>CM055128.1:323121163-323508663 GCA_029206835.1 Rana muscosa
AGGCCCGCCCCTTTCTCCACCTACCTCAGGTAAGTGCGGCGTGTGGGCTGTCATTTCTGCTGGCTGAGAGGTGATGGGGTGTCATCATGTATTCATGTCCCAAGGGGCGACTACAAGTGCCAGCGTGTCCCAAGGGGCGACTACAAGTGCCAGCGTGTCCCAAGGGGTGACTACAAGTGCCAGCGTGTCCCGGGGGGTGACTACAAGTGCCAGCGTGTCCCGGGGGGTGACTGCAAGTCCCAGAGTGTCCCAAGGGGTAACTACAAGTCCCAGCGTGTCCCGAGAGGTGACTACCAGTCCCAGCGTGTCCCCGGGGGGCGACTACAAGTCCCAGCGTGTCCCGAGAGGCGACCACAAGTCCCAGCGTGTCCCGAGAGGCGACTACAAGTCCCAGTGTGTGTCCAAAGAGGTGACTACAAGTCCCAGCGTGTGCCCGGTGGTGACTACATGTCCCGAGGGGCAACTACAAGTCCCAGCGTGTCCTGAGGGTCGACTACAAGTCCCACCGTTTCCCAAGGGGTGACTACAAGTGCCAGCGTGTCCCGGGGGTGACTGCAAGTCCCAGCGTGTCCCGAGAGGTGACTACAAGTCCCAGCGTGTGTCCCGAGAGGCGACTACAAGTCCCAGCGTGTGTCCCGAGAGGCGACTACAAGTCCCAGCGTGTCCCGAGGGGTGACTACAAGTCCCAGCGTGTCCCCAGGGGTGACTACAAGTCTCAGCGTGTCTCCGGGGGTGACTACAAGTCTCAGCGGTGTCCCCGGGGGTGACTACAAGTCCCAGCGTGTCCCCGAGGGGTGACTACAAGTCTCAGCGTGTCCCCGGGGGCGACTACAAGTCCCGGCGTGTCCCCGAGGGGCGACCACAAGTCCCAGCGTGTCCCCGAGGGGCGACCACAAGTCCCAGCGTGTCCCCGAGGGGCGACCACAAGTCCCAGCGTGTCCCGAGGGGGTGACCACAAGTCCCAGCGTGTCCCGAGGGGGTGACCACAAGTCCCAGCGTGTCCCGAGGGGGTGACCACAAGTCCCAGCGTGTCCCGAGGGGGTGACCACAAGTCCCAGCGTGTCCCCGAGGGGCGACCACAAGTCCCAGCGTGTCCCCGAGGGGCGACCACAAGTCCCAGCGTGTCCCCGAGGGGCGACCACAAGTCCCAGCGTGTCCCCGAGGGGCGACTACAAGTCCCAGCGTGTCCCCGAGGGGCGACCACAAGTCCCAGCGTGTCCCCGAGGGGCGACCACAAGTCCCAGCGTGTCCCCGAGGGGCGACCACAAGTCCCAGCGTGTCCCCGAGGGGCGACCACAAGTCCCAGCGTGTCCCCGAGGGGCGACCACAAGTCCCAGCGTGTCCCGGGGGATGACTACAAGTCCCAGCGTGTCCCCGGGGGGCGACTACAAGTCCCAGCGTGTCCCCGGGGGGCGACTACAAGTCCCAGCGTGTCCCCGGGGGGCGACTACAAGTCCCAGCGTGTCCCCGGGGGGCGACTACAAGTCCCAGCGTGTCCCGAGGGGGCGACTACAAGTCCCAGCGTGTCCCGAGGGGGCGACTACAAGTCCCAGCGTGTCCCGAGGGGCGACTACAAGTCCCAGCGTGTGTCCCGAGAGGCGACTACAAGTCCCAGCGTGTCCCGAGGGGTGACTACAAGTCCCAGCGTGTCCCGAGGGGTGACTACAAGTCCCAGCGTGTCCCGAGGGGTGACTACAAGTCCCAGCGTGTCCCGAGGGGTGACTACAAGTCCCAGCGTGTCCCGAGGGGTGACTACAAGTCCCAGCGTGTCCCGAGGGGTGACTACAAGTCCCAGCGTGTGTCCCGAGAGGCGACTACAAGTCCCAGCGTGTCCCGAGGGGTGACTACAAGTCCCAGCGTGTGTCCCCAGGGGTGACTACAAGTCCCAGCGTGTGTCCCCGGGGGTGACTACAAGTCCCAGTGTGTCCCCGGGGGTGACTACAAGTCTCAGCGTGTCTCCGGGGGTGACTACAAGTCTCAGCGTGTCCCCGGGGGTGACTACAAGTCCCAGCGTGTCCCTGAGGGGTGACTACAAGTCCCGGCGTGTCCCCGAGGGGTGACTACAAGTCCCGGCGTGTCCCCGAGGGGTGACTACAAGTCCCGGCGTGTCCCCGGGGGGCGACTACAAGTCCCGGCGTGTCCCCGAGGGGTGACTACAAGTCCCGGCGTGTCCCCGAGGGGTGACTACAAGTCCCAGCGTGTCCCCGAGGGGTGACTACAAGTCCCAGCGTGTCCCCGAGGGGTGACTACAAGTCCCAGCGTGTCCCCGGGGGTGACTACAAGTCCCGGCGTGTCCCCGGGGGTGACTACAAGTCCCGGCGTGTCCCCGAGGGGTGACTACAAGTCCCAGCGTGTCCCGGGGGATGACTACAAGTCCCAGCGTGTCCCCGGGGGGCGACTACAAGTCCCAGCGTGTCCCCGGGGGGCGACTACAAGTCCCAGCGTGTCCCCGGGGGGCGACTACAAGTCCCAGCGTGTCCCGAGGGGGCGACTACAAGTCCCAGCGTGTCCCCGAGGGGCGACCACAAGTCCCAGCGTGTCCCCGAGGGGCGACCACAAGTCCCAGCGTGTCCCCGAGGGGCGACCACAAGTCCCAGCGTGTCCCCGAGGGGCGACCACAAGTCCCAGCGTGTCCCCGAGGGGCGACCACAAGTCCCAGCGTGTCCCGGGGGATGACTACAAGTCCCAGCGTGTCCCCGGGGGGGCGACTACAAGTCCCAGCGTGTCCCCGGGGGGCGACTACAAGTCCCAGCGTGTCCCCGGGGGGCGACTACAAGTCCCAGCGTGTCCCCGGGGGGCGACTACAAGTCCCAGCGTGTCCCCGGGGGGCGACTACAAGTCCCAGCGTGTCCCCGGGGGGCGACTACAAGTCCCAGCGTGTCCCGAGGGGGCAACTACAAGTCCCAGCGTGTCCCGAGGGGCGACTACAAGTCCCAGCGTGTGTCCCGAGAGGCGACTACAAGTCCCAGCGTGTCCCGAGGGGTGACTACAAGTCCCAGCGTGTCCCGAGGGGTGACTACAAGTCCCAGCGTGTCCCGAGGGGTGACTACAAGTCCCAGCGTGTCCCGAGGGGTGACTACAAGTCCCAGCGTGTCCCGAGGGGTGACTACAAGTCCCAGCGTGTCCCGAGGGGTGACTACAAGTCCCAGCGTGTGTCCCGAGAGGCGACTACAAGTCCCAGCGTGTCCCGAGGGGTGACTACAAGTCCCAGCGTGTCCCCGAGGGGTGACTACAAGTCCCAGCGTGTCCCCTAGGGGGTGACTACAAGTCCCAGCGTGTCCCTGGGGGGGTGACTACAAGTCCCAGCGTGTCCCTGGGGGGGTGACTACAAGTCCCAGCGTGTCCCTGGGGGGGTGACTACAAGTCCCAGCGTGTCCCGAGGGGGTGACCACAAGTCCCAGCGTGTCCCGAGGGGCGACCACAAGTCCCAGCGTGTCCCCGAGGGGCGACCACAAGTCCCAGCGTGTCCCCGAGGGGCGACCACAAGTCCCAGCGTGTCCCCGAGGGGCGACCACAAGTCCCAGCGTGTCCCCGAGGGGCGACCACAAGTCCAGCGTGTCCCCGAGTGGCGACCACAAGTCCCAGCGTGTCCCGGGGGATGACTACAAGTCCCAGCGTGTCCCCGGGGGGCGACTACAAGTCCCAGCGTGTCCCCGGGGGGCGACTACAAGTCCCAGCGTGTCCCCGGGGGGCGACTACAAGTCCCAGCGTGTCCCCGGGGGCGACTACAAGTCCCAGCGTGTCCCAAGGGGGCGACTACAAGTCCCAGCGTGTCCCGAGGGGGCAACTACAAGTCCCAGCGTGTGTCCCGAGGGGTGACTACAAGTCCCAGCGTGTCCCCGAGGGGTGACTACAAGTCCCAGCGTGTCCCCGAGGGGTGACTACAAATCCCAGCGTGTCCCAGAGGGGTGACTACAAGTCCCAGCTTGTCCCAGAGGGGTGACTACAAGTCCCAGCTTGTCCCAGAGGGGTGACCACAAGTCCCAGCTTGTCCCAGAGGGGTGACCACAAGTCCCAGCTTGTCCCCTAGGGGTGACTACAAGTCCCGGCGTGTCCCCGGGGGGCGACTACAAGTCCCGGCGTGTCCCCGGGGGGCGACTACAAGTCCCGGCGTGTCCCCGGGGGGCGACTACAAGTCCCGGCGTGTCCCCGGGGGGCGACTACAAGTCCCGGCGTGTCCCCGGGGGGCGACTACAAGTCCCGGCGTGTCCCCGAGGGGTGACTACAAGTCCCAGCGTGTCCCCTAGGGGGTGACTACAAGTCCCAGCGTGTCCCCTAGGGGGTGACTACAAGTCCCAGCGTGTCCCTGGGGGGGTGACTACAAGTCCCAGCGTGTCCCTGGGGGGGTGACTACAAGTCCCAGCGTGTCCCGAGGGGGTGACCACAAGTCCCAGCGTGTCCCGAGGGGCGACCACAAGTCCCAGCGTGTCCCCGAGGGGCGACCACAAGTCCCAGCGTGTCCCCGAGGAGCGACCACAAGTCCCAGCGTGTCCCCGAGGGGCGACCACAAGTCCCAGCGTGTCCCCGAGGGGCGACCACAAGTCCCAGCGTGTCCCCGAGGGGCGACCACAAGTCCCAGCGTGTCCCCGAGGGGCGACCACAAGTCCCAGCGTGTCCCGGGGGATGACTACAAGTCCCAGCGTGTCCCCGGGGGGCGACTACAAGTCCCAGCGTGTCCCCGGGGGGCGACTACAAGTCCCAGCGTGTCCCCGGGGGGCGACTACAAGTCCCAGCGTGTCCCCGGGGGGCGACTACAAGTCCCAGCGTGTCCCCGGGGGGTGACCACAAGTCCCAGCTTGTCCCAGAGGGGTGACCACAAGTCCCAGCTTGTCCCCGAGGGGTGACTACAAGTCCCAGCTTGTCCCCGAGGGGTGACTACAAGTCCCAGCGTGTCCCCGAGGGGTGACCACAAGTCCCAGCGTGTCCCCGGGGGGCGACCACAAGTCCCAGCGTGTCCCCGGGGGGCGACCACAAGTCCCAGCGTGTCCCCGGGGGGCGACCACAAGTCCCAGCGTGTCCCCGGGGGGCGACTACAAGTCCCAGCGTGTCCCCGGGGGGCGACTACAAGTCCCAGCGTGTCCCCGGGGGGCGACTACAAGTCCCAGCGTGTCCCCGGGGGGCGACTACAAGTCCCAGCGTGTCCCCGGGGGGCGACCACAAGTCCCAGCGTGTCCCCGAGGGGCGACCACAAGTCCCAGCGTGTCCCCGAGGGGCGACCACAAGTCCCAGCGTGTCCCCGAGGGGCGACCACAAGTCCCAGCGTGTCCCCGAGGGGCGACCACAAGTCCCAGCGTGTCCCCGAGGGGCGACCACAAGTCCCAGCGTGTCCCCGAGGGGCGACCACAAGTCCCAGCGTGTCCCCGGGGGGCGACTACAAGTCCCAGCGTGTCCCCGGGGGGCGACTACAAGTCCCAGCGTGTCCCCGGGGGGCGACTACAAGTCCCAGCGTGTCCCCGGGGGGCGACTACAAGTCCCAGCGTGTCCCCGGGGGGCGACTACAAGTCCCAGCATGTCCCCGGGGGGCGACTACAAGTCCCAGCGTGTCCCCGGGGGGCGACTACAAGTCCCAGCGTGTCCCCGGGGGGCGACTACAAGTCCCAGCGTGTCCCCGGGGGGCGACTACAAGTCCCAGCGTGTCCCGAGAGGTGACTACAAGTCCCAGCGTGTCCCGAGAGGCGAATACAATTCACAAGTCTCAGTCCCACCCTTTTTGAAGCCAATTAGAGCCTCTGGCTCCAATCACGTGCCCCAGTGACGCAATCAGTCATGCTTATTATAAATAAAATAATTTCAAATGCCTTTGTTACAGCTAAAATTTTCCACAATTATATTTACTAAAAGATAGTACAGAATTATTTCACTTGAAGAAATTGATTCAACGGTCTCCTATAAACATGAGCATTCAGTCAGCCGGGAAAACTAATCTCAGCGGCGCGTCTCTCTTCTTAAAGGAGCTCAGCGCCGGGATGTATGCCAAAGTCATAAGGAAGGGCCTATGGATCGTTGCCAAATCTGACTGTAGGCCATCAGATCAGGTGACTGTTCCCTTACCTTTGTTGGCACCTCAACCCTTTGAACGTTGTGAAAAAATCACAAAAAAAAAATGAGAAGGTGTCAAAGGTCAAAGGTGTCAATTTGACCTCTGAACAACTTTGCTAGTCGATCCTGTTATTTAATTTTGTTTTTCTTTGTTTTTGTTTAAATGCTATGAAATTCTGGCCTACGTATAAAAAATATTTTACCTTACAACACCCTATTTTGTCACCCTAAAACAGGAAGAACCTTTATGACAGGATCACCAGGGATTTTTTTTTTTTAAAGATTCAAATATAAAGTGATCGGGGGCTCCTAAAAAATTAATAAAATAATTGTTAAAAAAAATAAAAAGTACTAACACCATCAATATATATACACGTGCACATACATGCATGTGTGTTTGAGCTTTGGGGTGCCCCCCTAATGCAATAGGCTGTGCACACCTACGCTTCCAAAAATATTCTGGGATATAAAGGTGACCCTGTGCTTGATCAAACCTTATGCCTAAAGTGTCACTAGACCCACATCATAAAAAAACGGTCAATAAATGTAGCATTCCATGCTGATCATACTCACTCTATGGGATTTGTTTTCTGTATTCTGCAGAAAGCCTGGTTGATCCTGCTGCTCTCTATCTCCCCCTGCTGTCCATTTCCCAATTCAGTTGGGGATTTTGCAGCTGTGGTGGCAACTCTGCACATGCTCAGTTTTCAGTGAGTTCCTATGCTGAGCATTTCCTCCCTATCACATCTGAGCAGCCCTATGTGACTATAGAGTCACACATGTGGGGCGTATACACAGTGCTAAATGACAGCCCACTCCCTCCCTCCTCCTCCTCCATGTGAACTAACCAGCTAAACACAATAGGGGTGGGCTATTACATGTAGATTGATGAAGGCTTCACCTCCCTCTTATTGTAAGACACAGGCTGGAGGGGCGTGACACAGCCTTTGACTGGCAGAAACCCGCCCACACCATGTAATTGCCCAAAAAGTAATATCGTTTTTATTTTGCATGTATATTTGTATGACAATTTAAAACAGTTTTTTGATATGTATATGTAGCGCCCTGCTCCTGTTGAGTAGGCGCTCTGTTTAAATTTAAGTTATCTGAGCTGTAGTTTGGCTCAGAAAGATTGTATTAAATTGCTGGTTTCTATTCCGGTCCAGTTGTGTTGCGCTTTTTCCACTTGACTGTAGGTGTCGCTGTCACCACAGGTCAAGGTTGGAAATGCAGCAGGCTGGGTGTATTGGGTATTCTTTTCCCAGAAGCCGCCCAGCAGGAGTGCTCCCCCCCCCCCGGCTGTGCATCCTGGGAGAGGGTACTTAACCACTTCAGCCCCGGACCAATACGCAGCATAAAGACCAGGCCCCTTTTTGCGATTCGGCACTGCGTCGCTTTAACTGACAATTGTGCGGTCGTGCGACGTGGCTCCCAAACAAAATTGACGTCCTTTTTTTCCCACAAATAGAGCTTTCTTTTTGTGGTATTTGATCACCTCTGCGGTTTTTATTTTTTGCGCTATAAACAAAAATAGAGCGACAATTTGGAAAAAAATTCAATATTTTTAACTTTTTGCTATAATAAATATCCCCCAAAAATATATAAAAAAAACATTTTTTTCCCTCAGTTTAGGCCGATACGTATTCTTCTACATATTTTAGGTAAAAAAAATCGCAATCAGCGTTTATTGATTGGTTTGCGCAAAAGTTATAGCGTTTACAAAATAGGAGGTAGTTTTATGGCATTTTTATAATTTTTTTTTTTTCCTAGTAATGGCGGCGATCATTATGGCAGACAAATCGGACACTTTTGACACATTTTTGGGACAATTGTCGTTTTTACAGCGATCAGTGCTATAAAAATGCACTGGTTACTGAAAAAATTACACTGGCAGTGAAGGGGTTAACCACTAGGGGCGCTGAAGGGGTTAAGTGTGCCTAGGGGAGTGATTACTACTGTGTGGGGGCGTGGCTACGAGTGACACGTGACCGATCTCCGCTCTGATTACACAGAGCGGAGATCGGTGACATTGTCAGTAGGGGAGCGGGGAGATGTTGTGTTTACACTAACATCTCCCCGCTCCATGCCTCCGTGAGACGATCGCGGGGATCCCCGCGGCGATCGAGTCCGCTGGACCCGCGGTTCGACTCACAGGGAAGGCAGGGGGTCGCGAGCACGCCGCCGGCGTCGTGCGCGCGACCCCGACATCGGGCAGTTAAAGAGGACATACAGGTACGTGATTGTGCCTGTACGAGCCATTCTGCCAACGTATATATACAGTGGCTGGTCCTTAAGTGGTTAAGGGACAGACACCGCTTTCCGGGGCTCTGACCTGATGGCCCTCCTGGCCTAAGGTGTGCCGTAGCAGTTCTTCTGCCTCGGGGCCTGCTGGCCCGAGGCTTCGTTACTGATAGTAGGCCCAGGAGTTTCTGGGGCCTACTGGTCCAGGGGTGGTCCCGTGCTGTCTTGCCTGCGGGAAGAAGCCGAACAGTTGGAGACTCAATTGGAGGACGTATCCCGGACCCTGAAAGAAACTGGTACTGTGTGACTTTACTTAGACTTTGCAAAAGTTCTGGATCATACAATCCTGTGGCAGAGGATTGCGCAGAGACTATGTGTATTCTTCAAGTCTGTGGCAGAGACTATGTGATTCTTCAAGTCTGTGGCAGAGACTATGTGTATTCTTCAAGTCTGTGGCAGAGACTATGTGATTCTTCAAGTCTGTGGCAGAGACTATGTGATTCTTCAAGTCTGTGGCAGAGACTATGTGTATTCTTCAAGTCTGTGGCAGAGACTATGTGTATTCTTCAAGTCTGTGGCAGAGACTATGTGTATTCTTCAAGTCTGTGGCAGAGACTATGTGTATTCTTCAAGTCTGTGGCAGAGACTATGTGTATTCTTCAAGTCTGTGGCAGAGACTATGTGTATTCTTCAAGTCTGTGGCAGAGACTATGTGTATTCTTCAAGTCTGTGGCAGAGACTATGTGTATTCTTCAAGTCTGTGGCAGAGACTATGTGTATTCTTCAAGTCTGTGGCAGAGACTATGTGTATTCTTCAAGTCTGTGGCAGAGACTATGTATATTCTTCAAGTCTGTGGCAGAGACTATGTGTATTCTTCAAGTCTGTTTCATAGACTATGTATATTCTTCAAGTCTGTGGCAGAGACTATGTATATTCTTCAAGTCTGTGGCAGAGACTATGTATATTCATCACAATTCTTCAAGTCTGTGGCAGAGACTTTTGACCTAGGTCAGTAAGAGAGGCCTATCCGGTGGTTGCTAGATCCAGTGTGGAATCTGTTTGTCCTCTGAAAGTAAGAAGTAACTGTGATCCGCAAATCCATGGTACCTGAATCTCCCCCAACCCTCCATCCCTCTAACTGACTTTGTTAAATAAAAAAAACCATTGCAAAAAGAGACTGTGTCTTGGTGCTGAGTCTGCTGACATCAGTGAACAACTCTTCAATGGGACCCCTATGACGGACGCGGTGGAACAGTAAGATAACGTGCAAAGGCCCAAAACCAAACCAGCAGCTCCTTCGGGGGGTAGTGCTACATATATATTTAATTTATTTTTACTCTGTATTCAAAAGGATTTATTTTTTTATTTTGAACATGTGACGAGCACCAGAGGACTAGATGCTCACCCTGCTTATGCTTTCCCTGCAGACAGGCTGGGAGAGAGTCGGGTCATGTGACAGCTGGATATCGATTAGGAAAAAGGTACTTCGATTTTATTAATTTTTTTATAAAATAATTACAGTGCCGTCCTCTACATACAGAAATAGAAGGGACAATGTAAATTAAACAGTGTGTATTTAGTATCACTTCAAAGGACTAATTTTTCTTTTTTCTCTGAGCACTCGTCGTCAAATAAAGATCCATCGTTTTCAGCTCCTCTGCGGTTGTCCCCAGAATTTGGGAACCTCTGGCCGTCTGTGTATTCCTAGTCATGACGTTTTTTTTTGTTTTTTTTTTCTGTTGTGTTCACATCATACGGCAGCACAGAGTGGAAACCTTATACTGTTGCTCACCTCGTGGGAGTCAGATCACATCTCTCCATGAAAAACTGAAATGAAATTCAACGCACGCTTTAACCACTTCAGCCCCGGACCAATATGCAGCATAAAGACCAGGCCCCTTTTTGCGATTCGGCACTGCGTCGCTTTAACTGACAATTGCGCGGTCGGGCGACGTGGCTCCCAAACAAAATGGACGTCCTTTTTTTTCCCCACAAATAGAGCTTTCTTTTGGTGGTATTTTATCACCTCTGACATTTTTATTTTTTGCGCTATAAACAAAAATAGAGCGACAATTTTGAAAAAAATTCAATATTTTTTACTTTTTGCTATAATAAATATCCCCCAAAAATATATATAAAAAAATAAATTTTTCCTCAGTTTAGGCCGATACGTATTCTTCTACATATTTTTGGTACAAAAAATCACAATCGCCGTTTATTGATTTGTTTGCGCAAAAGTTATAGCGTTTACAAAATAGGGGGTCGTTTTATGGCATTTTTATAATTTTTTTTTTTACTAGTAATGGCGACGATCAGCGATTTTTTTTTTTTTTTTTTTTTTGTGACTGCGACATTGTGGCGGACACATAGGACACCTTTGACACGTTTTTGGGACCATTGTCATTTTTACAGCGATCAGTACAATAAAAATGCACTGGTTACTGTAAAAATTACACTGGCAGTGAAGGGGTTAACCACTAGGGGCACTGAAGGGGTTAAGTGTGCCTAAGGGCGTGATTCTAACTGAGGGGGGGGCGTGGCTACGAGTGACATGTCGCCGATCTCCGCTCTGATTACACAGAGCGGAGATCGGTGACAGTGTCAGTAGGGGAGCGGGGAGATGTTGTGTTTACACTAACATCTCCCCGCTCCATCCCTCCGTGAGACGATCGCGGGGATCCCCGCGGCGATCGAGTCCACGGGACCCGCGGTCCGACTCACGGGGATGACTGCAGGTTCGCAAGCGCGCCACCATACGGCAGGCAGTTAAAGGGGACGTACAGGTACGTGATTGTGTCTGTACGAGCCATTCTGCCGACGTATATATGCCGTGAGCCGTTAAAAAAAGAAATAAAATAAAAATGCAGTGAAACCAAAACTGGAAACCAACTATTGTGGCAACTTTTTATGAACATACTTTTTTTTTTTTTTTAACAGTACATCTGGGATCTTGCTGAAAATGTTGTAATGTAGAAGGCCTAAAGTACATTAGTCAAGTCTCCTAGCAAGGTGGAATATGGAAGTTTTCAGTGCAGTCTCAATTGGTATGGAGCCCAGTGGACCTTAGAGGATTGGCTTCACGGGGGATCAGGTTAAGTTGGTTATAAATGGATGTAAGCGTTGGGTAAGGGTCCAATTTTTGTTTCTGAAGCATCCAATCCCACCACGGCCCTCAAATTTTACTCCCTAATGCCGCGTACACACGGTCAGGAATTTCCATCAGAAAAAGTCTGATGGGAGCTTTTGGTCGGGAATTCCGACCGTGTGTATGCTCCATTTGACTTTTCCTGTCGGAAATTCCGACGGACTTAGATAGAGAGCAGGTTCTCTATTTTTCCTGTTGGAAAGTCCGACCGTGTGTACGCGGCATTAGGCTCGGTTCACACTGAAACCAGTTGCGGATCACACAGGAACGCTGTGCGTCACCGTTCTCTGCTTCTGGGACAAATCGGGACCAACTCTTTGCCTGAATTCGGCCCTGAAACTGAGCCAAAGACGCACAGCGTTTCCGTGCAGTGCGCTCGGCAGCCGCACCGGAGATATGTGAACCGGCTCCATAGAGAGCTGGTCACATTCTCCTGCTATGCGAATTGGATGCGGAGGGAAAACTGCATCAAATTCACATAGGTGTGAACCCAGCCTTAAAGAGGAAGTAAACCCTGATGGGTTTTACTTCCTCTTTATTTCCCTGCAAAGGTAAAGCATAATGGGCTAGTATGCATCGCATACTAACCCATTATGTGTCACTTACCTGAAACCGAAGCCTGCAATATCACCGCTGTTCCCTGTTGCAGGAAGCGTCCATTCTTCACCCCTCTTCCTTCCGGGGCCGCAAACTCCGGCTCTGTGACTGGCCGGAGTCGCGTGACACCAGTCACGGCATGACCTTCCTTTAGAAACGTCATGATCGCCGTTTCTAAAGTGCGCCTGCGCCGTTGTCTACGGCGCAGGCGCCATAGACATCGGCGCTGGTCTCTATTGTAAATATCTCCTAAACCGTGGAGGTTTAGGAGATATTTCCATGACCTACAGGTAAGCCTTAAAGAGGAGGTTCCGCCAAATTTTTTTTTTTTTAAAGCCAGCAGCTACAAATACTGCAGCTGCTGACTTTTAAAATATGGACACTCATCTGTCCAGCACGCCCGCGATGTCGAGCAATCGCTCGTCCGTCGGTGGCACCCGCCGCCATCCTCAGTGAGGGAATCGGGAAGTGAAGCGTTGCGGCTTCACTGCCCGGTTCCCTGCTGCGCATGCGCGAGTAGCGCGGCGCGCCGTCACTGGTCCCCGCTCTCTCCTGGGAACAGTGTTTCCCAGAAGACAGCGGGGGGGGGGGGGTGACGCGAAGGGGCGAAACTCCCACGGCAGTCAGTACCCGGAAGTGGTAGTGAAGAAGAAGGTATCTGCACCCCCCTCTCCCCTGAAAGGTGCCAAATGTGACACCGGAGGGGGGGAGGGTTCCGAAAAGCGGAAGTTCACTTTTTGTGTGAACCTCCGCTTTAATCTAGGCTTACAGGGTGTACAACCACTTTCAGTGCCGGTTCACACAGGGGCGGCTTCAAAGTCATCCGACTCTGAAGCCGCCCCTTACAGCGCGACTTCTGCGTGGCTTGCAAAAACGACTTCAGTATAGAAGTCAATGCAAACAGCTCCGAAGTCGCCCCAAAAGTAGTACAGGAACCTTTTTCTAAGTCGGAACGTCTTGAGTCGCTCCTATTAGAAAGGTTCCATTGAAATGCATGGAGCGCGACTTGTCAGGCGGCTAAGTCGTCTGACAGGTCGCCCATGTGTGAACCGGCATTTAATCTTTGTCAGCCTTCCCAAGTTTGGTGGATATGGATAATGTTTTTTTCATGTGAAAAACTCAGGAGTTTACTATGAGGATGATTTTTTTTATAAGGTTGAGAATCTTCACTCAATTGTGTAAAAAAACAAACAAATCCCTGTTCACATTGAATACTCAATCTAGTGCAAATGAAATAAGTAATCAAGAATTTGCTTTTCACATGATTATTATTATTATTATTTATAAAGTGCTAACCGTTTGCGCAGCGCTTTGCAACATGGGGCAGACAGTACAGTTACAATACAGGAGGAATCAGAGGGTCCTGATCATTAAGATAATTTAAGTGAATATTATTAACCACTTCAGCCCCGGAAGAATTTACCCCCTTCCTTACCGTAGCACTTTTTGCGATTCGGCACTGCGTCGCTTTAGCTGACAATTGCGCGGTTGTGCGACGTTGTACCCAAGCAAAATTGACGCCCCTTTTTTTTCCCACAAATAGAGATTCCTTTTGGTGGTGTTTGATCACCTCTGCGGTTTTTATTTTTTGCGCTATAAACAAAAGAACAGCGACAATTTTGAAAAACACAATATCTTTTACTTTTTGCTATAATAAATATCCCACGTTTTTAAAAAAAAAAACGAATTTCTTCCTAAGTTTAGGGCGATATGTATTCTTCTACATATTTAAGGTAAAAAAAAAAAAAAAAAAAAAAACAATAAGTGTATATTGAGTGGTTTGCGCAAAAGTTATAGTGTCTACAAAATAGGGGATAGAATTATGTCATTTTTATTATTATTATTTTTTTACCAGTAATGGCGGCGATCTGCGATTTTTATCGGGACTGTGACATTATGGCGGAGAGAACGGACACTTTTGACACATTTTTGGGACCATTGTCATTTATACAGCGATCAGTGCTATAAAAATGTGCCGATCACTGTAAAAATGTCACTGGCAGGGAAGTGGTTAACACTATGGGGCGATCAAGGGGTTAAAGGGACACTAAAGCTTCCCTTTTTTTTGCAAAAAAATAACAAACAGTTTATACTTACCTCCACTGTGCAGCTCGTTTTGCACACAGGGGCCCCGATCCTGGTCTTCTGGGGTCCCTCGGTGGTTGTCTCGGCTCCTCCCCGCAAGGACTCCACACCTTCATGCGAGCGAGCTCGCATGGTGTGGAGTTATTGCGGGTGTGCTCCCGTGATACAGCGGCGGCCATAGCCGCCGACTGTATCACTCGGCCCCGCCCCCCGGCGCGCCGCGTCATTGGATGTGATTGACAGCAGCGCCAGCCAATGGCTGCGCTGCTTTCAATCCATCCAGTGTAGTCAATCGGCGGCCAGGCTGAGAACCGAAGAGGATGACGGGGACGAGCGCGGGACTTTCGAGGGGCCAGGTAAGTAAAACGGGGGCTCGGGGGAGGGGGCGGTATTGTCGGATGTTTTTTCACCTTAATGCATAGGATGTATTAAGGTGAAAAAACATGTACCTTTACTACTCCTTTAATTGTGTTCCCTCTCTGTGTTCTAACTGAAGTGGGATGGGACTTACTGGGGGAAATGACAGATCACTGTTCATACATTGTATTAACAGACGGTCAGTCATTTCTCCCCTGAAAGAACCGGGATCTGCTGTGTCTCGAGTGATCGCGGGTGCCTGGCAGTCATCGTGCCCGCCGGGCATGCGCATCGGCTCCGGGGGCGAGCAGCAAGCACGCGTGCGTGCCCCTAGTGGCCACAGGGCGATGCGACGTAACATAACGTTGCTTCGCCCAGCCGTTTCATGCTTCCGCAGTAAAACTGCGGCAGCTGGTCGGCAAGTGGTTAAAGGGTAACACCGCTTTTGTGGGTGAAACAAAATTGGAAATAAAGAAAAAATAATATAGCACATATAATTGTGACACTAATCATATTGTAATCAAATTTTATTAAAAATTACCTCTCCTTTTCAATCTGCAGCCGTTGTCGTTTTCTGAGAATACATTGCAATATGGCCGCCTGGAGCTGTTTTGTACACAGAGTGTGTACTGCCCGCTTCCAGAAACATAATTTCCTGATTGTGTGATTGGTTCACCAATTTTCCCAGAAGTCTGCCTAAAGCCCCGTACACACGGTCGGACTTTTGCCCAACAAACTTCAGCCCCGTACACACGGTCGGACTTCCATCGGACTTTTCCGTGGTTTTTTGTCCGAACGGAGTTGGTTGGGAACACCCATAGCATACACACGCTCTGACTTTTCTGCAAACTTTCTTAAAACTTCTTACAACATCACGTGTTTTTTCTGCTCTTTTCTGATCTTTACTGCCACCCTTTGGTCAACTTCTGCTATTGTTGGTTGATTTTAACATTAGTTGTTTTGTCCATCGGACTAAAGTCCGATGGTTTTCTGTACACACGGTCGAACTTTGCTCCATCGGACTTTTGTTGGGCAAAAGTTTGTCCATTTGCAGACCCAACTTTTGTCCGATAAAATCCAAAACCAAACCATAAAAGTTTGTCCATAGGAGCGTACACACGGTCGGATTGTTGGTCCAACTTGCTCAAAACTACGTTTGTTGGGCAAAAGTCCGACCGTGTGTACGGGGCTTTCGTTTTGAGCAAGTTGGACCAACAATCCGACGGTGTGTACGCTCCATCGGACAAACTTTTTTCGTTTGGTTTTGGATTTCATATCTGGTCTCACCAGGAGCCTGCAGTCACTATATCTGCTCTCCCCAGGAGCCTCATTCACTATATCTGGTCTCCCCAGGACCTTGCATTCACTATATCTGCTCTCCCCCGGAGCCTGCATTCACTATATCTGCTCTCCCCCGAAGCCTGCATTCACTATATCTGCTCTCCCCCGGAGCCTGCATTCACTATATCTGCTCTCCCCCGGAGCATGCATTCACTATATCTGCTCTCCCCCGAAGCCTGCATTCACTATATCTGGTCGCCCCCGGAGTCTGCATTCACTATATCTGGTCTCCCCAGGAGCCTGCAGTCACTATATTTGGTCTCCCCAGGAGCCTGCAGTCACTATAGCTGCTCTCCCCAGGACCCTGCATTCACTATATCTGCTCTCCCCAGGACCCTGCATTCACTATATCTGGTCTCCCCAGGAGCCTGCAGTCACTATATCTGCTCCCCCACAGTACACAGATCATGGAAATGCAATTATTTTAGTAAATCTAAATGGATAAATATTTTCTCATCAGCAGAAAATAGCAGCCTTGTGACTTGTATCAGTTCCTAGTAAAGCTTGTAGGAGGAGTTTTCATTCTCCCCTGAACCTCTGTCTGGACAGTGCTGATTGGCCCTGTGCTGATCACATGCACTCTCCCAAGAAAAAATAAAACTCTCTCGCAATACACACCAAACTGAGCATGTGCAGTCCGTCCCCCGACTCTGTAAATATCAGGTAATGTTTTGGAAACAGTGAAAGAAGAGGAGGATCAGAGAAGACAGGATCAAACGGCCTTTATACGAAATGCAAAGGATTAACTCCTTAGGTTCCACAGTGAGTATAACCAGCATGCTTTACTGCATATACAGACTGATTTTACTGTTGTGGTTTTAGTAACACTTTACCTCCTTTTACTAATTTCATCCATCTGTATCTGCATGCACATGATGCCACTGCAAATTTCCCACCTAAAACATGGAACCAATAAAATAGAACAATGTTCCATGTTTTTTCTTAAACCAACACAGAAAATATTTTCCACCAAATATTGTAACCAGCATTATGGTCATCTGTCATGGTGTGCTCCTAACATCATCTTAAAGCGGAGTTCCTCCCAGAAATGGAACTTCTGCTGATCCAGTTCCTCCTCTCCTCCGGGGTCACATTTGGCACCTTTCAGGGGGGAGCAGATACCTGTCTAATCCAGGTACAGTGGAACCTTGGATTACGAGCATAATCGGTTCCAGGAGAATGCTTGTAATCCAAAGCACTCGCATATCAAATCGAGTTTCCCCATAGAAGTCAATGGAAAAGAAAATAATTTGTTCCACATTGACTTCTATGGCATGCAATACCGCATGTGGCCAGAGGTGGGGGGTGCGCCGGAGAGACTCGGAAATACTCAGAGATTGTTCAGCTGCCCTCGGAAACCCCCGGAAAGGCTCGGAAACACTCGGGAATGGAGTATTTCCGAGTGTTTTCGAGTATTTCCTAACGGCCCTGAACAGCTCCGATTGGCTCCGGCGCCCCCTGCACCTCTGGCCAAATGCGGTACTGCACACCGCAAAGGCTTGAATCCTGCTTGTTTTGCAAAACAACACTCGCAAACCAAGTCAGGATTTAAAAATCTATATATATTTTCTGGAAGACAACTGGGACCATTCCGAACGCACAGCGCGACTCGCGCATGCGCAGTAGTAAACAAGCTGTGAAGCCGCAAGCTCTTACTGAAGATGCTGGCGCCTGCACCCGGAGCTGAGGAACGGTTCGGGTGAGGACATCGCGGGCACCCTGGACAGGTAAGTGCCCTTATTTTAAAAGTCAGCAGCTACAGTATTTGTAGCTGCTGACTTTTAATTTTTTATTTTTTTTGCAGGCGGAACTCCGCTTTAATTATCTCTGCCACGCTAAACCAAAATATTCATATCATTTAGGTCGAGATTCTCAACTCTTTAATTAAAGTGTTTTTACATCTGTATCTCCATGCACTTGAGGCCTCTGCCATTTTTCCATGTAAAAAAATGTAACCAATAAAACTTAATAATATTTCATGTCTTTTAAGTCAACAAAAAAGAAACATTGTCATAATTTCTACCAAATATTTGCAGCCCACATTATGGTCATTGTTCATGGTGTGCTCCCAAAGAATCTTAAAACTGAACTTTTTTTTTCATCTTTCCATCTATTAAATCTTCTGCCCTTGTTGTTGTTTTTAACTTTGGATAGTAAAACATTTTTTTTCTGCCAGTAAATACCTTATACAGCCCACTTGCTCTTTCTTGTCTGGTCATTAGCCTAGGCTTATGACATCATGCACAACTCTCTCTCTCTCTCTCACTTGCGTGAGAGTTTGCCAGGAAGGGATGGGGGGGGGGTGAGTCATAAGAGGGCCAATGAGAGCTGCAGAGCTGGAGGTGTGTGTCTGTGTAAATCCAGGAAGTGAACAGGCAGCAGCTTCAGCTGCCCACAGTTAAAATGGCTGCAGCCAGACTCAGTGAAAGGAAGATTTCTGCAGTATATTTGGCAAGTACAGAATCACGGTATATATAAAATAATATGTAAAGTGGTTGGAGGGAAGCTTCAGAATGGCAAAGATGTTTTTATTACAAATCATGTGAGCAGACTGCAGTTCCTCTTTAATTATCTCTATCAAGCTCAACCAAAATATTCATATCATAAGTCGAGATTCTCAACTCCTTTCTTAAAGTTTTTCTACATCTGTATTGCCATGCACATAAATTAATATTATATAGGATTTATATAGCAACAGTTTGCACCACGTGGGCAGTACAGTTACAATACAATACAGGAGGAATCAGAGGGCCCTGCTCATTAGAACTTACAAGCTAATATATATATATATAATATATTTATTATTATTATTATTATTTATTATTATACAGGATTTATATTATTATTATTATTATTATACAGGATTTATTTATTATTATTATGATTATACAGGATTTATATATTATTATTATGATTATACAGGATTTATATATTATTATTATGATTATACAGGATTTATATATGATTACTATACAGGACTTCTATAGCACCAACAGTTTGCCCAGCACTTTACAACAAGGGCATACAGGAGGAATCAGAGGGCCTTGCTCATTAGAGCTTACAATCTAAAAGGGAGGGTCAAGTGATACAGAAGGTAATAACTGCGGGGGATGAGCTGATAAAGAAAATTAAAGTACAGTCATTAGGTGAGGGCAGAATAGGCTTCTCTACAGAGATACATTTTCAGGGATGGCTTAAAAGTGAATAGAATTGGAGATAGTCATACAGATTGGGGTAGAGAATTCCAAAGGATGGGAGAGGCTCGGGGGAAGTCCTGGAGGCGAGTACGGGAGGAGGTGACAAGGGATCTAGAGAGCAGGAGGTCTTGGGAGGAATGAAGAGAACGATTTGGTTGGTATTTTGAGACCAGGTTCAGTTGGTGATGTAGATGGGGGACGAGTTGTGGATGGCTTTGTAAGCTATTGTCAGTACAAATATTCAATTTTTAAATTTTCCAATTGTGTAAAAAACAAAACAAATCTGTGCTCACATTGAAAACTCAATCTAGTGCAAATGAAATAAGTAATCAAGAATTTGCTTTTCACATGATAGGATAATTGAAGTGAATATTTATGCAATTTATTAAGTGAAGATTTTTAACTCCTTTATTCATTTCTCCATCTGTATCGCCATACACATGATGCCACTTTCCCACCTAAAATGTGTAACCAAAAAACACCTAATATTGTATAATCTTTTTAAAACAACAAAAAAAAAAAGTAACATTGTCTTATTTTCCACTAAATATTTGCAGCCCACATTATGGTCGTTGTTCACGGTTTTGCCTCCCAAAAACATTTTAATTATTTCTGTCAAAGCTGAACCAAAGTTTTCTCAAATTTATTCGAGATTCTCAACTTCTTTATTAAAGTATTTCTCCATCTGTATCACCATGCACATGAGACCACTGCCATTTTTCCACCTTAAAAACATTTAACCAATAAAATTTAACAACATTTCGTGTTTTTTTAAGCCAACAAAAAAGAAACATTGTCATATTTTCCACCAAATATTTGCAGCCCACATTATGGTCATTGTTCATGGTGTGCACCCAAAGAAACAAAATTATTTCTATTCAAAATATTGGAATTATCTCTATGGAGCCCAACCAAAATATCTGAATTATCTCTACCAAGTTCAACCAAAATTTTCAAACAATTTAAATTTGAGATTCTTAACTCCTTTTATTAAAGTATTTCTCCATCTGTATCGCCATGGATGAGGCCACTGACATTTTTCCACCTTAAAAAAATTTAGCAAATAAAATGTAACAACGTTTCACGTTTTTTAAAGGGGTTGTAAAGGAAAAAGTTTTTCACCTTAATGCATCCTATGTTTTACTTACCTGTGCCCTCTAAAGTCCCGCGCTCGGCCCCGACATCCTCCTCGCCGTTCAGCCTGGCCGTTGATTGGCTATAGTGGATGGATTGAAAGCAGCACAGCCATTGGCTGGCGCTGCTGTCAATCACATCCAATGATGCAGCGCATCGGGGGGCGGGGCCGAGTGATACAGTGAGCGGCTGTCTCGGCTCCTCCCCGCAATCACTCACCACCTATATGCGAGCGAGCCCGCATGGTGGTGAGTGATTGCAGGGAGGAGCCGAGACAGCCGCCGAGGGACCCCAGAAGACCAGGATCGGGGCCACTCTGTGCAAAACGAGCTGCACAGTGGAGGTAAGTATAACATTTTTTTTATTTTTTTTTCATCTTTACAAACCCTTTAAGCCAACAATAAAGAAACATTGTCATATTTTCCACCAAATATTTGCAGCCTACATTATGGTCATTGCTCATGGCGTGCTCCCAAAGAATCATAATTATTTCTATCAATCTCAACCAAAATATTGGAATTATCTCTACCAAGTTCAACCAAAATATTCCTACAATTTAATTTGAGATTCGCAACTCCTTTTATTAAAGTATTTCTCCATCTGTATCGACATGCACATGAGGCCTCTGCCATTTTTAAACCCAAAAAAAAAAAAATGTATCTAATAAAATTTAACAATGTTTCATGTTTTCTAAGCCAACAAAAAAAGAAACATTGTCATATTTTCCACCAAATATTTACAGCCCACGTTATGGTCATTGCTCATGGCGTGCTCCCAAAGAATAATAATTATTTCTATCAATCTCAACCAAAAGATTGGAATTATCTCTACCAAGTTCAACCAACATATTCATACAATTTAATTTGAGATTCTCAACTTCTTTTATTAAAGTATTTCTCCAGCTGTATCGACATGCACATGAGGCCTCTGCCATTTTTCCACCTTAAAAAAATGTAACCATTAAAATGTAACAACATTTCATGTTTTTTTAAGCCAACAAAAAAGAAACATTGTCATATTTTCCACCAAATATTTACAGCCCACATTATGGTCATTGTTCATTATTCATGCTCCCAAAGAATAATAATTATTTCTATCAATCTCAACCAAAATATTGGAATTATCTCTATGGAGCCCAACCAAAATATTGGAATTATCTCTACCAAGTTCAACCAAAAGATTCATACAATTTAATTTTGAGATTCTTAACTCCTTTTATTAAAGTATTTCTACATCTGTATCACCATGGACGAGGCCTCTGCCATTTTTCCACCTTAAAAAAATGTAACCAATAAAATTTAACAACGTTTCATGTTTTTTAAGCCAACAAAATGAAACATTGTCTTATTTTCCACTAAATATTTGCAATTCACATTATTATTATTATTATTATACAGGATTTATATAGCGCCAACAGTTTGCGCAGCGCTTTACAACATCAGGGAAGACAGTACAATCACAATACAAATCAATACAGAGGGATCAGGGGGCCCTGCTCGTTAGAGCTTACATCATAGTGTTGTCTCCCAAAACATCTTAATTATCTCTATCAAACTCAACCAAAATATTGGAATTATCTCTATGGAACTCAACCAAAATATCTTACTATAGTGTGCAAATAAAATATTTTAATTATCTCTATGGTTTGCAACCAAAATATCTTATCTCTATAGTGCTCAAATCAAATATTTTAATTATCTCTAAGGTGTGCAACCAAAATATCGTAATTATCTTTATGGAGCTCAAGGAAAATATTTTAATTATCTCTATGGTGCTCAACCAAAATCTCTTAATTATCTCTGTAGTGCTCAAATCCTGTTCACAGAATCACTGAGTAGTATATGGCCAAAGTTAGACAGGTTTCCAGTTACTGGTTTGTGCTCGTAACCCAGTCCACCAGGAATTTTTTTTTTTCCTTTTGTTTAGGAAAGAGAAATTCATCAACCTGCTTTGGAAAAAGAAGACAGGAATGATGTTTTGCAAATTTTATGCCCCAGCGTAATCTCCTCCTGTCCTCCTAAGGGCTTGCAGTCCTGTCTTGTATAGGATTGAAAAGCTTTACCGAAGCCACCCCTTCCTTCTGTCTGTTCTCCTCTCCCACTCGCCCTCCCCTCTCTCCAAAGCAGTCTGTCCATCCCCTCCCTCCCCTATAGTCATTGAGGGCAGTCAGCACAACAGCACCTGGACAGGAGTGTGTCCACCAAAGCCTCTCACTGCTCTGGTTTTTTTTTTTACATTTTTGTTTTCTATTTTTACTTTTTTTTTTTTTTCCTCTCGGCTCAGCTCTCCTCTCTCCATGAAGAGCAAAAAACTTCAGAAGTGAACTCTGCCTCTGAGCTCAGCCTTGGGAAGAACTAGAAGCCCCAAATCCCTTCCCCTTGTGTGGAAGTAGAGCCCTCCGCTCTGCCTGAACTTTGTAGGCAATTCTTCTCCTGCTTCGTCCTTCCTTCACTCAACTAGCTGAACAGAGATTGCCTGGAGGACCTGAGAATCTTCTTCTAGACAGGGGTAAGTCCATTATATTTCTTTTTATCCCCTTCTCTTTTGTGCTCCGTCAACCTTTTCCTTGTCCTGCTGGTTATGTCTTCAGCTCATGTTCCACATGCAGGATGAAAGGGATTTTTTTTTGTGCAGAAAGTCTGAAGTTCGAAAATATTATAAATTTGACTCAACATGAGAAGAATGAGAGGGATGTGTGCAGGAAAATATATATATATATATTAAGGATTACAAGTGTTGGTTTGGCACAATACTTATTTAAAAATCTATCTATCTGTCTATCTATCTATCTATCTATCTATCTATCTAGTTATGTTCTTTCTTATTCTATCTATCTATCTATCTATCTTTGTCTCTGTTCACTTTCTCTATTTGTACAAATTTAATTTAATTTAATTTAGAACAAAACATTTTTTTTTATTAAGGGTTACAACTGTCTGTTCTATGTGAAGACTCCTTTCAGAAAACTCGATCTATCTATCTGTTCACTTTCTCTATTTGAACAAATTTCATTTAATTTAAATTAGGACAAATAATTTTTTTATTAAGGATTACAACTGGCTGTTCTGTGCAAAGACTTCTTTCAGAAAACTCTATCTATCTATCCTATCTATCTATCCTATCTATCTATCTATCTATATTTGTTTCTGTTCACCTACAAATATTATTTAATATAGGACAAAACTTTTTTTAATTAAGGATTACACTTGGCGGTTCTGTGCAAAGAGTTCTTTCAGAAAACTATCTATCGTTACTACTTTTACTGTTTTTTTTAACATTCGATCTCCTCTTCTTTCCCCAGTTATAGAAATTAATAAAATTAAGAAGTCTCATTCTTCTACATGTAAAAAAAAAAAAAAAAAAAGAAGCCTCATTCTTAAAAAAAAAAAAGAAAATATTTTTTTTACTTTTAGTTTCCTTCCTTTCTTTTTTATTTTTTATTTTACCATTTACTTTTGCCAAACTATTCAACCCCAAGGCCCACAATTAACACTCCATAGATTTAACGATTTAACAGGTTAATCAAATACAAATATCACAAGGCCATTGACTCAAAATAATCTCATTACAGACCTAATTAGACTGTGCTGTCACTGGGACAATGTCTAGAGATAATTGTATTTTAGGAAACAGGTATAATTTATTTATATATTTTTTTCCCCCATTTTTGGCTTATGAAATAGTAACAAAAAATAAATCTCTCTCTCTCTCTCTCTCTCTCTCTCACTATCTCTCTCTCTCACACACTCTCTCTCTCTCTCTCTCTCTCTCTCTCTCTCTCGATATAGATATTATATGTATTTTTCAAAAAGTTTCTGCCTTTTTTTTAAACTCCATTATATATAACTTTATCTATCTATCTAGATATCTCTCTAACTAGATGGACTTTTTTCAACCAGACTAATGCTGGCCATACATTATACAAAATTTTTATTCAATTTCCTTTAGATTTACCTTCAAGTATGTAGTGCAAGGGCCTGCCTGATTACATACAAATTGAATGTGTTTAGGTTTGACCTTCTATTTAATGGTTTTGGTAAATCTAAAGGAAAATTGTATAATGTATGGCCAGCCTAACTATTTAACTCTATCTATCAATATATATATATATATATATATATATATATAAGTGCGGAAACTTTTTAAAGAACCATTGTATATATCAAAAAATTTTTTAGTAAATTATTTAATTTAGAGAAATGTATTAGTTCAAATTGAATAAGTGCTATAGAAAATAATTTATTATCAAATAAATCTATTAAACATAATCTACAAAATTTCAGCTAAGCCTTCTCTTATAAAGTCTTTACTCATTTTTTTTGTTGTGCCTTCACATTTGTGGTCTGCCCGAACATAACCCCAGCTGTAAGCTCTATTTTAGCATATTAGTGCTCACATCCTTTTTTTTTTTTTTTTGTCTTGTTTTTTTTTTTTTTTTTTTTTTACATTAAGTGCAATAATCAATTCATTAAGCCCCAATTAAAATATACAACCCAATAACCATTAATGCATGTCAGGCACGATTGGATCAGCCTTACTAGTTACATTTTAATCCGCCACACAGCTTTTTAATCATTTTTAAGTTAAAAGTCAAAAAAAGTGGGCAGCCCATGAAAAATGACTTTCCAGCTGCTCTGGGGAACTTTTTTTTCCGAAAGATGATTTAGTGGTCTGCAGTAGGCAGTTGGAACCTACAGGAGGGTTATACTCGACGTTGCGATCTTACAAGGAAGTTATTGCTATTTCACCATCTGAACTGCTTTATTTCATAATAAGCCCATTAGTTTTACAATATCCCCTTCGGAATAGGTTTTTGCTTGTTAAAACTCACAAGGCTACTCCAGAGAATACCTATTATTACAGAACTGCTTCTTGTAACTTCCAAAATTGCTTAAAAATATAACACGTCCAACTCAACAGCCAAAGCAAACCCAACTAAAAAAAAAGTTATGCTTGTTTGGGTTCATTTATGCAATTTTATTTTAATAACTGAAAACGTCTGCGCTTTTTCAGCCGTAGTCTGAAACAATTTTTAATATAAGTAGTAATATCAGTAAAGAAAAATAATTACATATATATATATATATATATATATATATATATATTCTATTTCTATTTTCTATTTTTATTTCTATGTATACTAGATATTATTAAATTGTTTATAATTTTTGAGTGAATTTCTTTATTTATTTTATGGTAATTTTTTTTAGCAGTGCAAAGTGCGTTTGAATTATTGCGATCACACGACATGCATTAAAACATTGTGAATTCTTTTTTTTTTTGTTAGTATAGAACAGAAATATATTTTGTAGTGCTGAAGATTAATTAAAATTGTAAAATAAAAATAAAAAAAAAATGTAAAATAAGGATATGACCCCCTACAATTTGTAATTTCCCATGTTACTAAAAATCTTCAATAAAATTATTATTTAAAAAAATATATATAAAATAGAAATGAATACCTGCTTTTTTTTTTATCCTAAATTCTTAAATCGTGTATTTTTTTTCATGAAAAATAAGCAATAAAAATGTAATCTATGCCAATCATGGCATGTGTAAAATAATTTTCTAGAATTTTACAGTACCAGCATGTGTAAAATTTAGTACATTTTTTATATTTGTTATATAATCCAATCACAATATTTAGCTACAGATTTCCGATATAATAATAATAAAAAAAAAAGTATTCACAATGTTTTCATGCGTGTCATGTGATCGCAATAATTCAAACGCACTTTGCACATTAGCGATACCTTAATGAATAGTGCCTTATAAAATATTCATGCTTAGCATATGGTTTCAGATGACAGTAATTATGTTAGTAACTTGCAGTAACTGTTACAGTTCTTAATACAATCCCGGCTGTTTTTACGTGAATATAAGTGCATGAAAAAATAATCAAATGTAAAAAAAAAATTGTTTTAAAATCTCTTTTTTAAAAACATTTTCTTTTGCTGTTTTTAGTTGCTTCAAAGGCAAAACTTTTGTGGACATAACCTTTTTATATATATATATATATATATATATATATATATATATATATATATATTATTGATTATAAAGCACAGCTAAACAAAGAAAGGCCCTTCTAGAGAGGTATACCTTGAGCAACTAGGAAGGAGATACCTGGCCCAAAGAGCTTACAATTGAAACATAAAAAGGGGATAGAAACAAACACCTATGTGGAGCTAGCAACAGCAAATGTTCTAAACTTTCCAAAAACACGCAAAGAATTCACACTAATGTTAGTTTTACATTATTTAAAGGAAGTGGATTTTTATTTTCCGGACGATGTTGTGTTACATCAGGAAAATGTATTTGAATTTTTTTTTTTTTTGGAAAGGAGGCAGTGAAGTCCCTGGAACGCAGCTTCTTTGCAGGCAGTCGGCGGTGAACTGGGGAAGGTACACACTTGTGTTATCATAATATTTAAGTGGAGGTTGTTTAGTAGAAGGTCTCTTTTGTTGGAAGAGGAAAATGGTGGATTTATTAAACAAACGCCTTCACGGTTGAGCCAGTGCTGTGAAGATCTGTGGGTTTAGCAAACACTGTGCTGATGACAGAGCACAATCCCCTAGACAATCACGTCTCTCCCCAGGTCCCTCCGCTGCCCGGTCCTACGCTAATAGAAAGGCAGTCAGTAGAAGTCACCAAATTCAACAATACCATCAACCCGGCCTCCCGCTAGCTGGCTTAATGGAGTTTATTCATCACCCTGTTTTTTTTTTTTTATCAGATCTAGTTAGGTGACAAATAACTGCGGCAACATGGTGGTGACAGTGGCTCTGCCCCTTTGTCCCAAAGGTGATGACACTCCCAAAAAAAACGTCACTCCGTGTACCTTTGTTACATTATTAAAGATCCTAAAAGCTTTGCTTGGAGACCAAATATCACATAGATACATTCTCAAAGATCCTTAAAACATTTCTACATGTCCCTATGTTACATTATTAAAGAAAAATTTTGTGAATCAGTACTGCTTGGACCTTGAAGAAGGGGACCTACCCCCAAAAGCTTGTCCTGAAAAATTGTATGTTAGTGCAAATAAAATAAAAAATATCACGGAAAGAACTCCGTTGTTTCTGTCGCAAGTGCTCAAATATGGCTACAATCGCCTCAATTAAAGATCCCAAATGCTTTGCATTGGAGATCAAATGTTACATAGATACAGAAATATTACATAGATACATTCTCATAAATCTGAAAAGCTTTGCATTGGAGATCAAATGTTACATCGACACAATCTCCTTGTCAAAGTATTTTATTGGACATATATATTAGTCACATACAGATCATATGTAATACATGTTGTTGATATTTGTCCAATTATTACAAATATAGAAAAATAACAAATAATAGGGTCTACAGAATATATCCTAATGAAAGTTATAAGGACTTAAATGAGATAGAAAGTAAATAAATCCTTGTACTAATATAATCAAGACTGTAGTTGAAAGAAATTTTTAACATATTAATTATAAATTGATCTGTATCTTCGAAAAAACATCGACACAATCTCAAAGATCTGAAAAGCTTTGTATTGTTGAAGAAATATTACATAGATACAGAAATGTTACATAGATACATTCTGAAAAGCTTTGCATTGGAGAAGTATTATTACATAGATACAGAAATATTACATAGATACAATCCCAAAGATCTTTAAAACATTACTACATGCCCCTATGTTACATAATTAAAGATCCCAAAAGCTTTGCATTGGAGATCAAATATTACATAGACACGTCCTCAAAGATCTGAAAAGCTTTGCAGTGTTGGAAAAAATATTACATAGATACATTTTCATAAATCTGAAAAGCTTTGGATTGGAGAAGAAATATTACATAGATACAATCTCAAAGATCTTTAAAACATTTCTACATGTCCCTATGTTACATAATTAAAGATCCCAAAAGCTTTGCATTGGAGATCAAATGTTACACATATATATATATATATATATATATATATATATATATTCTCAAAGATCTGAAAAGCTTTGCATTGTTGAAGAAATATTACATACAGACAGAAATATTACATGGATACGTCCTCAAAGATCTGAAAAGCTTGGAGAAGAAATATTACATAGAGATAGAAATATTACATAGATACGTCCTCATAGATCTGAAAAGCTTTGTATTGGAGAATAAATATTACATAGCGACAGAAATATTACGTAGATACATTCTCAAAGATCTGAAAAGCTTTGCATTGTAGAAGAATTATTACATAGATACACCCTTAAGGATCTTTAAAACATTACTACATGTCCCTATGTTACATAAATAAAATCCCCAAATCTTTAGATTGGAGACGAAATGTTACATGTTAGATATATTCTCAAAGATCTTTAAAACATTTCTACATGTCCCTGTGTTACATAATTAAAGATCCCAAAAGTTTTGCATAGTTGAAGAAATATGACATAGATACAGAAATATGACATGGATAAATTCTCAAAGATCTTTAAAACATTACTATATGTCCCTATGTTACATTATGAAAGATCCCCAAAGCTTTGCACTGAAGAAGAGACACATCCTCAAAGATCTGAAAAGCTTTGCATTGGAGGATATTACATGGACACATTACTCAAAGATCCCTAAAACATTCCTATATGTCCCCATGTTACGTTGTTTAAGATCCCAAAAGCTTTGGATTGGAGAGAAAATATTACATAGATATATTCTCAAAGATCTTTAAAGAGGAGGTCCACCCGAATTTTCTTTTTTTAAGAGCCAGCAGCTACAAATACTGCAGCTGCTGACTTTTAAAAAATGGTCACTTACTTGTCCACAGCGCCCGCGATGTCGGCAGACGAGGCTTAGCAATCGCTCGGTCCTCGGATGCTACCGCCGCCATGCTCGGTGAGGGAATCAGGAAGTAAAGCCTTGCGGCTTCACTGCCCAGTTCCCTACTGCGCATGCGCGAGTAGCACGGCGCGCTCTCACTGGTCCCCGCTCTCTCCTGGGAACAGTGTGTTTCCCAGAAGACAGCGGGGGTGGGTTTGGCGCGAATGGGCGTGACTCTCACGGGAGTTAATACCCGGAGGTGGTGCAAATACCTGTTTTATACAGGTATCTGCACCCCCTCCCCCCTGAAAGGTGCTAAATGTGACACCGGAGGGGGGGAGGGTCCCGAAAAGCAGAAAATCAATTTTTGGGTGGAACTCCGCTTTAAAACATTCCTACATGTCCCAATGTTACATAGTTAAAGATCACAAAAGCTTTGCATTGGAAACGGAATGTTAGACACATCCTCAAAGATCCCAAAAGCTTTGTATTGTAGACAAAATCTTACATGGGCACATTCACACAGATCCCAAAAAACTGCCATGGAGACAAAATATTACATAGAAAGATCCTCAAAGCATCACTAGATTTCTCTATGTTACATTATTAAAGATCCCAAAATCTTTAGATAGACAGGTGAGGGGGGATTTACTAAAGCTGGTGCACACAGAATATGGTGTATTAGTAACCAATTAGCTTCCAGGTTTTATTGGCAAAGCTTTAATTGAACAAGCTGAAGTTAGAAGCTGATTGGTTACTATGCACAGCTGCACCATATTCTGTGTGCACCAGCTTTAGTAAATCCCCCCCCCCCCTCACCTGTCTCCAATCTAAAGATTTTGGGATATTTAATAATGTAACATAGAGAAATGTAGTGATGTTTTAAGGATCTTTGAGGATCTATCTAGTTCATAGGTACATTTACAAAGATCTCAAAAGCTTTGCATTGGAGATGAAATGTTACATAGATACATTCTCAAAGATACCTAAACCTTACTACGTGTCCCTTTTGTTACACATTTGGGGTTGATTTACTAAAACTTGGAGAGTGCAAAATCTGGTGCACCTGTGCATGGCAGCCAATCGGCTTCTAACTTCAGATTTTTCAATTAACCTTTGACAAGAAAACCTGGAAGCTGATTGGTTTCTATGCAGAGCTGCACCACGTTTTGCACTCTGCAGATTTAGTAAATCAACGCCATCCTCAAAGATCCCAAAAACATCACATCATGTCCCTTTGTTACATAGACACATCATTGAAGATCTCAAAAACTTTGAATTGGGGACAAAATGTTACATAGATGCAGTCTCAAAGATTCCAAAGGCTTTTCCTTGGGAGTGAAATGTGACATAAATACATTTTAAAATGTCCCTTTTGTTACATAGATACATTCTCAAATATCCCAAGAGCTTTGTATTTGAGACAAAGACACATTCCTAAAGATCCCAAAAACATCAGATCATGTCCCTTGTGTTACATGGTCAAATTTCTGAAGATCCCAAAAAGCTCTGCATTGGAGACGAAATGTTACATAGACACATTCTCCAAGGTCCCCAAAAACATCACTACGTTTCTCGTTGTTACATAGACACGTTCTCCAAGGTCCCCAAAAACATTACTATCTGTCTCTTTGTTACATGGATCCTTATCAAAGATCCCCAAAACATCACTACGTGTCTCTTTGTTATATGGATCCATTATCAAAGATCCCCAAAACATCACTACGTGTCTCTTTGTTATATGGATCCATTATCAAAGATCCCCAAAACATCACTACGTGTCTCTTTGTTACATGGATCCATTATCAAAGATCCCCAAAACATCACTACGTGTCTCTTTGTTACATGGATCCATTATCAAATATCCCCAAAACATCACTACATGTCTCTTTGTTATATGGATCCATTATCAAAGATCCCCAAAACATCACTACGTGTCTCTTTGTTACATGGATCCATTATCAAAGAACCCCAAAACATCACTACGTGTCTCTTTGTTACATGGATCCATTATCAAAGATCCCCAAAACATCACTACGTGTCTCTTTGTTACATGGATCCTTATCAAAGAACCCCAAAACATCACTACGTGTCTCTTTGTTACATGGATCCATTATCAAAGAACCCCAAAACATCACTACGTGTCTCTTTGTTACATGGATCCATTATCAAAGATCTCCAAAACATCACTACGTGTCTCTTTGTTACATGGATCCATTATCAAAGAACCCCAAAACATCACTACGTGTCTCTTTGTTATATGGATCCATTATCAAAGATCCCCAAAACATCACTACGTGTCTCTTTGTTACATGGATCCATTATCAAAGAACCCCAAAACATCACTACGTGTCTCTTTGTTACATGGATCCATTATCAAAGATCCCCAAAACATCACTACGTGTCTCTTTGTTACATGGATCCTTATCAAAGAACCCCAAAACATCACTACGTGTCTCTTTGTTACATGGATCCATTATCAAAGAACCCCAAAACATCACTACGTGTCTCTTTGTTACATGGATCCATTATCAAAGATCTCCAAAACATCACTACGTGTCTCTTTGTTACATGGATCCATTATCAAAGAACCCCAAAACATCACTACGTGTCTCTTTGTTACATGGATCCATTATCAAAGATCCCCAAAACATCACTACGTGTCTCTTTGTTACATGGATCCATTATCAAAGCTCTCCAAAACATCACTACGTGTCTCTTTGTTACATGGATCCATTATCAAAGAACCCCAAAACATCACTACGTGTCTCTTTGTTACATGGATCAATTATCAAAGATCCCCAAAACATCACTACGTGTCTCTTTGTTACATGGATCCATTATCAAAGATCCCCAAAACATCACTACGTGTCTCTTTGTTACATGGATCCATTATCAAAGATCCCCAAAACATCACTACGTGTCTCTTTGTTACATGGATCCATTATCAAAGATCCCCAAAACATCACTACGTGTCTCTTTGTTACATAGATCCATTATCAAAGATCCCAAAAGTTTTGCATTGGAGACAAAATGTTACATGGATACATTGTCAAAAATTCCAAAAGCTTTCATTTGGAGCCACATTAGGAAACGTACATTGCAAGACTAGCTATTTCTTGCTTGAGGAAGATCAAATCATTTTTAGTTTAGCAATCTTCGTAGACTGGTTTTACCAGAAAAAAAGCAAAAACTGTAATTTTGTAGCCGTTTTCCTTGAGTGCAATATTTTTTCCCCCTCTTTCTGGCCATGATCACTTCCTGTAGGGCATTCTTTTTCATGGCATCAGGCAACGTTGTGCGCATAATTTTACAGGCGTGCTTCTTTCTGATTGAGAGAAAGTGGTATGTGATTATGGAACGAATGTTTGAAAAACGAGGCGACCACAAGCCTGGAAAGTAATGTCTCATATCTCTGGGTGCCCAGTAAAGGCCTTTGCTGCAAGTTTAGATTTCATAGGTCTTTTTTTTTTCTTTTTTTTTTTAAATAAACCTACAAACTTCTGCACCCTTTTTTAAAAAAAAATATTGCATATGTGGGGTTCTTTATTAACCGCTTGCCGACCGTGTCACGACGATATACGTCAGCAGAATGGCACGGCTGCGCAAAGTGACGTATATTTGCGGAACTTTGAATTTCGCGCCGTGCGGGCATGCAGGCGCACCCCTGCCGCGAGCTCCGTGACCGTGCCCGCGGGACCCGCCGCGAGCTCCGTGACCGTGCCCGCGGGACCCGCGGAATCAATGTCTGCCGGTGTCCCGAGATCGTGTCACGGAGCTGCAGAACGGGGAGAGGTCAGTGTAAACAAGGCCTCTCCCCATTCTGCCTAGTGACAGGACATTGATCGTCTGCTCCCTCTCATGGGGAGCAGCGATCAGTGTTGTGTCACAGCTAGCCCACCCCCCCCCCACACAGTTAGAACACATCCCTAGGTCACACTTAACCCCTTCCCCACCCCCTACTGGTTAACCCTTTCACTGCCAGTGACATTTATACAGTAATCGGTGCATTTTTATAGCACTGATCGCTGTATAAATGTGAGCGGTCCCAAAATAGTGTCCGCCATAATGTCGCAGTCACGATAAAAATCGCTGATCGCCGCCATTAATGGTAAAAAAAAAAATTATTAATAAAAATGCCATAAAACTATCCCCTATTTTGTAGACGCTATAACTTTTGCGCAAACCAATCAATAAACGCTTATTGCGATTTTTTTTTTTTTTTTAACAAAAATATGTAGAAGAATACGTATCGGCCTAAACTGAGGAAAAAAATATTTTTTTTATATATTTTTTGGGGATATTTATTATAGCAAAAAAAGTAAAAAATGTATTGCTTTTTTTTTCAAAATTCTCGCTCTTCTTTTTGTTTATAGCGCAAAAAATAAAAACCGCAGAGGTGATCAAATACCACCAAAAGAAAGCTCTATTTGTGGGGAAAAAAAAGGACGTCAATTTTGTTAGGGAGCCACGTCGCACAACGGCGCAATTGTCAGTTAAATTGACGCAGTGCCGAATCGCAAAAAGTGCTCTGGTCTTTGGGCAGCCAAATGGTCCGGGGCTGAAGTGGTTAAACCTCCAAACTTCTGCACTTTTTTTGTTTTAAATATTGCATATGTGGGGTTCTTTATTAAGGTGATGTACAAGGTGCGATGTCCTGCAGCAACCAAACAAACCTGTGCTTACTGTAGACCGATCGACAATCTGATGCATTTACTGAAGATTAATGAGCTCTCACTCTTTTGTATTGTGAAATTAGCTTGGTTTTATCATTATTTTTCAGGCTGTTTCATTAAAAAAAAAAAAAAAAAGTTTAATTAAAATCTAGCTGACTAAATTTGACATTTGTAGTCAGCGTTTTAGGAGATCTATGTCACATATAAGATCAAATTCAAGTTTATATATCTAAATTTGAAATTTTTAGTACCGTATATATTAGAGTATAAGCCGACCCGAATATAAGCCGAGGCACCTCATTTTATAAGCCAAGGGTGTCCATCTGCATGCCTCACTGTGTCCATGCCTCACTGTGTCCATGACTAGACTGACGTTTAACATGGGAGTCTATGGAAGGAGTGCCCAGATTTGAAAAATCGGTGCTCCCCAGACGTAGGTCCCCCAGACAACAAACTTTGTACACTTGTAGAGGAGCAATGGGGCTACATGTGTGCCAGGTTTGGGGTCAAGGAGACCTAAGACCGGCTGGTACCGGGTCCCCAAAATCACCAGAGAAATTACCGTTTAACATGGGAGTCTATGGAAGGGGTGCCCGGGTTTGAAAAATCAGTGCTCCCCGGCCCTAGGTCCCCCGGATAACAAACGTTACAGACTTGTAGAGGAGCAATGTGGCTACACGTGTGCCAAGTTTGGGGTCAAGGGGACCTAAGACCGGTAGGTATCGTGTCACCAAATTACAGTTTAACATGGGAGCCTATAGAAAGGGTGCCCGGCTTTAAAAAATCGGTGCTCCCCAGATGTAGGTCCCCCAGACAACAAACTTTGCACACTTGTAGAGGATGTGGCTACATGTGTGCCAAGTTTGGGGTCCAGGGGACCTACGGCTGGCTGGTACCGGGTCCCCAAAGTCCGAGAGATCAGGCGCAAAAAGGTGACTCAAGTATAAGCCAAGGGGGGCATTTTCAGCACAAAAAAATGTGCTGAAAAACTTGGCTTATACTCAAGTATATACGGTAAGTGTTTTTATGAGATATACGTCACATATAAGATCGTTTTCTTACAATTTCTAATTTGTGGGTGTTGATGTTGTTTTCCTTTTCACAATGAAGTAAAAGGTGAATGGCATATGTTGTTGTTTTAAAAAATTATTCTCCCTTCTAAATGTTGTTTGTGCTTTTCTAATTGGCTTTAGGCTTAAGCTTAATGTGGTGTTGGAAGCCTGAGAGATTAATGCGGCTCTAAATCCATGGGTGTCGTTAATTAGGGATTTAAAGAAGCGGGATTTAACCAGAGAGTTGCTGTTTTGCATTTAAAGGGGATTGTTGGAGGTGTTGGGTAGCCGACATGTGTCAGCCATCATAAGCACAAAAAAAAAAAAAATGAAATCATTGTGAAAACGATGCAGAAATCACTTTTGATTTTTCTAAAACTGCTCGCCGCTGCTGCCAAGTACTCGGCGGTGGTGATCCCTTTTATTGAAATCTTTCACTCTGCAGGAGAAAGCTGAATGCAATTAGAAAATTAGGACATAACCCATATGAAAACAAAATGTCAGTGACCGATGAAGCTAGTTAATACGTTGCAGTTGTTATTATTATTATTCTTATTATACAGGATTTATATAGCGCCAACAGTTTACGCTGCGCTTTACAATATAAAAGGGAGACAATACAGTTATAATACAATAAAATACGATTAAAAGAGGGCCCTGCTCAGAAGAGCTTACAATCTAATAGTTATCTAGATGCTATTGATTGGACTCGTGCCTTGCTGTCAACCATTATTATTTTTTTCTTGGAGACAGGTTCCCTTTCAAAAATAATATAAATGCTAAAAGTTTTTTGGCTTACATAGATTAAGAGCATTTCTCAAAAGAACGACACCTCTTGACATCTGTCTGCAAATGTTTGTGATGTTTTGCTTTTATGTTCTGAGTCATTGTATCAAGTTTGGGGGGGGGGTCATCATAGTTGTTACTGATCTTTTTTTCTGTAGCAAAGTTAAAAAATTAGGCCTCAGACCAGCTGAAGACCATCCCTAAAGACCATTGCTTTTGCATGTGACTCTCTGTCTTATGATTGTGCGTCCTGATTTTCATTACCTGCATGAAGTATTTGTACTTTAACCACTTCTCTACTGTGCACGAAAACCCCCTTCCTGCCCAAGCCATTTTTCAGCTTTCAGCGCTGTCACACTTTGAATGACAATTGCGCGGTCGTGCGACGTGGCTCCCAAACGAAATTTGCGTCCTTTTTTTCCCACAAATAGAGCTTTCTTTTGGTGGTATTTGATCACCTCTGCGGTTTTTATTTTTTGCGCTATAAACAAAAGAAGAGCGTCCAGTTTGGAAAAAAAACCACTATTTTTTGCTATAATAAATACCCATTTTTTTTTAAAATAAAATTTTCCTCAGCTTAGGCCGATACGTATTCTTCTACATATTTTTGGTAAAAAAAAAAAAACGCAATAAGCGCGTATTGATTGGTTTGCGCAAAAGTTATAGCGTCTACAAAATAGGGGATAGATTTATAGCATTTTTTTTTTTTTTATTAGTAATGGCGGCGATCTGCGATTTTTTTATTGTGACTGCGATATTGCGGCGGACACATCGGACACTTTTGACACATTTTTGGGACCATTCACATTTATACAGCGATCCCTGCTATAAAAATGCATTGATTACTGTATAAATGTGATTGGCAGGGAAGGGGTTAACCACTAGGGGCGGGAAGGGGTTAAATATGTTCCCTCAATGTGTTCTTACTGTGGGGGGAGGGGACTGACTGGGGGAGGTGACCGATGGTTGTCCCTATGTACAAGGGACACACCATCGGTCCCCTCTCCCTCACAGGACGTGGATCTCTGTGTTTACACACAGAGATCCACTTTCCTGCTCATTTCCCGGGCAATCGCGGGTGCACTCGCACCGGGGCCTTGTGAACGCGGCGGGCGCGCGCGCGCCGCCTCCTAGCTTGTTTTAAAGGGAGGACGTCATATGACGTCCTCCCAGAACGAGAGTATCCTCCGCCCGCCGTCTATTGACAGTGGGCGGGGGACAAGCGGTTAACCACTGCAGCCCCGGGAGGATTTGGCTTCCAAATGCCACTTTTTGCGATTCGGCACTGCGTTGCTTTAACTGACAATTGCGCGTTCATGCATCGTGGCTCCCAAACAAAATTGACGTCCTTTTTTTCCCACAAATAGAGCTTTCTTTTGGTGGTATTTGATCACCTCTGTGGTTTTTATTTTTTGCGCTATAGACAAAAATAGAGCGACAATTTTGAAAAAAAAAAAGCAATATTTTTTACTTTTTGCTATAATAAATATCCCCAAAAATATAAAAAAAAAAAAAAAAGTCCTCATTTTAGGCCGATACGTATTCTTCTACATATTTTTGGTAAAAAAAAACGCAATAGGCGTATATTGATTGGTTTGCGCAAAAGTTATAGCGTCTACAAAATAGGGCATAGTTTTATGACATTCTTATTATTAAATTAATTTTTTACTAGTTATGGCAGCGATCTGCGATTTTTATCATGACTGGGACATTATGGCGGACACATCGGACACTCTTGGTGCTGTTTTGGGACCATTGTCATTTATACAGCGATCAGTGCTATAAAAATGCACTGATTACTGTGTAAATGACACTGGCAGTGAAGGGGTTAACCAGTAGGGGCGGGGAAAGGGGTTACGTGTGTCCTAGGGAGTGATTCTAACTGTGTGGGGGCGGGGCTTGCTGTGACACGACACTGATCACTGCTCCCGATGAGAGGGAGCAGACGATCAGTGTTGTGTCACTAGGCAGAACAGGGAGATACCTTGTTTACAAAGGCATCCCCTACATTCTGCCGTTCCGTGACACGATTGCGGGACACCGGCGAACATCGAGACGGAGACCGCCGGCGCGCGTGTGCCCGCTAGGCAGCAGATTCAAAGCAACGTATATATATATACGTTGCTTTGCCTGCCCGTGCCATTCTGTTGACGTATAAGTGCGTGAGGTAGTCTGCAAGTGGTTAAAAAGAGTTGAGAAATGATAAGCAAACATAAATCACACGAAGTCGACTTGAGTGGGTTCGGGTTTTTTTTTTTTTTTTTAAAGAGACCTGCCAGTCATGGTTTTGGTTTTCTGGAGAGCACGGAACAGAGAACTCTGGGTACATTGTGCTGATTGACAGTTCTGCTCATTGTTTATTATTATATTTCTATACATAAAAGCTAAAAAATGACTTGCAGCGTTCTTCGTTTTTAGCTGCCTGTGTTACTGTAGCCTTCGCACTTACAGACTCGACTGTTCTCATAGTAATGATACAATCAGACTTGTACACAGCAAGATAGGAGGTGCAAGGGCCACCGAGAACCTGCTCTCTTTGGTACCCCAAACCCCCAAGCCATCTCTAACCTTATAAATGCCCCACCTAGAGAGCCTGTGACCAATCAGGGTTGCCCAAAACATCCATGAGGATATAAAGGATGTATAAAAAAAAAATACTATAGTGATATGTATAAGGTATGTTCTTTAATAGTAATAATGTATGTTCTATAGCAGGGGTAGGCATCCTGGGGCCCTCCAGCTGTTGCAGAACTACAAGTCCCATCATGCCTTTGGGAGTAATTGTAACTGCCAGCTTTGCAATGCCTCATGGGAAATGTAGTTCCACAACAGCTGGAGGGCCCCAGGTTGCCTACCCCTGTTCTATAGTAATAATGTAAGTTCTATGGTAATGTATAACGTTTTATGCGATTGAGGACCCACAGTCTATATAAAATAGCTTATATCTAGCAGTTTACCAAAAGATCCTTTTAGAGGTAAAAACTGAATCTACAGATTTAGTATACCATTAAATGCTGCAGAATAATGTAACCTTCGCCAAACGTGAAACCATCAATCGGATTACTGCTTAAAATGTTCTAAACAAAGGGCCAGTTTACTGTCCTTCAAACTTTAGGGGCGCCGGTCTAGGGCCAGTGGGTGAACATAATGCCCTGGTGTCAGTGGGAGTAAACAGTGCTCCATGATTGGTATTATGGCGGAGTAATAGTGTCCCATCGTTGGTATCAATGATTTCCCATGATGCTCACGCACTCTGCAGTGTAGACGAGCATCATGGGAAATGTAGTTCCAAAACATCTGGGGTGCCAAGGTTCACCATCACTGGTATAGGCCCTAGGCCTCCTCCTTTTTTTGGTATATTGATTAATGACTATTGATTGGTTTATGGTATATACCGAATTGTAACTGGATCAATGTCACTTGTATACTGACTTTACCCAACACTGTTGTACATTGGATATTGCGCAATGTAGTTCATAATATACTGCTGTAAACTGAATATTTTTCCAGATAAAAACAAAAAAAAAATGATGCAGAGCACTTACCATTTAAAAACAATTATGCAGATCATAAAGTATTTTTGGGATGAATGTGTCAGAATAAGTAAGATCCATCAGGCTGGATTCACACCTTTAGCACTTTTTGCATTTTGCAGATTTGCACTACAGTCCATTTAACATGGTTTTTCCTATGGAACACGTTCTGTAGTGCAAATCTGCAAAATGCACAAAAAATGCCCTAGATGTGAATCCAGCCTAATGCCACGTACACACGATCGGAATAAACTTTGGATGGTTTTTCCGATGGAATTCCGCTCAAGCTTGGCTTGCATACACACGTTCACACAAAAGTTCTCTGAACTTTCGACCGTCAAGAACGCGGTGACGTACAACACTACGACAAGCCGAGAACATTAAGTTCAATGCTTCCGAGCATGCGTCGAATTGTTTCCGAGCATGCGTAGGAATTTTGCGCGTCGGAATTGCTACAGACGATCGGAATTTCCGATTGTGATTTTTTTTTCCGTCGGAAGATTTGAGAACCTTGGTTAATAAGTTTTTATTGAGCAAAATATTCAGTTTACAACAGTATAATATGCAGGGCCACCATCAGGAATTTTGGGGCCCCCTTACACAGCTTCAGGCATGGGCCCCCTGGAGCAGAGAACCGGGGGGGGCTGCTGCCGCTGCAAATTAAGAAGCAGGGGGTGCCACGAATTGAGAAGGGGGGGGGTAATTATGAATTATTGAGGTCAGGGAGTTGCCATCTGGGCCCATGGGGACCTCCAGGCCTCTGGGGACCTCAGGGCCCCTTACAAAAAAAAAAAAAAAAAATTAAAAAAAAAGTGGGGGTTCCATCCGGGCCCCTGGGGACCTCCGGCCTTCTGGGCCCCTTACAAAAAAAAATTATTTTTTTAAAAAAAAGGGGGATAGGCATCTGGGTCCCTGGGGACCTCCGGGCCTTTGGGGACCTCTGGGCCCCTTACAAAAAATAAAAATAAAAATAGAAATTAAAAAAAAAGAATAAAAAAAAAAAAGAAATAAAATAAAAAAAAAATGTAAAAATGTTTACATTTTTTTTTTTTTTTTTATAAAAAAAAATAAAAAAAGGGAGGTTGCCATCCGGGGCCCTGGGGACCTCCGGGCCCCTTACAAAAAAAAGAAAAAAAAAAGGGGGTTGCCAACCGGGCCCCTGGGGACCTCCGGGCCCCTTACAGTTGTACTGCTTGTACCCCCCTGATGGCGGCCCTGATAATATGAACTACATTGTGTAACTTTGTTGCCATTTCTGATTGTATTTATTGAGAGACAGAGACAGTAAAGGGATTACAAGTGAATTAGAGAAGATACAATATTATACATAATGGACTGACCAGAGAATGCCACGATCTCTTATGCCGGTCGGAATTTCCGACAGGAAAAGACCGATGGAGCCTACACACGGTCGGAATTTTTCACATCGGACTTTTCTTGTCGGAAATTCCGACCGTGTGAACACGGCATAAGAGATCGTGACATTCTCGGGTTAGTCCATTATGTATAATATTGTATCTTCTCTAATTCACTTGTAATCCTTTTACTGTCTCTGTCTCTCAATAAATACAATCAGAAATGGCAACAAAGTTACACAATGTAGTTCATATTATACTGCTGTAAACGGAATATTTTTCTCAATAAAAACTTATTGACCAAGAAAAAAAATAAAATAAAATTATGCAGAGCACTTACCATTTAAAAAGACAATTATGCAGAGCAGATCAGAAAGTATTTTTGTGATGAATGTGTCAGAATATATGAGATCCATAAGAGATTGTGACGTTCTCGGGTCAGTTCATTATGTATAATATTGTATAACAATGTAATACTGACATATAATCACACACATAGGTTGGACTTGATGGACTTTGTGTCTTTTTTCAACCTCACCTACTATGTAACTATATGTAACTACGTATCTTCTCTAATTCACTTGTAATCCCTTTACTATCTCTGCCTCTCAATAAATACAATCAGAAATGGCAACAAAGTTACAATTGGGTTGCTTTGGGATACCCCCCTATCTGTCTGTACCCCCGTATTTTATACGCCTCTTTTCTCTTTAGTACTGGCTAGTAAAACAAAACCTTTCCCTTTTTGGCACAAGGTTGCTTTTAGGCATCTCATACCATATTTCTGTCTAGTAAAATCTTATATGTAATAAATAATGTCCCCGTTCCAAAGTTAAAAGCATGCTTTGTGGTCGTTCAGTCATGAAGCGAATCCTCAAATTCTACGATTCTTACTGAGATCAGTCCCGCAAAGTGCATCCTCCGACATGCCAAAACCCATCCTCCATGTCAACGCAGATGAGTGAAAATAAGATAGCACATTTAAGCATTAATAAAATATATTTGGGGTTCCAATTCTCTTCATTAGAATTCATCCCGTAGACAAGAAAGGATGATCTGGGTCCGATTCATTCTCCAGTTTATTTTTTATTTTTTATTCAGCTATCGGGGACAGTTATAGGACATGCAGTGTGCGGCTACAATGTAACACAAGCCGATGGGGGGGGGGGGGTTTACAGAATACCCTCGCCGTGGAAATTGTAATTCTCAAAGTGGCTTCCTAAAAATTGGACTGCCTCTTGAATTTAGGGGAATCTTATTTCACTCCCCAGTGTGTAGGCCTGATGTAATAAGAAAAAAAAAGGGAATAGGGCGGTATAATTCCGTAGACCCCCACGAAGACAGGCGCAGGGAAGGTTTTCCTGCCTTAACCACTTCAGCTCCAGAAGGTTTTACCCCCTTCCTTACTAGGCCATTTTTTGCGATACGGCACTGCGTCGCTTTAACTGACAATTGCGCGGTCGCACGTTGTTGTACCCAAACAAAATTGATGTCTTTTTGTTTTTCCCCCACAAACAGAGCTTTCTTTTGGTGGTGTTTAATCACCTCTGCGGTTTTTATTTTTTGCACTATAAACAAAAAAAAAGACAGACAATTGTGAAAAAAACACAATATTTTTTTCTTTCTGCTATAAAACATTTCCAATAAAAAAAAAAAAAAAAAAAATCTTCATCAATTTAGGCCAATATGTATTCTGCTACATATTTTTGGTATTAAAAAAATCCCAATAAGTGTACATTGATTTATTTATTTTTTTGCACAAAAGTTATCTTGTCTACAACCTATGGGATAGATTTAGGGACTTTTATATATATATATATATATATATATATATATATATATATATATATATATAATTTTTTTTTTTTTTTTTTTTTTTTTTTTTACTAGTAATGGCAGCGATCAGCGATTTTTTTTTTTTTTGTGAGATTGTGGCGGACAAATTTGATACTGAAGGCACTTTCACACTGAGGCGCAGGGGTGTCGGCGTAAAGCGCCGCTAGTTTTAGGGGCACTTTACCGTTGTTTAAGCAGTGCTTTTCGGCTGCTAGCGGTGCACATTTAACCCCCGCTAGCGGCCGAATAATGGCTTAAAAATGCCTGCAAAGCACCGCTGCCAAGGCGCTTCGGTGGCGCTGCCCATTGATTTCAATGAGCAGGACTTTTTTTAACATCCCGCGAGTGCAATGCTCCAGTGTGAAAGCCCTCGGGCTTTCACAGTGAAGTGACAAGAGAGGCGCTTTGTAGGCACTATTTTTAGCGCTATAGCGCCTGTAAAGCACTTCAGCGTAAATGTAGCCCAAGTGACACTTTTTGGGGACCAGTGGGACCAATGCAGTGATCGGTGCTAAATAAAACACACTGTCACTGTATAAATGACACTGGGAGGGAATGGGGTTCAAAGGGTTAAGTGTGCTCCTAGGGAGTGCTTTCTAACTGTGGAGGGGGGGGGGGGGAGTAGATGCACTGGGGGAAAAGAGAGATCCGTATTTCAACTTACAGTGCCTTGCAAAAGTATTCGGCCCCCTTGAACTTTTCATCCTTTTGCCACATTTCAGGCTTCAAACATAAAGATATAAAATTTTAATTTTTTGAGAAGAATCACCAACAAGTGGGACACAATTGTGAAGTGGAACGAAATCTATTGGATATTTTAAACTTTTTTAGCAAATAAAAAACTGAAAAGTGGTGCGTGCAAAATTATTCGGCCCCTTTACTTTCAGTGCAGCAAACTCACTCCAGAAGTTCAGTGAGGATCTCTTAATGATCCAATGTTGTCCTAAATGACTGATGGTGATAAATAGAATCCACCTGTGTGTAATCAAGTCTCTGTATAAATGCACCTGCTCTGTGAAAGTCTCAGGGTTCTGTTGAAAGCGCAGAGAGCATCATGAAGACCAAGGAACACACCAGGCAGGTCCGTAATACTGTTGTGGAGAAGTTTAAAGCCGGATTTGGATACAAAAAGATTTCCCAAGCTTTAAACATCCCAAGGAGCACTGTGCAAGCGATCATTTTGAAATGGAAGGAGTATCAGACCAGTGCAAATCTACCAAGACCTGGCTGTCCCTCTAAACTTTCAGCTCAGACAAGGAGAAGACTGATCAGAGATGCAGCCAAGAGGCCCATGATCACTCTGGATGATCACTCTGGATGAACTGCAGAGGACTACAGCTGAGGTGGGAGAGTCTGTCCACAGGACAACAATCAGTCGTACACTGCACAAATCTGGCCTTTATGGAAGAGTGGCAAGAAGAAAGCCATTTCTCAAAGATATCCATAAAAAGTCTCATCTAAAGTTTGCCACAAGCCACCTGGGAGACACACCAAACATGTGGAAGAAGGTGCTCTGGTCCGATGAAACCAAAATCGAAATTTTTGGCCACAATGCAAAATGATATGTTTGGCGTAAAAGCAACACAGCTCATCACCCTCAACACACCATCCCCACTGTCAAACATGGTGGTGGCAGCATCATGGTTTGGGCCTGCTTTTCTTCAGCAGGGACAGGGAAGATGGTTAAAATTGAGGGGAAGATGGATGCAGCCAAATACAGGACCATTCTGGATGAAAACCTGTTGGAGTCTGCAAAAGACCTGAGACTGGGACGGAGATTTATCTTCCAACAAGACAATGATCCCAAACATACAGCAAAATCTACAAAGGAATAGTTCACAAATAAACGTATCCAGGTGTTAGAATGGCCAAGTCAAAGTCCAGACCTGAATCCAATCGAGAATCTGTGGAAAGAGCTGAAAACTGCTGTTCACAAACGCTCTCCATCCAACCTCACTGAGCTCGAGCTGTTTTGCAAGGAAGAATGGACAAGAATTTCAGTCTCTCGATGTGCAAAACTGATAGAGACATACCCCAAGCGACTTGCAGCTGTAATCGCAGCAAAAGGTGGCTCTACAAAGTATTAACGCAAGGTGGCCGAATAATTTTGCACGCCCCACTTTTCATTTTTTTCTTAGTTAAAAAAGTTTCAAAAATCCAATAGATTTCGTTCCACTTCACAATTGTGTCCCACTTGTTGGTGATTCTTCACAAAAAATTAAAATTTTATATCTTTATGTTTGAAGCCTGAAATGTGGCAAAAGGATGAAAAGTTCAAGGGGGCCGAATACTTTCGCAACGCACTGTAGCTTAGACACAAGATCTCTCTTTTACTCCCTGACAGAATATCAGTCTGCCTTGTTTACATAGGCAGACCACTGTTCTGCCTTTCCTCCGAATGATCGGCAGGTCCCGGTGGACATCGTGGTCGCCGGACCCGCTGATTGGCTCCCACTGTGTCCAATTACTGCGGGAGCGGCACCCTGACGACGTGTGTGCATGGGTGCGCCCACCTAGATGACATGCACAAAATCACGTACAGGTATGTGATCTTGCCCAGCCTGGCTGCCCTGCCGCAGTATATATGTGGTGGGCGGTCCGGAAGCGGTTAAAGCAACAATCAACATCTTATGCTAAAGAGCTCCTGATCACATCCATGGGCAAATATAGGAAAAACAAAAGGAGGGAAAAAAATAAACGCCTATTGTTTCGATATTTCTTGTGTAACCTATTGTAAGAAGATACAATGTTGCACGTTGGATACACAGTTGTTGCACGGCTATGTTCTATGTTATCAGCCGTTTCTACAGACAGCTGGCCGTTATCTTCTATTGGACGAAGGGACAGGAAATTTGCGGTGTGCGTTGGAAAATCCCACCCACTATTTTAAAATATCTTTGGATTTATTACATTCATATTTCGACAAATGTTCTTCAAACTCTTTTTCCATAAAGCAGCTTGTAATTGAGGCTTAGTATCCCTTTAATCGCACAGAGGAATTGTCAGCAATGTTTTGCAGTTGTCAGAGATTTCCAGGCTGTAGGAGAATTTCTTCTTTTTTTTTTTTTTTTTTTTTAGGAGGCGACTGAAATTCTGGACTTCATTAACTATGAGTCCATTTATTGCAATAAACCCACCTGCTGTTTATATAACTTCCAGCGTGGAGTTTATACAGTGTTCAGTCTATCATCGAGCGAAGTGTTTTCTCACCGTGAAAACAGCTGTCCGCCACATTTCCCCCTCTGCACAATCGCTTTATCATTTGTATCTCGGCTCCGCTGAGCGGGCTGGCGCTGGGTACGGCGTATTGTTACGATCGGTCTGTGGCTCTAGCCCTATGGTAACTTGACCTCCTTAATGGACCAGCGAGGAATTTAAATTCATTTTGGGTGGTTTCCAGCGAGGGGAGTTAGAATCCCCCCGATGCAACGTTTATTAACCACTCGTATATCGTCAAATAACACTTGCTTTGTAGCGTTACATTGTTGCCTTTTTTTTTCCGTATTTGTGTGCTTCCAGTTCTCTTCTGAGCAACCTCAAAAAAGTCAATATATTTAGACCCCATCCCACATCTTTGCCTGTGTCTGGTTGTCTTTTGTGGGGAATCTGCTCTCCTTATGTTCTGTATCCATCTTACATTGTAACCGTTTCCTTTTACATTAAACTGATGTAAGTCAACTTTGCTACTTATGGCATGTGTACTGCCAACAATTCTATTCTCATTGTAACATCGGGGGTTGTAAGCTCTTGTGGTGGATGCGTTTTTCCAGTGATGCAAGCCAGTCAGCAACTCTGTTTAAGGGCATGGTAGCCCATTTTTATTTAAAAAGCACGAAAGTTCACAAACACATCTGTAGTATTCACAGGGGGGTTCCACCATTCCTGTATCTTTCATACTAACAGTAGCCTTGTGGCTTTACCTTCTAGCAATCCAGGCCTTTAGCCTAGGCCTGACGGTCTGTTCCTCAGACCCACAAAGTGTCCAAGAGTTTCAGCTTTCTCCTAGCTTCTCCTGGCCAGCACCTTTGTTGCTGTATCACTAACGGTGTCTGCCTCCTGCAGACATGCACTGCCTTTGACTCCACTTCAGAGGATGAGAGCCCACTCGGCTCTCATGCACTCAGACCTTCTCTCTCTTGGGTGGAGCCCTAATCCATAGTCACCTCTGACTCCACTTCAGAGGACGAGAGCCCACCTGGCTCTCATGCACACAGACTTCCTCTCTGTTGGGTGGAGCCCTGATCCATAATCACCTCTGAACTAAATAGCCCAAGACACAGTTGTTCCATCAGCGTGTCTTTCTTTACCAAATCTGGCATAAACCAACCCTCTTGAAGGTCGCACAAAGTCGCACCCTCACATCATATACACTCACTTTATTAGGTACACCTGTTCAATTGGTGGGTAACACAAATTTCTAATCAGCCAATCACACGGCAGCAACTCAATGCATTTAGGCATCTAGATGAGGTGAAGACAACTTGCTGAAATTCAAACTGAGCATCAGAATGGGGAAGAAAGGGAATTTAAGTGACTTTGAACGTGGCATGGTTGTTGGTGGCAGATGGGCTGGTCTGAGTATTTCTGGGATTTTCACACACAGCCATCTCTCAGGTTTACGGAGAATGGTGGGAAAAAGAGAAAATATCCAGTGAGCGGAGGGGTTGTGTGGAGGAAAATGCCGTGTTGATGTCAGAGGAGAATGGGCAGACTGGTTCCAGGTGATAGAGAGGCAACAGTAACTCAAATAATCCACTCGTTACACCCAAGGTATGCAGAATACCATCTCTGAACGCACAACACATCCAACCTTGAAGCAGATGGGCTACAGCAGCAGAAGACCACACCGGGTGCCACTCCTGTCAGCGAAGAACAGGAAGCTGAGGCTACAATTGGCACAGGATCACCAAAATTGGACAATAGAAGATAGGAAAAACGTTGCCGGGTCTGATGAGTCTGGATTTCAGCTGCGACATACAGATGGTAGGGTCAGAATTTGGCGCATGGATCCATCCTGCCTTCTATCACCGGTTCAGGCTGGTGGAGGTGGTGGAATGGTGTGGGGGATATTTTTTTGGCACACTTTGGCCCCTTAGTACCAATTGAGCATTGTTTAAATACCACGGACTACCTGATTATTGTTGCTGACCATGTCCATCCCTTTATGACTACAGTGTCCCCGTCTTCTGATGGCTCCTTCCAGCAGGATAATGCACCATGTCACAAAGCTCCAATCATCTTACCACTGGACAATGAGGTCACTGTCCTCCAATGGCCTCCACACTCACATCTCATTCAATAGAGCACCTTTGGGATGTGGTTGAACGTCGAGATTGGCATCATGAATGTGCAGCCAACAAATCTAATAGACCCAATAAAGTGGCCAGTGAGTGTATATTTATTGAATGTGTATCATTATATAGTGTATTAATACTGTGCTCTCTTTTTGATGATCTTTTTTATAGTATTATTTTGGGATATAATCTTTATTTGGGGACTGGATGATCTGCATTCTGTCACAATATTATGTTTAGGAATGCCAGGACGTATCCATTTTACAGCTTCCTCGTGGTCATGGTGTTACTGAACATCTGGGATCCTCTACTATTGTCTAGAAGCCAATCTTTGTTGTTCCTGGTCATGTGATTGGCGTTACGTCTGGCTAGGTTGGTCACAATAAATAAGATGTTTGTAAGTAGGAGGCGTGCGCTCCTATTCCTTCTATGCTGAACTGTATTGTAATTGTATTGTCCCCCCCACCCCCCTGTACATTGTAAAGCGCTGCATAAACTGTTGGCACTATATAAATCTTGTATAATAATAATTATAATATTAATAATGAGGCCCTGACCCTGTATATGTGTCTTTTCCATGCTGCCAATGCTATTTTATGTGTGGAAAATTAATGATAAAACACTGACTTTTCTTTATCAGATATCTGATGTATTCCTATTGGTCTGATCAGTAATTAATATTTACCTTCATCAATTCCTCTTTTCTATTAACGAAATACACATTCTCACACTTGGCTTCCTAAGGAGACTTATGCTTGAGGTGATTGTAGCTGTATTGCTGCACAGAAAAAACTGAGTACTGTCTGTGATACTTTTTTTATTTGCACTAACATACAATCTATCAGGACAAGCTTTCGGGGGTGTACCCCCTTCAAGGTCCCAGCAGTCCCTGTACATACCCTGAAAGCTTGTCCTGCAAAATTGTATGTTAGTGCAAATAAAAAAAGCATCACGGACAGTACTTAATTGTCTCTAAGGAGGCTTATAGTAGATCCAGCCTCAGATCTGGTTTTTCATGTTTAATGATAGCATGCTATAAAATCTGTTGCTCTTCAGAGAGATCACGGCCCTCCCCCTGACCATGCCTTCATCTGCTTTTCTCTTTGGAAGAATGCTAACATCTTTGTATAGGCATCATCCAGGGTCACCATCTACTTCCTGGGCTGAGATGACAAATCCTGTTGTCTGTGGAGTTCTTGCTGTGTTCACAAATATCTGATACAGATCAGTACCTTGTTGCAGCCTCTCACCTTGTGAATTGGTACAAAGTTACAATGTTCAGGCCTCTCACCTTGTGACTCTCTACAAAGTTACAATGTTGCAGCCTCTCACCTTGTGACTCTCTACAAAGTTACAATGTTCAGGCCTCTCACCTTGTGACTCTCTTCAAAGTTACAATGTTGCAGCCTCTCACCTTGTGACTTACTACAAAGTTACAATGTTGCAGCCTCTCACCTTGTGACTCTCTACAAAGTTACAATGTTGCAGCCTCTCACCTTGTGACTCTCTACAAAGTTACAATGTTGCAGCCTCTCACTTTGTGACTTACTACAAAGTTACAATGTTGCAGCCTCTCACCTTGTGACTTACTACAAAGTTACAATGTTGCAGCCTCTCACCTTGTGACTTACTACAAAGTTACAATGTTGCAGCCTCTTGCCTTGTGAATTGGTACAAAGTTACAATGTTCAGGCCTCTCACCTTGTGACTCTCTACAAAGTTACAATGTTCAGGCCTCTCACCTTGTGACTCTCTGCAAAGTTACAATGTTGCAGCCTCTCACCTTGTGACTTACTACAAAGTTACAATGTTGCAGCCTCTCACCTTGTGACTTACTACAAAGTTACAATGTTGTAGGCTCTCACCTTGTGACTTACTACAAAGGTACAATGTTGCAGCCTCTCACCTTGTGACTTACTACAAAGTTACAATGTTGCAGCCTCTCACCTTGTGACTTACTACAAAGTTACAATGTTGTAGCCTCTCACCTTGTGACTTACTACAAAGTTACAATGTTGTAGCCTCTCACCTTGTGACTTACTACAAAGTTACAATATTGCAGCCTCTCACCCTGTAGAGCAGACTGAGGAAATTGTATTTATTTATGACAGATATTTGCATAGCGCTGACAATTTCGGCAGTGCTTTACGTACAGTATGCTTCCTCCTGCCTGCAGCAGACTGATGACATCATCTCAGCCTAGGCAAAGCTACTAGACTTATAATGAGCAAAGGTGGAGCTTTGCTGAAAAATAATACTGTTGCTGTATATTTTGATGTGTCAGGAAATTATTTATGCAGACTTGTAAAGTTACTGACAGGTCCACTTTAACCATAACAAAACCATTTAAATATTGATGGATATTAAGGAACTAGATAACAAGTCACTTTGTGCTGCACATTTAGATTGTGTTTTTTCCTATTGGTTCGTGTAAATGTAACCCTCTCAGGTTTGGCTATGGATTGTTATCTTCTCAGGCTGCTTTGGTAACATTGTTGCACAGGAAGAGTAAACTCCAGTAAACTTGCGTCTCCCGGTCCTGAGCTGGAAGCCAGTCTTGTTAGATCTGGAAGTGTACAGTACAGGCATACCCCACTTTTAAGTACACAATGGGACCAGAGCATGTATGTAAAACGAAAATGTACTTAAAGTGAAACGATACCTTTTTTCACTTCTAGGGTGTAGTGGGGGGTCAGGGGCTGTAGTGGGGGTGTCAGGAGCTGTAGTTGAGGTATCGGGGCTGTAGTGGGGGTGTCAGAAGCTGTAGTTGAGGTATCGGGGCTGTAGTGGGGGTGTCAGGGGCACACTGGAACAGGGTGGGCTATGCTCTCGGAGCTTCAGCTCCTTCTACTGCGGCTGCAAAATGTCTGTACAGTACTTGTGAGGCACTTTACATACACTCGCCGGTATGTCCTTACTCGCGAGTGTATGTAAAGTGAGTGTACTTAAAGCGGGGTATGCCTGTAATTGTGAGTTCCACGTTGGAGATTTGTTGTGGTGAAGGGTGTTTTTTTTTTTTTTTGTTCTTTCTCTTGCGCTGTGGTTAGAGGTTATCATTTTTTTTTTTCCTTGCCCGCAGATTAGATCAACAAACTGTTTTTAGGACAGAAATGTTTTTCCTTCGTCAGGACGACTTCTTCTCTCCTCCAGGCATGGCCTCTCTTGTTTTTTTAACTTTTAATGTCAACAGAGAAGCTAATTATAAATGGGTGCAATATTCATCTCGCAGTTTTTTTTTCCCCCCTTTCAGTTCAGTATTTCTGTAAAGCTCATGTTTTCCACTGCATTTCATTAGCGGAGTATTATCAGTGTGAATTCCATGTTCTTCATGGATTTTGGTCTTTCTTTAACCACTTCAGCTCCGGAAGGTTTTACCCCCTTCCTGACAAGGCCATTTTTTTTTTTTGCGATGCGGCCCTGCGTTAGTTTTTTTTTTTTTTTTTTTACAAGAAGAAGGCACTGCGTTAGTTTAACTGACAATTGCGCCGTCATGCAACGCTGTACCCAAATAAAATTGATCTCTTTTTCCCCCCACAAATAGAGCTTTCTTTTGGTGGTATTTGATCACCTCTGCCATTTTTTTTATTTTGAGCTATAAACAAAAAAGACCGACAATTTAAAAAAAAAAAAAAAATATTTTTTTTTTACTTTCTTCAATAAAACATATTCAATAAAAAAAAAAAAAAAAAAAAAAATATTGGCACGAGTTTGTTTATTTTGAGGAGTTTGCGGTACTGTTGACTTAAACTTCCCTGGACGTATTAGAGGTCTCTCTAAACCTGCTGACATTGCGCTATTTTAACCCCTACCTCCCCCCCTTCCCCCCCCCTTTTTTTTATCTTTCTTTCTTTCTCATCTTCCTCTTTCTCGTCTTTTGCTATAGGCCCTTTGGGTAATTTTATAATCTATATATAAATTGTGTTTACCCTACAAAATGCCATGCGGGCTGCAGAGACTCCCTAGACACCGGAGCACAGGGCTTTTCTTTAGACATTGTTCCACTTGGCACTACCATGTGATAGAGGTGATCGTATTTTTGGTCCTGAGAAGTGCTCCATGTTCTGTATGCAAATTTAATTGGTTTCTGTATTTCCGTGTGTTTTGTCTAAATAAAGAATTGCAAAAAAAATCGCATTTCTTCATCAGTTTAGGCCAATATGTAAGAGCGGCAAGGATGTGGAATTCCCTTCCACAAGCGGTGGTCTCAGCCGGGAGCATCGATAGTTTCAAAAAACTATTAGATAAGCACCCGAACGACCACAACATACAGGGATATACAATGTAATACTGACCTATAATCACACACATAGGTTGGACTTGATGGACTTGTGTCTTTTTTCAACCTCAACTACTATGTAACTATGTATTCTGCTACATATTTTTGGTAAAAAAAAATAATCCCAAAAAGCGTATATTGATTTGTTCGCACAAAATTTATAGCGTCTACAAACTATAGGATAGATTTATGGACTTTTTATTTATTTATTTCATTGCGGGACTGCGACTTCGCGGCGGACAAATCTGACACTGACACTTTTTGGGGATCAGTGACACCAATACAGTGATCAGTGCTAAAAAAATGCACTGTCACTGTATATTTGACACTGGCAGGGTAGGGGCTAACATCAGGGGCAATCAGAGGGTTAGCTGTGTTCCCTGGGTGTGCTTTCCTACTGTTTTGGGGAGGGACTGACTCGAGGAGGAGACACAGATTAGCAGGAATCACAGATATCTCCCTCTCCCTCTCCCTCTCTCTCTCTCTCTCTCTCTCTCTCTCCCTCTCCCCCTCTCCCTCTCTCTACCTCTCTCCCTCTCCCCCTCTCTCCCTCTCCCTGTCTGACCGAACAACGATCTGCCTTGTTTACATAGGCAGACCGCCATTCTGTCTCTCCAAAGAACGATCGCAGTGGTAGCGCGGCTCCGGCGGTGCAACTGCCATGATGCTGTACATGTGATCAGTTATAACACCATTGAATGGTTTGACAGTTTGGCTGAGAGCACAAGCAATGTGCAGTTAGCATTCCCGGCATTTTTTTTTTGCATAGGCACCCTTGGCCAGGTGTCATTCATTATCTTCACTGGAAAGGGGACGTTTCATAAGGTGGCGTCATATTTATTTAGTTTTGTCGCTGTTTTACCATTTTTGTAACTTTGTTTTTTCTCTTTTACATTACATTACACAGTTACATTGCATTTACACAGAGGCAAAGGACCAAAACGCAACTTGCATTAGACATGTGTGGTTCGTTTAGTTCCGAATTAAAATTCGGAAGAATGTTCGTTATTCGGAAATCCAGATGTATCCAAATTTCCGAATTAGAATAGTAACGAATTTAAACGAATCTGAAATAACGAAATTCGAATTCGGAAGAAATTTGAATTTAAAAGTTTGCAATCCAATAGTTTTCAAATTCTGAAACTTTTCAAATTCGAATCGTTTTCCAATCTCCAAAGAGAATAAAATAGAATAGAAAATAAAGGAATAGAATAGGGAAAAAAAATGGCCCGGCCCAAGGAGCAGCCCAGCTGTCTTAGGGAAGTGATGGATGGGGACTGGGGACCTGGCCAGAAGGACATGGATGCGGCCCTCTCCGCGGAGTCGGCTGCGGATCTGCCAGCGGAGAGGCTGGTGGCGGGTGAGCAGGGCCGGCCCAAGCAGCTGTCCAGGAAGTCAGGAACTCGGGTCCCAAAATGACATGCGGCCTGGCGACCCCGGCCCGTGGCAGCGGGGGGGGGGTTGAAGGCCTAGTCAGTATTCTCTCCATAAGACACACAGACGTGTCCCCCCATTTTTTAGGGAGGAAAAAGTACGTCTTATGGAGCGAAAAATAGGGTATGTAGCTAATTTGGGCGTGCACGCTTTACGCTTTTATATAATTTTTTGTATAAAGGAGCCTCGATATTAACACAGGGAGGACATACAGACAGATGGAACACTGGCACCAAAAGGTCATAGCAGTGCAGCCCCCCCTGCGCTGTCCCAGCGACTGGTGACTGACTGCCTAAGGCCGTGTTATGATAATTAGAGGAAATAACTTTCTGTTTTTCTTGCTTGGATTAAAATCTTACGGAAATGCCGTTAGCCCCGACGACAGATCGGTAAATCCCTCAAAATCGCCTGTTTTTTTTTTTTTTTTTTTGGTGGCCCTCCCCAATGCGGCCCGTCCAAACACACCTGTCACTCCGGAGAGAGGATTATGACACCATAACGGCGAGATCTCCTGCCCCTTCTGTGTCCCCATTAACAACCATAACACAAAAAAATTTGTAGCACTAAAAACGCCCTAATCCTCTGTGGTATGTCAAGACGATTGTACTGCGGGGCCGCACAAGAACACATGACCTCGCCGATCGCGTTTCACCGTGTTTCCCAGCACACAATCAGGAATGGGGAAGTGAACATTGTGTACTTATTTCTATAGAAAATTCTCTACAACCCCCACATTACGCCTGCAATTGTTTTCTGCACCCTGACCCTGTCTTTTACACTTAACCGAGGCACGTCAGGCACGACTCATTCTGCAGGCTTGAACGTACCGAAGACCAGTGTTCCTTCTGAAGGATGGACATGCAGCTATGAGAAAAGATTTTGGCTCGGTTCAAAATGCTGCGACTTGGGATCAGACTTGTGAGACCCCAAGTCGCATGACATGTGAATTCCCATGTTAGTCAATGAGAGCTGTCTTAAAGCGGAGTTCCTCCCACATTTTTCTCTCCTCACCATGCAGCACTAATGTGCATCCTTAAAATGAATTGGCAATTTATTTTAATTTTTTTCTGTTCACTTTCCTGATTTATGCCTATATCTAATTTCACTTTCTCCTCTAGGGGGCCGCGGCGCCTTGCATCATTTCCAATTTCCAATTTTGCATTGGCTCCTAGGAGATCTTGGTCAGCTTGGCATGGCGTCTATGGAGATTCTTGGCCAGCTTGGCATCGCAGGGCTCCAGTAACATTGGCGTCTATGGAAAATCTTGGTCAGCTTGGCATGGTTGTGCAATAACAAACGCATAGGTGTGAACCGAGCCTCAAAGAGGAGCTCCAATCTCCCCCCAAAAAATTAGAAGTCAGCAGCTAATTCACTTCACTTCAGCTACTTCGACACTTACCTGTCCAGGGAACCAGCGATGTCCTCACCTAAGCCAATTCTTCAATAGGCTTCAGGTCCAGGAGCCACCATATTGGGTAAGAGAAAATGGCAGTGAAGACTTGCGGTTTCTTACTGCGGATGCGCGAACCGCGCTGCGCTTTGTGATTGGTCCCGCAGTCTTCTGGAACCTAGGATGTGTCCCAGAAGGCTGTGGGAGGTGAAAATCAAGACCAGGTACCTGCTCCCCCCCTAAAAAGTGCCAAATGTGGCAGTGGAAAGTGCCAAATGTGGCATACAAACAAGCAGAACTTCCTCTTTTAGGTGAAGTTCTGCTTTAAAGTGTATTTAAAACCCAAGATAAAAAAATTATATATCACAGTCCTTTGATGTGGTAGCTGCATTAGTATTAATTTGTCCATGTTTTCTTTCCCCCTGGGATATTTGTTTCCCCCTTTTCTGCATGCTTTGTTGCATGTCGGTGCTGCTGATCTCCTGCGGCCTCTTTCAGACACTTTCCTGTCTACGTGATCTCCAAGGATGGCTGCATGGCATCTCTTGATAAGTGACAACGATGCTCAAAAAAATATATGGGAAGACTAAACTGAGCTCATGCAAACTCCATAAATCACAAAAATACATGTGTATTAAGGTTTCATAAAAATCCAAATGAAGTACTTGCTGGATAGAAACACTCCACACTCACCAAAAATATATGACCTCTTTTCTCAAAGAAGTAGTAGGTTTGTCCCCAGATAGATATCATATTCTCGGTCCACCACCAATATCCTAAACCTCTGCTCAGCTGAATACTACCTATAGTGCTCCTGTGCCTTTAAGAGATCCTGTACATATCTTGTTCACAAGGTGAAAGATGTGACCTCTCATAGTGTAGTACTGTATATTTCATTTTTATTGAAAAATAAATTTAAAAAAATTAAATTGCACTTACATCCATCAAATTATAATCAGGCATGAAATAGAGACTAAAAATGCTAATTTGCGCTCCAATGACCGGAAATGACGTGTCCCGGAAAGTCCCGCCCAACGTGTTTCGTCAGCAACATCTGACGTCATCAGGAGCCACATCTGATGACGTCAGACGTTGTACCATGCATAGTGTCTGCATAGTCTGTGCTGACATATACTTTCTTCCTCTGTTGTAATTGTTTTGCACAGAGCAGTCCCGATCCTCCTCTTATTAGGTCCCTCTTTGCTGCGCCTGGCCCCTCCCTCCTATCGAGTGCCCCCACAGCAAGCAGCTTCCTATGGGGGGCCACTGGAGCCAAGTCACAGCTCCGTGTGTCCATTCAGATACAGAGCCCTGACCCAGCCTCTCTCTCCCCTGATTGGCTGACAGACTTTTTTGACAGCCAATGGCGCCTCTGCCGTGTCTCAGGGGGTAGTCCCCGGTGGCTTAGACATTTGTGGACATCGCTGGAGAGAGATGGGGCTCAGGTAAGTATTAGGGGGGTGCTGGGGGAGCTGCTACAGAGAGCTTTCTTTTAGTGGTATTTGATCACCTTTGCGGTTTTTATTTTTTGCGCTATAAACAAAAAAAGACAGAAAATTTTGAAAAAAAACTCAATATTTTTTTACTTTTTGTTATAATAATATCCCAATTTTTAAAAAAATATATATATTTTTTTCTCAGTTTAGGCCGATACGTATTCTTCTATTTATTTTTGGTAAAAAAAATTGCAATAAGCGTATAGTGATTGGTTTGCGCAAAAGTTATAGCGCCTACAAAATAGGGGATAGAATTATGACATTTTTATTATATTTATTTTTTTGCTAGTAATGGCGGCGATCTGCACTTTTTGTCAGGCCTGCGATATTGCGGCGGACACATCGGACACTTTTGACACTATTTTGGGACCATTCACATTTATACAGCGAACAGTGCTATAAAAATGCACTGATTACTGTATAAATGTGACTGGCAGGGAAGGGGTTAACACTAGGGGGAGATCAAGGGGTTAAATATGTTCCCTATTAGTGTTTCTTACTGTGTGGGGGAGGGGACTGACTGGGGGAGGTGATCGATCTGTGTCCCTATGTACAAGGGACACAGCATCGGTTTCCTCCTCTCCCTGACAGGACATGGATCTCTGTGTTTACACACATAGATCCACGTCCTGCCTCTGTAAAAGCCGATCGCATGTACCTGGCGGACGTCGCGGCCGCCAGGCATGCGCATCGGCATCACGTGATGCGGCGCGCACAGCTGTTCCCCGCCGCGTGCCCTCGGAGGCGCGCAGTGGGATGTAAACAAACCAGGACGTCTTTCGGCTATAGCGCGGGTCTCAAGTGGTTAAATAGTGTGTGTCTAGTATGGAAACATAGAAAAGTGTTGGTAGAAAAAGATCAAGTTTTTTTTTTTTTTCGTTAACTTTATTGTATCACTTTACCTTCCACTAGTGATGTTCTAAAAGAGTGAGATTAATGCTCAGGGCCAAGGCTCCTTAGTTGACCTTGACTTATTTTGTGTCAGTTTAACATTGTTGTTTTCTGTTTATTTGTATTTGTGTTTAAAAAAAAAAAACTGTCACAATAGCAGAGATTTTTTTTTTTTGGGGCATTTGGCAGGCCAATCCCAGGCGTACATTTGCACTCTTGTAGTTTTTTTTTTTTTGTGGGGCTCAGGAAATGGTTAATCGCCCAGATCCAAAAAACTGCCTTCTCATCCCCAGCGGCTTCCACATCATTTGCTAGCGAATGAAATGCGATATCGCAGACAGACTTCCCCCTGTTTGTTTCTGTGTGGCGAAGTTTAACTGCATCTTCGTGAAGGGTATCCTCTCCGGCCAGGCTTTGTGCGCTGTTTCCAAGGGCGAGGAAGGAGTTAATGCTGGTGGAGTCGGCGGGGGGGGGGGCTTTTTCGGTAGCCGTTGACATCTCCTGTGTTGGGGCTTTATTGGCGGCACCTATCTCCCCCCCCCCCCTTATGTGCGCCACCTGGGAGCCTTGGAAAAAGGCAATGTTTTCACTTTGTAACATTTGGAGGGAATGTATCAAACTTTTTGATAGTCCTCGTTTGCAACTTAGATACAGAGCATCCGGAAAGTATTCACAGCACTTCACTTTTTCCACATTTTGTTATGTTACAGCCTTGTTCCAAAATTGATTAAATTCATTATTTCCCTCAAAATTCTTCAAACAATCCCCCATAATAACAACATGAAAGAAGTTTGTTTGCAAATCTTTGCAAATTTATTCAAAATAAAAAAAGGAAGAAAATCCCATGTACATATGTATCACAGACTCCTCCCATGTACATAAGTATCACAGGCTCCTCCCATGTACATAAGTATCACAGGCTCCTCCCATGTACATAAGTATCACAGGCTCCTCCCATGTACACAAGTATCACAGGCTCCTCCCATGTACACAAGTATCACAGGCTCCTCCCATGTACACAAGTATCACAGGCTCCTCCCATGTACATATGTATCACAGGCTCCTCCCATGTACACAAGTATCACAGGCTCCTCCCATGTACATAAGTATCACAGGCTCCTCCCATGTACATAAGTATCACAGCCTTTGCGTGAAGCTCCTTTGGCACCAATTACAGCCTCAAATCTTTTTGAGTATGATGCTACAAGCTTGGCACGCCTATATATGGGCAGTTTCTCCCATTTTTTGCAGGACCTCTCAAGCTCCGTCGGGTTGGATGGGGAGCGTCGGTGCACAGCCAGTTTCAGATCTCTCCAAAGATAATCATTTGGGTTCAAGTCTGGGCTCTGGCTGAACCACTCAAGGACATTCACAGAGTTGTCCCGTAGCCACTCCTTTGTTATCTTGGCTGTGTGCTTAGGGTCATTGTCCTGTTGGAAGATGAACCTTCGCCCCAATCTGAGGTCCAGACTCCAGAGCACTCTGGAACAGGTTTTCATCAAGGATGAAGTACATTGCTGCATTCATCTTTCCCTCGATCCTGACTAGTCTCCCAGTTCCTGCCGCTGAAAAATATCCCCACAGCATGATGCTGCCACCACCATGCTTCACTGTAGGGATTGTATTGGCCAGGTGATGAGCGGTGCCTGGTTTCCTGCAGATATGAGGCTTGCCATTCAGGCCAGAGAGTTCAATATTTGTTTCATCTAGTGATGAGCCGAACACCCCCGGGTTCGGTTCGCACCAGAACCCGCGAACGGACCGAAAGTTCGTACGAACATTAGAACCCTATTAAATACAATGGATGCGAACGTTCGAATTCTAAAGTGCTAATTATAACAACTATTATGCATGTTATTGTCCTAAAAAGGGTTTGGGAACCCGGGTTCTGCACCAGGGGACATGTATCAATGCAAAAAGAAGTTTTAAAAACGGTCGTTTTTCGGGAGCAGTCATTTTAATGATGCATAAAGTGAAAAAAAAAAAGTCAAATATTCCTTTAAATATCGTACCTGGGGGGTGTCTAAAGTATGCCTGTGAAGTGCCACGTGTTTCCCGTGTTTAGAACTGTCCCTGCACAAAATGACACTTCTAAAGGAAAAAAAAGCCATTTAAAACTGCTTGCGGCTTTAATGTAATGTCTGGTCCCGGTAATATGGATGAAAATCTTTAAGAAAAATGGCATAGCTACCCCATGACCCCCCCCCCCCCTACCACAGCCCATTACCAGCCCCTTTGGGTCTTGTATGGATATTAAGGGGAACCCCGCACATAAAATAAAAAAGGCCCTATATACTCTGAACAGCCGTATACAGGCGGTGCATACAAGACAGGGACTGTAGGTTTGTTCTTATGTAGAATTTGTTTGTAATTTTGAACAGGTACATTGTTGAAGTGTAGCTCCAGCCCAAAAATCTATTTTTAAACTTTTTGGAAAACATAGGTAAGGGTTATCACCCCTGTAACATTTGTTTTGCTGTCTGTGCCCCTGTTCAGAACATTTCACCTCACTTTCCGTCCCAATGACAACTGTTTTTGAAATGTGGTGTTTTTCTTGAAACAAGGATTGCTGATAAAGCATCAGTACAGAGGAGACACCTTTCTCCCATATTTATTCTTACAGGAGAGAATTTTCCTTTCTAGGGGTAGATTTCCTCTCACTTCCTGTTGTCTTCTTGCGTTTGCAAGTAGGAGTCGTTTGTAAGTTGGATGTTTGAAAGTAGGGACCTGCCGTATATACTCTGCAGAAATTGGCCCCTTAGGTGTTGGTGTTGGCACAACACTGTAAGCACTCACAGTTACTTTTGGTTGGTGCTGGAACGCCCTGCTGTCAACTATTATATCAGGAATTTTAATTACATATAATTGTTGAACAGTGGTAGTAAAAATTGGGCCTTTGATGGTGGTGCTGGTGCCACAACACTGTAAGCCCTGACAGTTACTCTTGGTGGGTGCAGCAATGGGCCCTGCTGTGAATTATTAGATCAAGAATTGTAATTGCATGCCCCTGTTGAACAGGGGCTGAAAAATTGGGCCTTTCGTGGTGGTGGTGGTGGTGTTGCCACAACACTGTAAGCCCTCAGAGTTACTCTTGGTGGGTGCAGGAATGGGCCCTGCTGTGAATTATTAGATCAAGAATTGTAATTACATGCCCCTTTTGAACAGGGGCTGAAAAATTGGGCCTTTCGTGGTGGTGGTGGTGGTGGCGTTGCCACAACACTGTAAGCCCTCAGAGTTACTCTTGGTGGGTGCAGCAATGGGCCCTGCTGTGAATTATTAGATCAAGAATTGTAATTGCATGCCCCTGTTGAACAGGGGCTGAAAAATTGGGCCTTAGGCACTGGTGGCACAACACTACAACCCCTCACAGATACTGTACTTGGAGCACAGCAATGAGCCCTGTTGCAAAGTATTGCTTCAAAAATTGTAATGACACGCCCCTGTTAAACAGGGGCTGAAAAATTGGGCCTTAGGCACTGGTGGCACAACACTACAACCCCTCACAGATACTGTACTTGGAGCACAGCAATGAGCCCTGTTGCAAAGTATTGCTTCAAAAATTGTAATGACACGCCCCTGTTAAACAGGGGCTGAAAAATTGGGCCTTAGGCACTGGTGGCACAACACTACAACCCCTCACAGATACTGTACTTGGAGCACAGCAATGAGCCCTGTTGCAAAGTATTGCTTCAAAAATTGTAATGACACGCCCCTTTTAAATAGGGGCTGAAAAATTGGGCCTTAGGCACTGGTGCCACAACACTCCAACCCCTCACAGATACTGTACTTGGAGCACAGCAATGAGCCCTATGGCAAATTATTGCTAAAAAAATTGTAATTACACGCCCCTGTAAAACAGGGGCTGAAAAATTGGGCCTTAGCCACTGGTGGCGGCACCCATAAACAAAAATGATCTTCCAAGCTATCATCATCAATCGTATCATTGAGGACTCGGAGGAGGAGGATAGCCAGTCAACATAACAGCACAGGCACTCAGCATCAGCATCAGTCTTGAAGGGATGTGACATGTTAAAATCAATTAGTCTGTTATATCAGCATCAGGTGTGTGGTAGCTGGTGGTGATCCAAGACTGGTTCATCTTGATGAAAGTCAGTCGATCAACCGAGTTGGTGGACAGGCGCACCCTGTGATCCGTGACAAATCCTCCAGCAGCACTGAATGTGCGTTCCGAAAGAACGCTGGATGCAGGACAGGCCAGTAGCTCAATTGCATACTGTGCAAGCTCTGGCCAGTGATCCATCCTCAAGACCCAGTAAGCCAGAGGATTTTCGGTGGGGAAGGTGTCCAAGTCTGACCTTGCCCCTAGATATTCCTGCACCATGTTTATCAGACGCTGGCGATGGTTGCTGGAACCGATCATACTTTGGGGCTGCGGACTAAAGAATTGTCTGAACGCATCGGCCAGACGGCCACCTTCCCCACCGCTCCTTCTTTGACTGGCCGAAGCCTCAGCAACTCGTTGTCCAGGACCAGGAGTTTGTAACCTCCCAGTCTCTGGGAACGCGTTGCACAGACCTTTCTGCAAGGCCTCCCTGAGTTGTCTCATCCTCTGCTCCCTCTGCGAAGGTAACATAAGGTCCGCAACCTTACCCTTGTACCGTGGATCAAGGAGAGTGGCCAGCCAGTAATGGTCCCTCTCCTTGATCCGAAGAATACGAGGATCCTTCCGCAGACTTTGCAGGATCAGGGAGGCCATGCAGCGTAGGTTTGCTGAGGCATTCGCTCCGGAGTCCTCTGGGTCACTAAGGACGACATGATCCGCAGCCACCTCCTCCCAGCCACGTACAAGTCCACTGGTTTCTTGGGACTGTAAATCATCCCTAAAAGACTGCTGCTGATGATGCTGAGTGCCAGCCTCCACCTCCATGCTGACACAATCCTCCTCCTCCTCCTCCTCCTCCTCCTCCTCTTCCTGTGCGATGGGTGGGACAGAAGGAACACTGTCTGGGTAAAGGGGGCCTTGAGAGGCAAGGAAGTCCTCCTCTTCCTGCCTCTGTTCTGCCTCAAGTGCCCTGTCCATTATTCCACGCAGCGTGTGCTCCAACAGGTGGACAAGAGGTACAGTGTCACTGATGCATGCACTGTCACTGCTCACCATCCTCGTGGCCTCCTCAAATGGTGCCAGGACAGTGCATGCATCCCTGATCATGCCCCACTGGCGTGGAGAAAAAAAACCAAGCTCCCCTGACCCTGTCCTGGTGCCGTAGTCGCACAGGTACTCATTGATGGCCCTCTGCTGCGTGTGCAGCCGCTGCAGCATGGCCAACGTTGAGTTCCACCTGGTGGGCATGTCACATATAAGGCGGTTCTTGGGCAGGTTCAACTCCTTTTGCAGCTCAGCCAGGCGAGCACTGGCATTATAAGATCTGCGGAAATGCACACAGACTTTCCTGGCCTGCCTCAGGACATCCTGTAAGCCCGGGTACCTGCCCAAGAACCGCTGCACCACCAGGTTAAGGACGTGAGCCACACAGGGCACATGGGTCAGTTGTCCCTGTCAGAGGGCGGAGAGGAGGTTGGTGCCATTGTCGCAAACCACCATTCCTGGCTTAAGCTGGCGTGGCGTCAACCACCTCTCAGCCTGGCCCTGCAGAGCAGACAGGACCTCTGCCCCAGTGTGGCTTCTGTCCCCCAAACACACCAGCGCAAGCACGGCATGGCATCTTTTTGCCTGCGTACTTGCGTAGCCCCGTGAACGGCTACGGAGCACCGCTGGTTCATAGGACAAACCACAGGAAGAGGCCATGGAGAAAGAAGAAGAGGAGGGGGTGGAGGAGAGAGGTGTGTCACAACCAGTAGTAGCATTTTGGAGGCGTGGCGGTGGAACAACCTCCAACACTACTGCACCTTGTCCTGCATCCTTCCCAGCTGCCAAAAGAGTGACCCAATGGGCCGTGAAAGAAAGGTAACGTCCCTGTCCATGCCTGCTGGACCATGAGTCAGCGGTAATATGCACCTTACCGCTGACCGCCCTGTCCAGCGAGGCCAAGACATTGCCTTCCACATGCCGGTAGAGAGCCGGAATAGCCTTCCGTGAGAAAAAGTGGCGTTTGGGAACCTGCCACTGAGGAACCGCACATTGCACAAACTCACGGAAGGGGGCCGAGTCTACCAACTGAAAAGGCAGCAGTTGAAGCGCTAGCAATTTAGCCAAGCTAGCATTCAACCGCTGGGCATGTGGATGGCTGGGAGTGAACTTCTTTCGACGGTCCAGCAGCTGGGGCAGGGAAATTTGCCTGCTAGAATCGGACGTCGGTGTACTGCTAGCAGAGTGGCCGCAAGTACTTGGCTGTGACACACCTAATTCTACACCTTCATTCCTCTCAGTGCATGTTTCAGAGAGGACTGAAGTTATAGTGGGGTTGGAGATCCCAGCTGATGCGGTGCAAGGAGAGGTCCGCTTTGTTCTTTGGTGTGGGTCTTTGAGGTAGGCTTGCCAACGAGCTGCATGGCAGGTCAACATATGTCTGGTCAGGCATGTGGTACCCAAGCGGCTGATGTTTTGGCCACGCGATATACGCTTGAGACATATGTTGTAAACAGCAGCTGTGCGATCTGATGCACTAGCCTCAAAAAAGGCCCACACCAAGGAACTTTTTGAATGACGGGCAGAGGCAGCGCCCTGCACAGGCGGAGCACTGCGGTGTGATTCCGTCGGTGTACTGCCCTTACGCTGGCCACCAAAGGGCATCCTGCCTCGTTGGAGATGTGCCTCCTCCTCATCCTCCTCCTCCTCCTCTCTCCTATTAGGCACCCACGTGGAGTCAGTGACCTCATCATCCCCTCCCTCCTCATCACTGGAGCCAATCTGGCAGTATGCTGCAGCTGCTGGAACATGACTGCCAGATTGGTGTCCTTCTTGAGCATCCCCTCTGTCTGCTCTCACGCTACTGCCTTCCTGTAGCTGGGTTTCATCATCAGACCCTTCGAAACGCTGGGCATCCTCCTGGAGCATGTACCCAACACTGTGCTCAAACAGTTCGGGGGACTCCTCAGGAGGAGGACATGGTGGGTCTAGGGAAGGAGTGACTGATGATGAGTCTGACATTGATACCAGGGAAGAGGACGCTTTGGCAGCTGCTTTGCCAGTACCCTGAGCCTGGGTGAGAGAGGATGAGGAGGAGGAGGAGGGCTTGGTCATCCACTCTACCAAGTCTTCGGCATGATGTGGCTCAACATGTCCAGCTGCCGAAAAGAAGGACAAGTGTGTCCCATGGCCATGTGCTGATGACAATGCACCACGTCCACGACCAGCACTGTTGCCCCCAGACACAGAGCCTGCTTGCCCTCTTTTATTGCCTCCTGACTGTCTGCCTCTCCTTGTTTGCCTTCCAGACATTCTAATAGATGGCCTGCAGGGAGATGGGAAAAAAGCAATAAGGGCTACCTTCAGGTGTCCTTCTCTGTCCCTTTACTTAAGGATTTCTAAATATGGTTGAGGATGATTGCTTTTGCACAGAATAGCACAACGACAATTTCCCTGACTGTCCAAAAAACAAGGATTTCAAAGATGGTTGATGAGGAATGCTTTAGCACACTATAGCACAAGGAGAATTCCCCTCACTTTCCTTCTTTGTCCCTAGAAACAAGGACTCGCACAGTGAAAGAAACTGACACTCTCCCTACCTAGAGTTTTCTGTCCCTAGAAAAAATGTTTTTTTAAAGCACACTATAGCACAAGGAGAATTCCCCTCACTTTCCTTCTTTGTCCCTAGAAACAAGGACTTGCACAGTGAAAGACACTGACACTCTCCCTACCTAGAGTTTTCTGTCCCTAGAAAAAATGTTTTTTTAAAGCACACTATAGCACAAGGAGAATTCCCCTCACTTTCCTTCTTTGTCCCTAGAAACAAGGACTCGCACAGTGAAAGAAACTGACACTCTCCCTACCTAGAGTTTTCTGTCCCTAGAAAAAATGTTTTTTTAAAGCACACTATAGCACAAGGAGAATTCCCCTCACTTTCCTTCTTTGTCCCTAGAAACAAGGACTCGCACAGTGAAAGAAACTGACACTCTCCCTACCTAGAGTTTTCTGTCCCTAGAAAAAATGTTTTTTTAAAGCACACTATAGCACAAGGAGAATTCCCCTCACTTTCCTTCTTTGTCCCTAGAAACAAGGACTCGCACAGTGAAAGAAACTGACACTCTCCCTACCTAGAGTTTTCTGTCCCTAGAAAAAATGTTTTTTTAAAGCACACTATAGCACAAGGAGAATTCCCCTCACTTTCCTTCTTTGTCCCTAGAAACAAGGACTCGCACAGTGAAAGAAACTGACACTCTCCCTACCTAGAGTTTTCTGTCCCTAGAAAAAATGTTTTTTTAAAGCACACTATAGCACAAGGAGAATTCCCCTCACTTTCCTTCTTTGTCCCTAGAAACAAGGACTCGCACAGTGAAAGAAACTGACACTCTCCCTACCTAGAGTTTTCTGTCCCTAGAAAAAATGTTTTTTTAAAGCACACTATAGCACAAGGAGAATTCCCCTCACTTTCCTTCTTTGTCCCTAGAAACAAGGACTCGCACAGTGAAAGAAACTGACACTCTCCCTACCTAGAGTTTTCTGTCCCTAGAAAAAATGTTTTTTTAAAGCACACTATAGCACAAGGAGAATTCCCCTCACTTTCCTTCTTTGTCCCTAGAAACAAGGACTCGCACAGTGAAAGAAACTGACACTCTCCCTACCTAGAGTTTTCTGTCCCTAGAAAAAATGTTTTTTTAAAGCACACTATAGCACAAGGAGAATTCCCCTCACTTTCCTTCTTTGTCCCTAGAAACAAGGACTCGCACAGTGAAAGAAACTGACACTCTCCCTACCTAGAGTTTTCTGTCCCTAGAAAAAATGTTTTTTTAAAGCACACTATAGCACAAGGAGAATTCCCCTCACTTTCCTTCTTTGTCCCTAGAAACAAGGATTCGCACAGTAAAACACACTGACACTCTCCCTACCTATCCTTCTCTTTCCCTAAACTAAAGGAATCCAGGTTAAGCAAGAAAGAAATAAATGTCACTGTCCCTGCCTATGCTTGTCTTTCCCTGCTCCGGAACACACTACACTAGGCCGCCGTGCTGGCGGCCTTTTATAGTGTGGGGCGTGTACTAAACACCCTCAGCAATAATTGGCCACAGGCATCCTGCCTGTGGCCAATCATTGCTCTCCTCGCTGCCGGCGCTGTGATTGGCCAAGCATGCGGGGTCACAGTGCATGCTTGCCCAATCACAGCGCCTGGATGACACTGCGATGGCGTAGTGCATTGTGGGCCGTTCGCGTCATTCGAATTTGGCGCGAACGGCCCAAATCGTTCGATCTTCGTCGAATGATCGAACAGCCGATGTTCGAGTCGAACGTATGTTCGACTCGAACACGAAGCTCATCCCTAGTTTCATCAAACCAGAGAATTGTGTTTCTCATGATCTGAGAGTCCTTCAGGTGCCTTTTGGCAAACTCCAGGTGGGCTGTCATGTTCCTTTTACTGATGACTATTTTGCCTTGCTGGACAATTTTTTTCAGTCTAGTTAATAAGTTTATTAGATTAATATGACTATATCTATTTATTTTTTTATTTTTTACTAAGTAATGACAGAACAGAACGTTCTGTGTAAAGACAAAGAATCGAGGACATAAATCGTGTCATGTTACGGACATTTGCCATCCTGCCTGTGGGCTTGCTAAGACAGACTAATAGATATATTTAAAGGGCCAGGCCACCCAAAACTGTTACCTCCTTTGTTGGTGTTGCAGCCTCTCACCTTGTGACTTACTACAAAGTTACAATGCTACAGCCTCTCACCTTATGACTTACTACAAAGTTACAACGCTGCAGCCTCTCACTTTGTGACTCTCTACAAAATTACAATGCTGCAGCCTCTCACTTTGTGACTCTCTACAAAGTTACAATGTCGCAGCCTCTCATCTTGTGACTCTCTACAAAGTTACAATGCTGCAGCCTCTCACTTTATGACTTACTACAAAGTTACAATGTTGCAGCCTCTCACCTTGTGACTCTCTATAAAGTTACAATGTTGCAGCCTCTCACCTTGTGACTCTCTACAAAGTTACAATGTCGCAGCCTCTCATCTTGTGACTCTCTATAAAGTTACAATGTTGCAGCCTCTCACCTTGTGACTCTTTACAAAGTTCCAATGCTGTAGCCACTCACCTTATGACTTACTAAAAGTTACAATGTTGCAGCCTCTCACTTTGTGACTCTACAAAATTGCAATGTTGCAGCCTCTCACCTTGTGACTCTCTATAAAGTTACAATGTTGCAGCCTCTCACTTTGTGACTCTCTACAAAGTTACAATGTTGCAGCCTCTCACCTTGTGACTCTACAATGTTGCAATGTTGCAGCCTCTCACCTTGTGGCTTACCACAAAGTTACAATGTTTTAGTATGATCACTGAGGAGACTGAAGAAATGCTTCCTCCTGCCTGCAGCAGACTGATGATATCATCTCAGCCTAGGCAATGTCACTGGCTTGAGCTTAAGGACAGTTTTTTTAATGATTAAAGATGGAGTTTTTTGTTTTGTTTTTGCAGAAAATGCATTCATACGGACTTCTAAAGTTACTGACAGGTCCACTCAATCTTATCATAGCCATTCCGAGCCATTAGCACAAGCTGGCCCTTCATTCATTGCAAAGTCACTATCCATTTATCTGGAAAAAAAATGTAGTTCTTTATTTTGGTAACGTCATATTTGTACGGTGTGACAGCTTCAGTTGCATTAGTATAGATCCAAGCCCGGCTATGGAGTCTAAGTAGGACTGATAGGAAAAGTGTAGGCAGCGGCGTCAGTGTAAAAAGTTAGCCGTGACTCGAGTAAACAAGTGAATTTATCCTGCAGCTAAGAGAAAAAAAAAACACACACACACAGTCCAAAACCCACCACGGTTAAGATTTGTTCAACAATGAAATGATTAGAGCAGCCAATCTCTGTAAGGGCTGATTATAGAAAAAAGATGTCAACATGTTTTTCCAGTAAGAGGGAGAATGTGGTAGCTGTTCCTCCGTGCAGCAGATTAATCGTCTCCATGTGTGTGTGTGAAATCTACATGAATGTCAGGAAATCAGGGGCAGCCCCCCGAGCGGGCACTTCGCACAACTTGTAAACTGGCAGCATTGCCAACAGTCCAGAAAACGGCGGACGGTCCGTGCAAAACGCCGCCAACCATGTGATGTTCACATTAAAATATTTCCGCAAAGATGCGTTCATTTTTCTTTTTTATTGTGTAAAATATTTTCACGGTGATCACTAGGTAATTCAGTCCAATCTATAATGTTTATAATATGCTGATATAAGTATAATATATGTATATGCTAGGCCTCCTCCCCACAGAACAAGCCAAGGTCCAGGCCGCCCGCCATTATGTTTTTTTTTTTTTTGCCTCAAGCGCAATAAACCCCTGCCAGGTTTGTCTTCTCACTGATGCGTTTCACCCTCTCTATCTGGGCTTAGTCATTGTCTTCTATGACTAAGGACAAAGTCCAGGTTGAGGGTGAAATGCGTCAGCTGTGATTACTCCACTCACACATTTCTCCCTCAGTGTGGGCTTAGTTATAGTCACAGTCCACAATGACTAAGCCCAGATTGTGAAATACGTCAGCTGTGATTCCTCCACTGACACATTTCACCCCCAGTCTAGGCTTAGTCATAGACACCCTCTCATATGAGTAAGTCCAGATTGAGGGTGAAATGCGTCAGTTGAGATTCATCCACTAACACATTTCCCCCTCTGGATGCGCTTAGTCATAGTCCACGTTGACTAAACCCAGATTGTGAAATACGTCAGCTGTGATTCCTCCGCTGACACATTTCACCCTCAGTCTAGGCTTAGTCATAGACACCATCTCATAGAGCTAAGTCCAAATTGAGGGTGAAATGTGTCATAGGTTATTCCTCCATTGACATATTTCACCCTCAGTCTGGGCTTAGTCATAGACCCCATTTCATAGGACTAAGCCCAGATTGAGAGTGAAATGCGTCAGCTGGGATATATCCACTCACACATTTCCCCCTCAATGTGGGCTTAGTCATAGTCCAGTGACTAAGCCCAGATTGTGAAATACGTCAGCTGTGATTCCTCCACTGACACATTTCACCCTCAGTCTAGGCTTAGTCATAGACACCCTCTCATATGAGTAAGTCCAGATTGAGGGTGAAATGCGTCAGTTGAGATTCATCCACTAACACATTTCCCCCTCTGGATGCGCTTAGTCATAGTCCACGTTGACTAAACCCAGATTGTGAAATACGTCAGCTGTGATTCCTCCGCTAACACATTTCACCCTCAGTCTAGGCTTAGTCATAGACACCATCTCATAGAGCTAAGTCCAAATTGAGGGTGAAATGTGTCATAGGTTATTCCTCCATTGACATATTTCACCCTCAGTCTGGGCTTAGTCATAGACCCCATTTCATAGGACTAAGCCCAGATTGAGAGTGAAATGCGTCAGCTGGGATATATCCACTCACACATTTCCCCCTCAATGTGGGCTTAGTCATAGTCCAGTGACTAAGCCCAGATTGTGAAATACGTCAGCTGTGATTCCTCCACTGACACATTTCACCCTCAGTCTAGGCTTAGTCATAGACACCATCTCATATGACTAAGCCCAGATTGAGAGTGAATGCGTCAGTTGTGATTTATCCACTCACACATTTCCCCCTTAGTGTGGGCTTAGTCATAGTCTAGTGACTAAGCCCAGATTGTGAAATACGTCAGCTGTGATTCCTCCACTGACACATTTCACCCTCATTCTAGGCTTAGTCATAGACATCATCTCATATGACTAAGTCCAGATTGAGGGCGAAATGCGTCAGTTGTGATTCATCCACTCACACATATCCCCCTCGGCATGGGCTTAGTCATAGTCTAAAGTGACTAATCCCAAACTGTGAAATACGTCAGCTGTGATTCCTCCGCTGACACATTTCACCCTCAGTATAGGCTTAGTCATAGACACCATCTCATAGAGCTAAGTCCAAATTGAGGGTGAAATGTGTCATAGGTGATTCCTCCATTGACATATTTCACCCTTAGTCTGGGCTTAGTCATAGACCCCATTTCATAGGAATAAGCCCAGATTGAGAGTGAAATGCGTCAGCTGGGATATATCCACTCACACATTTCCCCCTCAATGTGGGCTTAGTCATAGTCTAGTAAGTAAACCCAGATTGTGAAATACGTCAGCTGTGATTCCTCCACTGACACATTTCACCCTCAGTCTAGGCTTAGTCATAGACACCATCTCATAGAGCTAAGTCCAAATTGAGGGTGAAATGTGTCATAGGTGATTCCTCCATTGACATATTTCACCCTCAGTCTGGGCTTAGTCATAGACACCATCTCATAGAGCTAAGTCCAAATTGAGGGTGAAATGTGTCATAGGTGATTCCTCCATTGACATATTTCACCCTCAGTCTGGGCTTAGTCATAGACACCATTTCATAGAGCTAAGTTCAGATTGAGGGTGAAATGCTTTTTATGTTACTCCACTGATGCATTTCGCCCCAAATCTGGTCCAAGTCAATGTCAACAATCCCCTATAACTAAGCCCAGATTGAGAGAAAAATGCATCTGATAAAGAAAAGTATTTTTATTTCTATCTGATATGCTGGAGGTGAATTTCCCTCATTTGCTGTCATGTCTTACTGTGAGAGAGGAGGGGTGGGACGGGGGAGAGGGGGGGTAAGTGGTGAAGATCAGTAACATTTACACATACATTGTATCACTCCAAGGTGACTGTTGCTTTGTATGTAACATAATCATTATGAACATGAAACAGTAAAACTGCCTTTGGCGACAAGTTAAGATGTGTCTTTATTGTCTCTCTCCTGGTAGATGGTTGTTTCTCTGTGACTGAACCAGAAAAACCTCACAGAATGCAAAGAGGCCATTACTTGTTGTGCCTCTTATGAGACGTGCCGCTAAATAAGCTAATGCAGGGGTGTCAAACTCAATTTCATCGTGGGCCGCATCAGCATTATGATTGCCCTCAAAAGGCCCGGTTGTATCTGTAAGATTAGATGTCCAGCACATCCCCTCCCCTTACATTAGATGTTAAGAGCCCCCCCACCATCAGAAGTTGAGTCCCCCACTCTCCCTTACGTCACAGTGCACCCCCCTTTCCTTAAGCTGCTACTGGGAAGAAGCTGGATGCACTACTTAAAAGCAGAAAGTAAGGGTCTTGAGGAAGGCGAGGGCCACATGAAATGGCCCGGAGGGCCGGATTCGGCCCGCGGGCCTTGTGTTTGACACCTGTGAGCTAATGTATGAAAGGTGCGCATGTTGACCACAGGCTCCAAAGGCAGTAGTTCTCATCCATTGGTCCCTTGCCCACTGCGCCCACAGTGCCTCCGCAGTCCAAGCCCCCCCTGCCCCCTCACACATTGCCCCCTAGCTTGCTACAGACAATTACAGTGCCCATAACAGTGTCCCATAATGCCTCCCAGCCCCCATAGTGCCCTCCAGTCTCCCATATTGCCCCTGCAAAAGCCCCAGACTCATGAAGAGACCCCTAGCCCCCATCAACCACCATTGCCCCCCCCCCCAAGCTGTCTCCAGAAAACCTCATCCCCTACAGGGCCACCAGTTCTGCAATTTCAGTCCGTAGTTTGTAATCCTAATACTTTTATCACGTATGTATAATGTTTATTTATTTTTACTGTTGGGGCATGGAAGGTTTTGGAAGAACTTACTGGGTAAATAGTCCCAATAAGAACCACTGACCTAAGGTGACTGTACACTATACAATCACATAGTATGATTGTCTTTAGATCTACCATCAACCATGTAATGCTGGGGCCTCCGTGATTTGAAACAAATTTAATGGATTTTTTGGGTTTAGGTTATTTTCAGTGAAAACGGGGGGGGGGGGGGGGCGGGGGTCAGTTGGTGATTCTATTGTCACTGGTGGGGATCTACTGTTGCTGGATAGGTCTATTGTTGTGGGAGTGGTCTATTATTGCTGGGGGGTCTTATGTTTTCAGGGGGTTAATTGTTGTTGAGGAGGATCTACTGTTGAGGTAGGGGTCTAGTTTTCTGGCTGTTGGGAGATCTATAGTTGCTGGTGGGGGGGTTCTATTGTTGCTGGGGTGTATGTATTGTTGCTGGGGTGGATCTATTGTTGCTGGGAGGGGGGGTTACTGTTGAGAAAGGGGTCTATGTTGCTTGCTGCTGGGAGATCTATAGTTGCTGGTGGGGAGTCTATTATTGCTGGGGTAAATCAAGTTTTGCTGGAGGGTGTTTTGCTGGAGGGTGTTTTGTTCCGGGGCAGGGGAGCTATTGTTGCTGCGGATTGCTGAGGTGCATCTATTGTTGCTTGGGGGGTCTATGTTGCTGGCTATTGGGAGATCTATAGTTGCTGGTGGAGGGTCTATTGTTGCTGGGGTAAATCTGTTGTTGCTGGGTTTAATCTGTTGTTGTTGGGCAGTATTTTGTTGTGGGGGTCTATTTTTGCTGGCCGCAATAATCTATTATATATTATTGCAGGTCGTCTAATTTAGCTGAAAAGTTATTTTGCTTTGGGTGGTCTATTGTTGTTGGGGGATCTATTGTTGCAGCTAGTCTATTGTTGCTGGGAGGGTTCTATTACTGCTTGGGAGGGCTGTGTATGTCACCAACGGATGGTGCTTGGAGGTGGGTATGGGGTGTAACCAAGGGATGGTGTTTGGAGGTGGGTAGGGTATGTAACCAAGGGATGGTGCTTGAAGGTGGGTAGGGGATGTAACCAAGGGATGATGCTTGAAGGTGGGTAGGGGGTGTAACCATGGGATGATGCTTGGGGGTGGGTAGGGGGTGTAACCAAGGGATGGTGTTTGGAGGTGGGTAGGGTATGTAACCAAGGGATGGTGCTTGGAGGTGGGTAGGGGGTGTAACCAAGGGATGGTGTTTGGAGGTGGGTAGGAGGTGGAACCAAGGGATGGTGCTTGGAGGTGGGTAGGGAATGGAACCAAGGGATGGTGCTTGGAGGTGGGTAGGGGGTGAAACCAGGGGATGGAACCAAGGGATGGTACTTGGAGGTGGGTTGGGGTGTATTCAAGGAATGGTGCTTGGGGATGGAACCAGGGGATGGTGCTTGGAGGTGGGTAGAGGATGGAACCAAGGGATGGTGCTTGGAGGTGGGTAGGGGGTGGAAACAAGGGATGCTGCTTGGAGGTGGGTAGAGGATGGAACCAGGGGATGGTGTTTGGAGGTGGAACCAAGGGATGGTGCTTGAAGGTGGGTAGGGGGTGGAGACAAGGGATGGTGCTTGAAGGTGGGTAGGGGCTGGAGACAAGGGATGGTGCTTGAAGGTGGGTAGGGGGTGGAGACAAGGGATGGTGCTTGAAGGGGGGTAGGGGCTGGAGACAAGGGATTGTGCTTGGAGGTGGGTAGGGAATGGAACCAAGGGATGGTGCTTGAAGGTGGGTAGGGGGTGGAAACAAGGGATGGTTCTTGGAAGTGGGTAGGGGGTGGAACCAACGGATGGTGCTTGGAGGTGGGCAGGGGCTGGAGACAAGGGATGGTGTTTAGAGATGGGTAGGGGGGGAACCAAGGCATGGTGCTTGGGGGTGGATAAGGGCTGGAGACAAGGGATGGTGCTTGGAGGTGGGCAGGGGCTGGAGACAAGGGATGGTTTTTAGAGATGGGTAGGGGGTGGAACCAAGGCATGGTGCTTGGGGGTGGGTAGGGGCTGGAGACAAGGGATGGTGCTTGGAGGTGGGTAGGGGCTGGAGACAAGGGATGGTGTTTAGAGATGGGTAGGGGCTGGAGACAAGGGATGGTGCTTGGAGGTGGGTAGGGGCTGGAGACAAGGGATGGTGTTTAGAGATGGGTAGGAGGTGGAACCAAGGCATGGTGCTTGGGGTGGGTAGGGGCTGGAGACAAGGGATGGTGCTTGGAGGTGGGTAGGGGCTGGAGACAAGGGATGGTGTTTAGAGATGGGTAGGGGCTGGAGACAAGGGATGTTGCTTGGAGGTGGGTAGGGGCTGGAGACAAGGGATGGTGTTTAGAGATGGGTAGGGGGTGGAACCAAGGCATGGTGCTTGGAGGTGGGTAGGGGCTGGAGACAAGGGATGGTGCTTGAAGGTGGGTAGGGGCTGGAGACAAGTGATGGTGCTTGGAGGTGGGTAGGGGGTGGAGACAAGGGATGGTGTTTAGAGATGGGTAGGGGGTGGAACCAAGGCATGGTGCTTGGGGGTGGGTAGGGGCTGGAGACAAGGGATGGTGCTTGGAGGTGGGTAGGGGCTGGAGACAAGGGATAGTGTTTAGAGATGGGTAGGGGCTGGAGACAAGGGATGGTGCTTGGAGGTGGGTAGGGGGTGGAACCAAGGGATGGTGCTTGGAGGTGGGTAGGGGGTGGAACCAAGGGATGGTGCTTGGAGGTGGGTAGGGGCTGGAGACAAGGGATGGTGTTTAGAGATGGGTAGGGGGTGGAACCAAGGCATGGTGCTTGGAGGTGGGTAGGGGCTGGAGACAAGGGATGGTGTTTGAAGGTGGGTAGGGGCTGGAGACAAGGGATGGTGCTTGAAGGGGGGTAGGGGCTGGAGACAAGGGATTGTGCTTGGAGGTGGGTAGGGAATGGAACCAAGGGATGGTGCTTGAAGGTGGGTAGGGGGTGGAAACAAGGGATGGTGCTTGGAAGTGGGTAGGGGGTGGAACCAACGGATGGTGCTTGGAGGTGGGCAGGGGCTGGAGACAAGGGATGGTGTTTAGAGATGGGTAGGGGGGGGGACCAAGACATGGTGCTTGGGGGTGGGTAAGGGCTGGAGACAAGGGATGGTGCTTGGAGGTGGGCAGGGGCTGGAGACAAGGGATGGTGTTTAGAGATGGGTAGGGGGTGGAACCAAGGCATGGTGCCTGGGGGTGGGTAGGGGCTGGAGACAAGGGATGGTGCTTGGAGGTGGGTAGGGGCTGGAGACAAGGGATAGTGTTTAGAGATGGGTAGGGGCTGGAGACAAGGGATGGTGCTTGGAGGTGGGTAGGGGGTGGAACCAAGGGATGGTGCTTGGAGGTGGGTAGGGGGTGGAACCAAGGGATGGTGCTTGGAGGTGGGTAGGGGCTGGAGACAAGGGATGGTGTTTAGAGATGGGTAGGGGGTGGAACCAAGGCATGGTGCTTGGAGGTGGGTAGGGGCTGGAGACAAGGGATGGTGTTTGAAGGTGGGTAGGGGCTGGAGACAAGGGATGGTGCTTGGAGGTGGGTAGGGGGTGTAACCAAGGGATGGTGCTTAGAGGTGGTTAGGGGGTGGAGACAAGGGGTGACTCGGAAGGGGGGCACTTGCACTTATTCTCTGAGTAAAACAGCCCTGATCAAATCTATTGTATAGTGTGTGGCCATCTTTAGTTGATGAGAGCGTTTGATACGGGACTTCCATGTGACAAATACACAGCGAAGTGGTGAAGAGGAAAGGTCTTGGTGACACCAAATATAAAGGGTTTATGGTGACCAGGAACAGAATTTGTTGTATTGCTTGTCTGCCTGTTAGATACATATCAGTGTGGTTGTTATGTTGGGTCATCAGAAAGCCTTGATTGCTGGTTGCCTTTATGGCGGCGGCGTGCTGTGTAAAATCCCGACTGAGGAGCTGACAGTCAGTCGGCAGTAGCCCGGCTCTGACAGCACACTGACCCTACAATTAGGGCTTCCCTTTGATGTGGGCCTGTTGTGCTAACCATTTTCTCTTGGTGTGGGCCTGACTACAATTTCCAGAGGTCATGTCAACAGCAGTGGCCCTTTAAAGTCGCCTGATTGCTGCTAGATGAAAGCGAGAGGACCTCCCAGAGAAAACAGCAACTTTCTTTGCTTCTTGGCGCACTCAGCTGAACGCATTAACCCCTGGGTTTCCAGAGCGGCCTTTGAGGCCGGCTGAACGAGAAAGGGCTTTCATGGAATAGAACTCATGTCCGATTTAACGGCCCGGTGTACCAAAACTAACAAAACGCTGCTTTCTATGTAAAGCTTCTGATGACTTTTCTAAATAAATAAATGAAAATTCCCACGTTGGCACAGAAGATATTTGGTGTTTTTGTAGCTTTGCCATGCAGCATAGCGTAGAGTCCTGTGGCGGGCGGACTGGCCACAATGTGGGGCGGACAAGTTCCGCTATGTTACAGCTGGGTCAGGACCCGGTCATGGCTTGTGCTTACTTAAAGTGATAGTAAAGTTTTTTTTTTTTACCTGCTCTGTGTAATGGTTTTGCACAGAGCAGCTCCAATCCTCCTCTTCTCAGGTCCCCCACCGGCATTCCTGGCCCCTCCCTCCTGCCTAGTGCTCCCAGAGCAAGCAGCTTGCAATGAGGGCACCTGAGCAGGCTCGCTCCTGAATCCATTCGCACACAGAGCTGCAGCTCTGCCCCACCCTCTCTCTTTTTTCATTGGTTCAATGGCTGTGATTGACAGCAGCAGGACCCAATGAGGAGAGAGAGTCCCAAGAGAGCTGAGACTTTTGTGCACATCGCTGGAATGAGATGGGGCTCAGCAGGGCCGTTTGAAGGAATTTGGGGGCCCCAAGCAAAATGGACATGGAGGCCCCCCCAACCCCCCCCCCCCCCCCCCCCCGGGCACACTCACGCAAAGCCTACAGGAACCACAGCATAGCGATACAGTTTAAGCTCACCCACACTTTATATAAATAAAAAAGGTTTACAGTGCAAATACTGCTGTTGCATATAATCCAACATACTTAAAACACATACACACTCACATTAACATTAAGATGCTGCTTAGGACTGTTTATGGACAGTGGGATGGACAGGGGGACCGTGGGATGGACGGGGGGACTCCGCACTGTAATATCCACATCATCTCCCCCACTGTAATGTCCACATCATCTCCCCCTGTAATGTCCACATCTCCCCCCTGTAATGTCCACATCTCCCCCTGTAATGTCCACATCTCCCCCACTGTAATATCCAGATCTCCCCCCTGTACTGTCCACATCTCCCCCTGTACTGTCCACATCTCCCCCTGTAATGTCCACATCTCCCCCCTGTAATGTCCACATCTCCCCCTGTAATGTCCACATCTCCCCCACTGTAATATCCAGATCTCCCCCCTGTACTGTCCACATCTCCCCCTGTACTGTCCACATCTCCCCCTGTAATGTCCACTGTTAAAATAATAAAAATATTCAAAAATAATTATGGAGCGATAAAGTCTCTAATAGTTCCACAAATAAAATAGTAAATAAGTTTTCTTGAAAAGTAGTAAAGAATCTGTCAGTCTTTCTATGGCTCCACAAGCATGTACTTGCACATGATTTCTGTTCTGTCCAGTAATCCAGGCCAGGATTAGGATCCCTGAATATTCGTGCGCTTTTCTCCTGTAAACAACTTCCTGGTCAACATTTCTCCAATAGTGGGGATTGGGATGGAGAAGCAGGCTGCTGTGACCAGGAAGTTGTTTGCAGCCGCGCACTAATATTCAGGGATCCTGATCTGGCTGAATTACTGGACAGAACAGAAATCAGGTACAAGTACATGCTTGTGGAGCCAAAGAAAGACAGATTCTTTACTACTTTTCAAGAAAATGTATTTACTTTTTTATTTGTGGAACTATTAGAGACTTTATCACTCCATTAAAAAGTCATTCACTGACTTACCCTTTCCAGAGGCGCTGTCTGGCGGGCAAAATATGATCCGACCGCAATGGGAGTTGTAGCACGCCTGCGCTGCCCTCCTGAGTGACTGTGACTGACACTGACTCCTCCCCCCAGGAGCAGGGAGCATCAGCACGTAGCCGCCGTTGTGGACTACAACTCCCATAAGCAATAGCGGCGGCCTGTCACCGCCGGGTGTACCAAGATGGCCGCCGCTCCGGAGCTAGGCCAAAGCCGCGGCCTTTCCTAAGGCTGCAATCCGCGGATCGGCTCCGGGCGAAAATCGAGGACAGTGACAGGCAGCAGGCTGGGGCCCCAGGCCAGCTCGGGACCCCAAGCAATTGCTTGTTTTGCCTGTCCTGTTCCGACGGCCCTGGGGCTCAGGTAACTGATGGGGGGGGGGGCAGAACTAGAGTGTGAGAGGAAAAGCAGCACAAAGGGCTGTTTTTGTGATGACAGGAAGCATGCTTATAGGAAGAGAGAGCAGAGTGATGAGCCTATCACTGTGCTGTTTCTCCATTCACTGTCCAAACACAGGCTGGGAGTGGGTCCAGGACAATCTGATCTCAGAGGAAGTGGGTTGAATGATGCTGACCATCAGACTGAGGACATGTAGTGGCAGAAAAAAATTACTACGGGAGAACTCCAGAGATTAAATATTGCAGGAAAAGATGGTTATGGTTTTATCTTTTAACTTGTTATTCTTGCCTGAATTTCTGCTTTATGGTCCAGAAAAGAAACTGCCTTGAACTTTTGCTAAGTGAAAGTATAACCAAAGCCAAAACTGTTGTGTTTTTGTTGTAGTGGAAGATTTCAAACCCCCTATCAGTGATAAAATGCTGCATAATGGCCACCAGATGGGGCTAAGGAGCATAGAAAATACATACCGTATATACTCGAGTATAAGCCGACCCGAATATAAGCCGGGGCACCTAATTTTACCACAAAAAACTGGGAAAACTTATTGACTTGAGTATAAGCCTAGGGTATCCATCTGCATGCCTCACTGTGCCTCACTTTGCCTCACTGTGTCCATGTCCATGCCTCACTGTGCCCATGCCTCACTGTGCCCATGACTCACTGTGCCCATGCCTCACTGTGTCCATGCCTCACTGTGTCCATGCCTCACTGTGTCCATGCCTCACTGTGTCCATGCCTCACTATGCCCATGCCTCACTGTGTCCATGACTAGACTGACGTTTAACATGGGAGTCTATGGAAGGGGTGCCCGGCTTTGAAAAATCAGTGCTCCCCGGCCGTAGGTCCCCCAGACAAAAAAACTTTGCACACATGTAGATGAAGAGAGGGGTTACATGTGTGCCAGGTTTTGGGTCCAGGGGCCTACGGCCGGCCAGTACCGGGTCCCCAAAATCACCAGAGAAATTACCATTTAACATGGGAGTCTATGGAGGGGGTGCCCGGCTTTGAAAAATCGGTGCTCCCCGGCCGTAGGTCCCCCTGGACAACAAACTTTGCACACTTGTAGAGGAAGAGTGGGGCTACATGTGTGCCAGGTTTCGGGTCCAGGGGCCTACGGCCGGCCAGTACCGGGTCCCCAAAATCCGGGAGATCAGGCACAAAAAGGTGACTCGAGTATAAGCCGAGGGGGGCAATTTCAGAACAAAAAAATGTGCTGAAAACTTGGCTTATACTCGAGTATATACGGTAAGTCTTTGTAACAAGAGATAGAATGTAACCATTCTAGAGAACGCTAGAGGGAATTAGCAATTCAGTGTAACCAATGTTTACTAGTTCCCTCTAGTGTGCTCTAGAATTGTTACATTGTATCTCTTGTTACAAAAGACATATGTATTTCCTATGCTTCTTAGCTCCAGCTAGGGACCATAATGCAGTATTTTACTACTGCCCATAACAAAAGAACATTTGTTCAGAAGAGAAAATATCTGTTTTCGCCCAAATGGCACAGAATAAATGTACATGCAGATTCGCTAGACAAATGGCTAAGCAAATTTTCTAACGGTGCCATAGCCGAAAGATGGCTACAGTGTGGCTCTGTTGTTCCGGGAGGTCATTCACGGACATACTCCCGGACCATGCCCCTTGCGCGTCCTGTAAACGCTGTGTCTTTGGTCCTTAGATCGTGATAACGGGCCAATAACAGCGGCCCTTAACCATGTGATTAGGTGTGTCCAATCACAGCTGATCACAGTGTAAACAGAATTTCTGGTTATTGGAATTCCTTTCCTCACGCACGGTCACAGCGAGAGGAGAGGAGAGCTGGCAATCCCGACAGGGGACATGTACACAAATAATCAGTGCCCTGATTATCAGTAAAGCCCCATCAGTGCTGTATATCAGTGCTGCCTATCAGTGCCCATCAGTGCTGCCTATCAGTGCCCATCAGTGCTGCCTATCATTTCCCATTAGTGCTGCCTATCATTGCCCATCATTGCTGCCTATCAGTGCCCATCAATGCTGCCTATCGGTGCGCATTAGTGCTGCCTATCATTGCCCACTAGTGCTGCCTATCGGTGCCCATCAGTGAAGCCTATCAGTGTCTATCAGTGCAGCCTATCATTGCCCATCAGTGCAGCCCATCATTGCCCATCAGTGCAGCCCATCAGTGCTGCCCCTCAGTGCTGCCTATCAGTGCCCCTCAGTGCTGCCTATCAGTGCTGCCTATCAGTGCCCATCAATGCTGCCTATCAGTGCCCATTAATGCTGAATATCAGTGCCCATCAGTGCTGCCTATCATTACCCATCAGTGCAGCATATCAGTGCTACCTATCAGTGCAGCCAATTAGTGCCCATTCATGTAGCCTACCAGTGCCCATCAGTGCAGCCTCATCAGCGCACATCAGTGAAGGAGAAAAATTACTTATTTCCAAAATTTTATAACCGAAACTAGGAAAAAGTTTTTGTTTTGTTTTTTCAAAAATAATTTTGTTTAGCAAAAAATAAAAACCCCAGCGGTGATTAAATACCACAAAAATAAAGCTTTATCTGTCTCAAAAAAATTATAAAAATGTCATATGGGTACAGTGTTGCATGACCGCGCAATTGTCATTCAAAGTGTGACAGCGCTGAAAATTGGCCTGAGCAGGAAGGGGGTGAAAGTGCCCGGTAGGCAAGTGGTTAATGAATAGACCCCCTAAGTGCAAGCTGGTCACCTATCTTACCAATAAAAGCTACAGGTTCACGGTGCAACTCAGTTTGGCTGCTCAGAGATGAAAATGAAGCGTAATAATAGATCAAACTTTATAATTGTGAGAGAAATTGTAGTGGGCGTGTTGGATTTTTTTTTTTCCTGCGTCACAACTAGAGGTTCCCAAATCTGCAGATTACAGATATTGAAAATAAAGTTGGTGCGCTGAGGGAAATTTATTTTGCCGCGCACAGATTACTTCCTTTTCCATAATCCAATAGAGGAACCCGGCCATCTGTCACTTTAAAGCTTCTAGACTTCAGTTGGCTTTGGGGACCCTTCTTTATTTATTGTGTTCAATGCGATTGTAAGCTCTTTTTCCAACCTAAGGTAAAAAAAAACGCCATTTCGTTGTTTCAGGCTTGAGTGATGTGTATTTCACCTTCAGAAGGTAAGAAAAAAAGCTTTGTATATAGTAAAACTGACACAGGAAGCAATAATGTCTGAGTGGTGGGGGAGAAGGCCAGCCAAGGTCACGCCAAGCACTCAGTCTAAGTGCTCTGTCACCACGTGGAGCCCTGATGAGAAAAACAGTTCCTGACCATCGTCTATGATCCAGCCGAAGTGTGCCGTCCACGGCAAGTCTACAACACTCATTTCTATACTTTTTACCACTTCCAAAAAGGCAACGTTACCATATAATGCTCTGATAAGGGCTAAAAAGCTAGAAGCAGCTGAGTTGCATAGATGGCTCTATATTTAGGATGTATTGGTCTATAAACCAGAGGCTCTGAATGGACAGTTTAATAAATGGTTCTATATTTAGGATGTATCCGGTCTATAAACCAGAGGTTCTGGATGGACAGTTGGATAAATAATTCTATATTTGGGATGTATCTGGTCTATAAATCAGAGGCTCTGAATGGACAGTTGGATAAATGGTTCTATATTTAGGATGTATCTGGTCTATAAACTAGAGCCTCTGGATGGACAGTTGGATAAATGGTTCTATATTTAGGATGTATCCGGTCTATAAACCAGAGGCTCTGGATGGACAGTTGGATAAATGATTCTATATTTAGGATGTATCTGGTCTATAAACCAGAGGCTCTGGATGGACAGTTGGATAAATAGCTCTACATTTAGGTTGTATCTGATCTATAAACCAGAGGCTCTTGATGGACAGTTGGATAAATGGCTCTATATTTAGGATGTATCCGGTCTATAAAAAAAAAGAGGCTCTGAATGGACAGTTGGATTATTGGTTCTATATATAGGATGTATCCGGTGTATAAAAAAGGGGCTCTGGAAGGACAGTTGGATAAATGGATCTATATTTAGAATGTATCCGGTCTATAAACCAGAGGCTCTGGATGGATAGTTGGATAAATGGCCCTATTTTTAGGATGTATTGGTCTATAAACCGGAGGCTCTGGATGGACAGTTGGATAAATGGTTCTATATTTAGGATGTATCCGGTCTATAAACCGGAGGCTCTGGATGGACAGTTGGATAAATGGCCCTATTTTTAGGATGTATTGGTCTATAAACCAGAGGCTCTGGATGAGTAAATGTCCACGTTGGGCATACAGAAAGATTTCCTGACCTTTTTATTTTAATAAATGAGGCTCCTTTTTTGTATTGTGATGGAAGCCGTGATATGTGTGCAATGCAGCATGTAGAGTTCCCAGGCCTGAACCAATCCCAGCCTCTAGGTAGCCGGCGTGTCCAGCCTCTAGGTAGCCGGAGTGTCTAGAAAATTATAGATGACACTCGGCTTTCTGGAACTTTTCTACTACTGTCAGTGGAAGCAAATGTTCCCTCCCGGTGGATTGGCGTCTCGCTGGCTCCTGAATTTCTAATGAATTTGTTCACACACGCTATGAATTTTTTTCGTACTTCCTGCAGTTGCATTCTAAGCCTGGCCCTTAAAGGAGCAGCAAAATGTAAAACATAGAAACAAGTCAACCACATGACATCACATGTTGCTTCGCTTAGTGAACTTGGCCTTTACCATCACCGGGTGAGGCTGGAATCCTCTCTGTTTCCCATTACAAGGTCTACAATTTGATTAGAATTTCTAAGTGTCTGATTCTCATTAGGAGGACGTTGCCTTCTTCTGCATTCTCTGTATTAATCCATCTTAGTTAGCGGCTGGCTTGCGCAGTTCAGCGGGAGGCAGCGGGATTTAAGCTCCTGTTACGGGTTAGCAATCAGGATCCAGAGCCCCGGTGTCACTTCTTATTTGTGTATCACCGAGCGGCTAAACAGTGTGTGCCTGTTCTGAGAGGGAGCTAATGAATTCAGAGTCAGGATCCCAGTCACTGCTTTGGATTTCAATAGAGCAGGGGGTAGTATTGTTCCCAGAGGGCTTTCTATGTGATCTGAAGATGTAGCCAATTCCCTCTGGGTAATTAAACCTAAGCTTTTTACATATCTGGGCAATTCAAAATCAATGTATGCTGAGAAAAAAGAGAAACTACCATCAAAGAAACGTTTGTCAAACCAATCAATAGATCCAGATATAGACAGCTAAAGTCGTATTCCATTCTTGACTTTACCTTTTAAAAGTCACGTTTTGCTGCCTTGTCCTGGCTACAGAGTCTCCTTGTAGATCATTTAATGTAACTGACAATATCAGGGACCAATAGGGTAGCTAAGAAGATGGAAGGGCTGGAGCTTTGCCTGACTTTTACAGGAAAAGAGTGAGCAATAACACATCCTAGATCAGCCTTTTTTAACATGAAGGAACCCATGAAATGATCATCAGGTTTCATGGATTCCCTGATAATAATTACTTTATCTATAGCTTAGGTTGTACTGGTATGGAGATAAAGGAACAGATAAAAGAATGAAGAATGTGGAGTTCTTATATTGACACCCAGGGCTGATTTATATAACAAAATATTTTTTACAATAAAAAGTTTAGTGGTCAGTGGGAAGAATGTTCCTTACATTGGTGATCAGTGGGAAGAATGTTCCTTACATTGGTGATCAGTGGGAAGAATGTTCCTTACATTGGTGATCAGTGGGAAGAATGTTCCTTACATTGGTGATCAGTGAGAAGAATGTTCCTTACATTGGTGATCAGTGGGAAGAATGTTCCTTACATTGGTGATCAGTGAGAAGAATGTCCCTTACATTGGTGATCAGTGGGAAGAATGTCCCTTACATTGGTGATCAGTGAGAAGAATGTTCCTTACATTGGTGATCAGTGAGAAGAATGTTCCTTACATTGGTGATCAGTGGGAAGAATGTTCCTTACATTGGTGATCAGTGAGAAGAATGTCCCTTACATTGGTGATCAGTGAGAAGAATGTCCCTTACATTGGTGATCAGTGGGAAGAATGTCCCTTACATTGGTGATCAGTGAGAAGAATGTTCCTTACATTGGTGATCAGTGGGAAGAATGTCCCTTACATTGGTAATCAGTGAGAAGAATGTTCCTTACATTGGTGATCAGTGAGAAGAATGTCCCTTACATTGGTGGTCAGTGGGAAGAATGTTCCTTACATTGGTGGTCAGTGGGAAGAATGTTCCTTACATTGGTGATCAGTGGGAAGAATGTTCCTTACATTGGTGGTCAGTGGGAAGAATGTCCCTTACATTGGTGATCAGTGAGAAGAATGTCCCTTACATTGGTGATCAGTGAGAAGAATGTCCCTTACATTGGTGATCAGTGGGAAGAATGTCCCTTACATTGGTGATCAGTGAGAAGAATGTTCCTTACATTGGTGATCAGTGGGAAGAATGTTCCTTACATTGGTGATCAGTGGGAAGAATGTTCCTTACATTGGTGATCAGTGGGAAGAATGTTCCTTACATTGGTGATCAGTGGGAAGAATGTTCCTTACATTGGTGATCAGTGAGAAGAATGTTCCTTACATTGGTGATCAGTGAGAAGAATGTTCCTTACATTGGTGATCAGTGGGAAGAATGTTCCTTACATTGGTGATCAGTGAGAAGAATGTCCCTTACATTGGTGATCAGTGAGAAGAATGATCCTTACATTGGTGATCAGTGAGAAGAATGTCCCTTACATTGGTGATCAGTGAGAAGAATGATCCTTACATTGGTGATCAGTGGGAAGAATGTCCCTTACATTGGTGATCAGTGAGAAGAATGTTCCTTACATTGGTGGTCAGTGGGAAGAATGTTCCTTACATTGGTGGTCAGTGGGAAGAATGTTCCTTACATTGGTGATCAGTGGGAAGAATGTTCCTTACATTGGTGGTCAGTGGGAAGAATGTCCCTTACATTGGTGATCAGTGAGAAGAATGTTCCTTACATTGGTGGTCAGTGGGAAGAATGTTCCTTACATTGGTGGTCAGTGGGAAGAATGTTCCTTACATTGGTGATCAGTGGGAAGAATGTTCCTTACATTGGTGGTCAGTGGGAAGAATGTCCCTTACATTGGTGATCAGTGGGAAGAATGTTCCTTACATTGGTGATCAGTGGGAAGAATGTCCCTTACATTGGTGATCAGTGAGAAGAATGTTCCTTACATTGGTGATCAGTTTGAAGAATGCTCCTTACATTGGTGGTCAGTGGGAAGAATGTTCCTTACATTGGTGGTCAGTGGGAAGAATGTTCCTTACATTGGTCATCAGTGGGAAGAATGTTCCTTACATTGGTGGTCAGTGGGAAGAATGTCCCTTACATTGGTGATCAGTGGGAAGAATGTCCCTTACATTGGTGATCAGTGAGAAGAATGTCCCTTACATTGGTGATCAGTTTGAAGAATGCTCCTTACATTGGTGATCAGTGGGAAGAATGTCCCTTACATTGGTGATCAGTGGGAAGAATGTTCCTTACATTGGTGATCAGTGAGAAGAATGTTCCTTACATTGGTGATCAGTGGGAAGAATGTCCCTTACATTGGTGATCAGTGGGAAGAATGCTCCTTACATTGGTGATCAGTGAGAAGAATGTTCCTTACATTGGTGATCAGTGGGAAGAATGTCCCTTACATTGGTGATCAGTGGGAAGAATGTCCCTTACATTTGTGATCAGTGGGAAGAATGTCCCTTACATTGGTGATCTGTGGGAAGAATGTCCCTTACATTGGTGATCAGTGAGAAGAATGTTCCTTACATTGGTGATCAGTGGGAAGAATGTTCCTTACATTGGTGATCAGTGGGAAGAATGTCCCTTACATTGGTGATCAGTGGGAAGAATGTCCCTTACATTTGTGATCAGTGGGAAGAATGTCCCTTACATTGGTGATCTGTGGGAAGAATGTCCCTTACATTGGTGATCAGTGGGAAGAATGTTCCTTACATTGGTGATCAGTGGGAAGAATGTTCCTTACATTGGGGATCAGTGAGAAGAATGTTCCTTACATTGGTGGTCAGTGGGAAGAATGTCCCTTACATTGGTGACCAGTGGGAAGAATGTCCCTTACATTGGTGATCAGTGAGAAGAATGTCCCTTACATTGGTGATCAGTGGGAAGAATGTTCCTTACATTGGTGATCAGTGAGAAGAATGTTCCTTACATTGGTGATCAGTGGGAAGAATGTCCCTTACATTGGTGATCAGTGGGAAGAATGTCCCTTACATTGCTGATCAGTGGGAAGAATGTTCCTTACATTGGTGGTCAGTGGGAAGAATGTTCCTTACATTGGTGGTCAGTGGAAAGGATGTCCCTTGAATTGGAGGTCAGTGGGAAGAATGCCTTTTACATTGGTGGTCAGTGGGAAGAATGTCCCTTACATTGGTGATCAGTGGGAAGAATGTTCCTTACATTGGTGATCAGTGGGAAGAATGTTCCTTACATTGGTGGTCAGTGGGAAGAATGTTCCTTACATTGGTGGTCAGTGGAAAGGATGTCCCTTGAATTGGAGGTCAGTGGGAAGAATGCCTTTTACATTGGTGGTCAGTGGGAAGAAATGCCCCCCTTACATATTCTAAAAAGATCATTGTTGTCAGTAGTCACTTAAAAATTATTTAAGAGAGGCTGAAATTGCTCATGTCTCAAGGAAACCCTTAGCATACTGATGCATAAACCTAGACTTCCATAGAACCCTGATAGAGAAAGACTATTCTAGACACAATCCAGAATTACTCAGGCTGCTCTCTTTGCCCCTTAAATGATATTCAACAGATCCAGAGCAAAGACTAACCTTTCCTTCCATGGACCTCTGTGTGGTACCCAATTAATAAGGTCCATCTTAGAATTGTCGGGATGAGTGTAGAGGAGCGAAGTCACCCCAGATCTCTCCTGACTTGTACATTTGGCATTAGTTTCCACACAAATAAGAGATATGTCTTTCCTATGTTGCACCTACAGTATGTACAGAAAACCAGATGTGTTTTGATCCACCGTATATCACTTCACATCTGTAACTTGAAGAAAAGGTCAGCACCATCGTTCCAGTCAACCAATTCTTTATTGAGCTGTACGGGATAAAAACAAAATTGTGATCACTGTTCAGCTCCTTTACCGTCGCCAATGTATTTATTAGGAATTGTTTGTTCAATCTTGTCATAAAGTATATCGAAAGACGTTATTCTTTTCTCAGTTTTAGTTTTTTTTGTGTCCCATTAGGGAGATTTCCTTTTATTTCCTTCCCTGAAAACACAATAGGAAGTGAGGAGATCTTCTCCAAATGTGAGAGGAAATGTACCCATTGGAGGGTTTCCTCTCACCGCCTATTCTTGGTGACAACTCTAAAATGTTTTGTAGTCCCTCCGCTTTCTGTCTTGGTGAAAACAATCTCCAGGATGAATAGGGTGAATCTTCCAATCTCTAAAGCCCTGTACACACGATCGGATTTCCTATGGATTCTAATCCGATGAAGATGACTTCCATCAGTCTTGCCTACACACCATCAGTCAAACATCCGACCGTCCCAAACGCTGTGACGTAAAACACTTCGACAAGCCGAGAAAAATGAAGTTCAATGCTTCTGAGCATGCGTCGACTTGATTCTGGGCATGCGTGGGTTTTTTGTCCACACAGACGATCAGAATTTGCGATCGTTTTTTTTCCCCATCGGATACATTTAAAACATGTTCTATTTTTTCTCACCGATGGAAAAAAGACCGATGGGGCCCATACACGATCGGTTTGTCCGATGAGAAAAGTCCATCGGACTGTTTTCATCTGTAAAACCGATCGTGTGTACACGGCATCAGCGAGAGGGGGGGTTGTTTGACGCCTCCCCCCCCCCCCCCCCAAAAAAAAAAAATATTGAGCACCAGCCGCCCCTGCTTGAAGGTGATTGTAGCTCTTTTAGAGCTCTTGCAACCACAAAAGTGAGTAAAGTCTCTGATCCTTTTTATTTGGACTATCAGTTACATTTTCCGGACAGGCTTTTTGGGGATTGTTCTAATGCTTTTGTGTATCAGTACTGTTTGAACCTTGGAAGAAAATGGTACATTCCACAAGCTTGTCCTGAGGATAGAAATTCAGAATTCAGGTGAATGACTTTGAAGAAACATTTTGTTACAATGTGTACAATCTGTGTGTGTGCAAACTATAAAGTAACTTATAACAGAGGAATCACTAGTAAAGAGGAACTGCAGTCTGCTCACATAATTTGTTATAAAAACATCTTCGCCATTCTAAAGCTTCCCTCCAACCACTTTGCATGGTATTTTATATACAGTAATACCTCGGATTGCGAGCGATTGTATAGGAGCGTTTTCGCAATACAAGAATTTTATTTATTTTTTTAATCCCGACTCGGTTTGCGAACGTTGTCTCGCAAGATGAGCAGGATTCAAGCCTCTGGGGTGTGCAGACGCTCGGAGACATTTGTAAACACTTGTAAACACTCAGAAACACTCCGTTCCCGAGTGTCTCTGAGCGTTTCTGAGTGCCTTCAGGAGTTTCCGAGTGTCTACGGCCCCCCACCTCTGGCCACATGCAGTACTGCATACACTAGCAGTGACACTGGAACAAATTATCTGAGTTTTCATTGATTCATATAGGGAAACTCGCTTTGATATACGAGTGCTTTGGATTACAAGCATTCTTCTGGAACAACTTATCTGAGTTTCCATTGATTCCTATGGGGAAACTCGCTTTGATATACGAGTGCTTTGGATTACAAGCATTCTTCTGGAACAAATTATCTGAGCTTCCATTGATTCCCATAGGGAAACTCGCTTTGATACACGAGTGCTTTGGATTACAAGCATTCTTCTGTAACAAATTATATGAGTTTTCATTGATTCCTATGGGAAAACTCGCATTGATATAGGTGCGGTTTGGATTACAAGCATTCTTCTGGAACGAATTATCTGAGTTTCCATTGATTCCTATGGGGAAACTCGCATTGATATACGAGTGCTTTGGATTACAAGCATTCTTCTGGAACAAATTATCTGTTTCCATTGATTTCTATGGGGAAACTCGCTTTGATATATGAGTGCTTTGGATTACAAGCATTCTTTTGTATTCTGTGATTCTGTACTCGCCAAAATATGCTGCAAAAATCTCTCTCCACTGAGTCTGGCTGCCTCCATTTTAACTGTGGGCAGCTGAAGCTGTTGCCTCTTCACTTCCTGGATTTACACAGACACACAGAGGCACACCTCCAGGTCTGCAGCTCTCATTGGCCCTCTTATGACCCCCCTCCCTTCCTGGCAAACTCTCATGAGAGAGAGCTTTACATGATGTCATAAGCCTAGACTAATGACCAGACAAGAAACAGAAAGTGGGCTGTATAAGGCCTCTTTCACACTGAGGCGTATTTCAGGCATTTTAGCACTAAAAATAGCGCATAAATAACGCCTGAAATACTCCTGCCCCAGTATTCTCAATGTGAAAGCCCGAGGGCTTTCACACTGAGGCGATGCGCTGGCAGGAGGAAAAAAAATCTCCTGCAAGCCGCATCTTTCAAGCGGTGAGAGTAGCGGTGTGTATACCGCTCCTTTACAGCTCCTTCCCATTGAAATCAATGGGACACCGCGGTAATACCGCCCGCAAACCGCGGCTGTAGCGGTATTAACCCCTTTTCGGCCGCTAGCGGGGGTTAAAACCGCACCACTAGCGGCCAAATATCGCGGTAAATACGATGGTATAGCGGCGCTGAAAATCGTGCCGCTATACCGCCACCGCACCTGCCCGCCCCAGGGTGAAAGGGGCCTAAGGGATTTACTGGCAGACAAAAAAAGTTTTACTATCCAAAAGTTAAAACAACAACAAGGGCAGAAGATGAAAAGATAGATGGAAAGATGAAAAAAACGAATGAAGTTCCGCTTAAGGAAGGGTTGTAAAGTAATTTTTTATCTCACCTGCCCCCATTATGTGTGCTGGCAACCTGCTCAATTGCAGGTAATATGAATACAGAATGTTTTAGAGGAGTAGGATTTATAATTTAGTGGATAGAAGTTTAACAAATATCGTTTTAAGCAGTTCCCATTTGTTTGGGGTATAAATAGCCTTCTTTGTCTGCGTACTGTTAAGCGACGTGCAGGGACCATATTGGTGTATATGGCGACAGCTGTGATCAGGGGTGGGGGTGGGTGGGTGGGGGGGGGGTTATGCCTGCTCATATGGAACTCCATTCTGTCATGCCATACACACTGCCTATTGTTCCACAGACCCACAAGTAGCATACGAGCCCCTATACACTCAGCCCTTCCCCGCAGAGCCGGCCGGCTGGTCACTACTGTTCCAGGAGGAAAAAAAGTAAGAAAAGTTTTGGGATTTTGGATCCCAGTTGCTGTCTGTTAGACTGGGATGTGACGGGGATGTGACGTTGTGAACTGGGAGTGAATTTTTTTTTTTACAAATTTAAAGTTGGGGACAAACTGAAGACGCAGGAGACGCCGGTGTGTGAGTATTGGACTGCCGTCGTTAGACCTTGTTCAGATGTTAATTGTATCCTTGACTGAGCCAGCGTGCATTCAGAGACCTGTCCATCATTCCGCTTTATCCACCTGTCCTCAGGTAACTCTACCCTCAGCAGGGGGTGGGGGAGGGGCCGCCATTAATACTTAAATCTGTCTTTGTCACACTCTCCGGTTGTTGTATGTCAGTATGTACCAAGCCACCAATTCATGGCTTCAACCCGTCCATAATAAGGAGACTGTAGGCCATGATATTGTCATCTATTGTCTGCTTGATTGCTACAGGTGTTGGCTATTTCCTCACTAGTTTATTGTCAGTGGGGGTCCAATTATTAGGCCGGGTTCACACCTATGCGAATTGGTTGCGGCTTACACCGCATCCAATTCGCATAACATTATAAAATACATTGATTTCAATGGGGCTGGTTCACATATTTGCGATGCATTCGCACTGTGCATTGCCGAAAAAACGTGTGCATTCTCTAGGCATTGTGGTGCGGCTCAGGTGCGAATTCAGGCCCATTATGTTCTATGGGCACGCATTTAGACTTTTCTAGTAGAAAGTTGGGGTTCTAGGTTGTATTTTCTTGTTGTATCATACACTGGTGGCTTTACTTGTCTTGTTTAAGTGGAAAGAAAAGAAAGTATGTGTGTGTACATATATATATATATATATATATATATATATATATATATATATATACATACACACACTATATTACCAAAAGTATTGGGACACCTGCCTTTACTGAACTTTAATGGCCTCCCAGTCTTAGTCCGTAGGGTTCAATATTGAGTGGGCCCACCCTTTGCGGCTATAACAGCTTTAGCTCTTCTGGGAAGGCCGTCCACAAGGTTTAGGAGTGTATCTATGGGAATGTTTGACCATTCTTCCAAAAGCGCATTTGTGAGGTCAGGCACTGATTTTGGACGAGAAGACCTGGCTCGCAGTCTCCACTCAAATTCATCCCAGTGGTGTTCTATCGGGTTGAGGTCAGGACTCTGTGCAGGCCAGTCAAGTTTCTTCACCCCAAACTCGCTCATCCATGTCTTTATGGACCTAATTCAGACAGTCACAGCACCTGATTGGATGCAGTCACTTTTTAGCGACAATATTCCACCTGGCTCCTTCAACTAAAGTTGTTTGAAACATTGACTTTTGTTGAATCTACAGTTCGAATTTTGGCCGATTCAGCGGGAGCTTGCCAAAATGATTGTTGTTTATGGCCAGCTTAAGAGGGCAATTCACCTCACGTCCTGTTTTGTCCCTGGAACAGGAAGTGAATGAAAATCACGCCAAGAGGACAAAAACATCAAAATGTAAACTGGCAAGGGTACTAACCCTCGCTCACTCTAACCAAAACGAATAAAATGCTTTGGATTGGCATATGCACGTTAACTTCAGTGGAACTGGCCACAGACTTAAATTTGTCTCCTTACCTAGCTTAACTGATATCTGACCCTTCCGCTTTTGTGTCACAACTGTCCTAACCACTTGCCTACCAGGCACGTTCACCCCCTTCCTGTCCAGGCCGATATTCAGCTTTTAGCGCTGTTGCAGTTTGAATGACAATTGCGCGGCCATGCAACACTGTACCCAAACTACATTTTTATAATTTTTTGGAGACAAATAGAGCTTTCTTTTTCTGGTATTTAAACACCTCTGGGTTGTTTTTTTTTTTGCTAAACAAACAAAAAAAAGACTGGAAATTAAAAAAAAAAAAAAGTTTTCCTTAGTTTTTGTAAATAAGTCATTTTTTCCCTTCATTGAGGTGCGCTGGTGAGGCAGCACTGATGAGGCTGCCCTTATATGCAGCACTGATTTGGAACTGATGAGGAGGCACTGATGGGCACTGCTAGGCAGCACTGATAGGCAGCACTGATGGGCACTGCTAGGTGGCACTGATAGGCAGCACTGATAAGGAGACACTGATGAGGCTGTCCTGATATGCGGCTCTGACGAGGCTGCCCTGATATGCAGCACTGATTGGGAACTGATGAGGTGAAACTGCTAGGCACTGCTAGGCGGCACTGATGAGGTGGAAATGATAGGCAGCACTGATGGGCACTACTAGGTGGCACTGATGGGCACTGCTAGGTGGCATTGATAGGCAGCACTAATGGGCGGCATTGACAGGCAGCACTGATGGGCACTAAAAAGCATCACTGATGGGCACTGGCCGGCATCAATGATGGGCACTGGCCGGCATCAATGATGGGCACTGGCCGGCATCAATGATGGGCACTGACAGGCATCACTGATGGGCACTGATCAGTGCCCTGATTATCAGTATAGATGTCCCCTGTATAGATTTCTGCTTACCGACTCTCCAGTCCTCACGCGCTGTCAGCGTGAGGCGTGAGGCGTGAGAAGAAGAATGCCAATAGCTGGCAAATCCTGTTTACACTGTGATCAGCTGTGATTGGACAGAGCTGATCACATGGTAAAGGGCTGATTTTCCCATTACCCAGATCTGTGATCAGCTGTGTCCGAAGCCTGGAAATGTGCGACCGCGCTGTAGCCATCTGTCGGCAATAACGTAGTCAGGAAGAGGTTAAGCTGGTCATAGATGGATCAAAATTGGTCTGGAAGGAGTTTCTGCTGTCAGAATACAATAGATCCTTGCTTGTGTGGATGAATAAATTTTTTTTTTTTCGGTTTAACCTGTAGCTGATCACGGCCACGGCCACGGTCCAGCCCCTCACCCCCCCCCCCCCCCCCCACTAAAGCCTGAAGGACAGAAAACTTTGTTTAGAAAGTTTAGAGACCCCTGTTTCCGGAGCATTGGTATTGAAGCAGTTGTGTATTGTGCAGTCTCAGGAGCTGGGGGACAGTGTCATCCCCTCTTGGATGACTGTCATTGGAACCTGTGCTCCCCCCCCCTCCCTTTGGAAGGGGCAGACTATGCATTTACTGTGCCTTTAAAAATGGCTCCACTGAAATGAGAAATGGTTAAAACCTGCGCTGACACAGCTCGCCATCCTTGGCCGGCGTGTTGTTTTCCCACCTCGGTCTGTAAACCTGAAGAAAGATAAAGAGAAGGAACACACAACTTGGCCAGATCACTTTTTTTTTTGCCAATTTTTCCAACTTTAACAAGACTTTTTTCCGCTGAGAGGAAATTAAAAATTTACAGATCGCGCGGGGCGCGCAGCGAGATTAACAATTCCGCTTAACAAACGTGAACTTTTCCTAAAGATCACCTGCTACCTTCACTCTGGATACTGTCAGCAAAACTGGGGGTCAGCGTCTGCCAAATTAAACAGTTACCGTACAAAGCGCGGGCGTATTTGTTGTTTTACAGGGGACCCAAAAATTATATTCCAGTATTTGATGGATTCTGGGGTGCTGAGTCTTCTGGTGGCCTCATAAAGATGTGGGGGGGGGGACAGAGGCAGCCCCCCCACCTCAGGCCAAACGTGGTACTGCACACCGCTTTGGCTTGAATCCTGCTCGTTTTGCGAGATGACACTCGCAAACCAAGTCAGGATTTTTTTAGATATACTGCTCGTATTGCGAAACGCTCGTTAACCGCGTTACTCGCAATCCAAAGTTCCACTGTATTCTGGATATCTGGTTTAGGAAGTAAGTCTGGGGATTTGCCTATTAGCCCCTCCTACTTCCCAAAATATAAGGAAACAAAATTGTTTAAAGGTTACATTATGAGATCTGAGCAAGTCTGCCATTGGATTTTTTTTTACCCCTGTATTCAGGGGAGGGCTGGGCCAGGGGGCAGGGTGGCAATTGCCTCCCTGGCCACCCTAACTTATGTTCAAAATGGCTGGCAGCCGCTGCCCGCTACCATTTTTTTTTTATTCTGGTCTAGGAAGTCGGGCCGGGGGCACGGCCATGGCGGCCGATCACTAGCTGTTGCATTCCGGGAGTTGTAGTCCGCGCTCAAGCTTCGGGTGGGTGGAAAACACAGCAGGGCAGAGGAAACTACAACTCCCTGGGACCGAATTCTTGGAAGCAGACAGAGGCAGGGCGTGCCAGGGAGTCGGGATGCAGGACTGGGCGCTGGCTGCAACTTGACCCCAGGATCAGGAGCATTACCCCTCCAGGAGACCGTGGCGTGCAAGGACCTGCTGAACTGAGATTGCTGAGGTGAGAGACCCTGACACCCCTAGCTGACCCCCCATCTCCCCCCATACACCCCATGTAACCTGCCCCAGTGATCAGGCTTCATTGATGGGCACTGGAGTTGGCTGCACTGATAAGCACTGGTGAGGCTGCATTGAAAAACCAGATGGGCCATGGATGGTGAGCTGATTCGGCGGTTCAGTGGGCCACTTGACTGGACTTGCCCCCCAGGCCCAAGGCTACCAGCCCTCCCCTGCTTGTATTGGAGGTCTTCCTTTAAAGGGTAACTTCGGTAACAATCCGTGCATTCCATACATTCAAAGATAACCAAAACAAATACGTTCAGAAATTAAGTTCTCTGTAATAAAATGGAAGGTCGCAGGGAAAAAGTATTGAACCCGCTAACTGTAATTTATTGAATACTTGGTACAAAATCCTTTGTTGGTAATGACGGCTTCAAGACGCTCCTGTATGGAGAAACGAGTCACATGCGTTGCTCAGGTGTGATTTTGGACCATTCTTCCACACAGTCTTCAAATCTGGAAGGTTCCGTGAGCCTCTTCTATGAACTCCGATCTTTAGTTCTTTCCATAGATTTTCTATTGGATACAAGTCAGGTGATTGGCTGGGCCATTCTAGCAGATTTATTTTCTTTCTTTGAAACCAATGGAGAGTTTCCTTGGCTTTGTGTTTTGGGATGATCGTCCTCCTGAGATCTCCTCTCTCGTTTCATCTTCATCATCCTGGTAGATGGCAGCAGATTTTTATCACCATTCATCCTTCCTTCAATGATATGAAGTTTGCCAGTACCGTATGCTGAAAAACAGCCCCGCCCACACCATGATGTTCCCGCTTCCAAACCTCACTGTTGGTATGGGGGGGGTTGTTTTTGGGGTGATGTGACCTCCAAACATGGGGTGTATTATGGCATTCAAAGAGTTCAATTTTAGTCTCACCTGACCAGACTATATTCTCCCCCCGTATTTCACAGGCTTGTCTAAATGTTCTGCAGCAAACTTTAACCGAGCTTCACCATGCTTCTTCTTCAGCCATGGAGTGTTGTGTGGTGAGCGTGCATACAGGTCATGGCGGGGGAGGGCATTACTTATCGTGTACCTGCTAATTCCAGGTCTTTCTGAAGCCCTCCACAAGTGGTCCTTGGCTCTTGGACAACTCTTCTGATAATTCTTTTCAGAATCTTGTGAGGAGCACCCGGTTTATGATGAAATTATGTTTTTTCCACTTCCGGATTATGGCCCCAACAGTGCTCACTGGAACATTCAGAAGTTTAAAACATCCTGTAAACCAGGGATATGCAATTAGCGGACCTCCAGCTGTTGCCAAACTACAAGTCCCATGAGGCATAGCAAGACTCTGACAGCAGCAAGCATGACACCCAGAGGCAGAGGCATGATGGGACTTGTAGTTTTGCAACAGCTGGAGGTCCGCTAATTGCATATCCCTGCTGTAAACCAATGCCATCAGTATGTTTTGCAACAATAAGGTTGTGAAGGTCTTGAGAGCTCTCTTTGCTTTAAACCATCATGAGATGTTTCCTGTGAGACACCTTGTTAATGAGACACCTTTTTATAGGCCAGCAGTTGAGACTGAACCAGCTGATGATATTAATTTGCACTGACAAGGGACAGGATTGCTTTCTAATTACTGATAGATTTCAGCTGGCGTCTTGGCTTTACATGCCTATTTGCACCTCCCTTTCTTCATGTGTTCAATACTTTTTCCCTGTGTCATTCCAATTTATTACACACAACTTTATTTCTGAATTTATTCGTTTTGGTGTCCTTGTATGTATGGGTTGCCACCGACATGTGGGGGAAATTTCATGTCAATAGCCCCTTTAGAAATAGATTTACCTAGAAAAATGGTGACGTGTTCAATACTTTTTTTACCCAGGGGGGGGGGGGGGGTGTAAAGTAGGAAAGATAGAAGGATAGGCACTGCAGGGACAGGAAGTAAGGACATTTTTTGTAGAGATTTGCTCCTTTTTTTTTTTGGCCCCGACAATGAATTTAATCCTTCAAAATTGTTCTTCCTCTAGTTTGGAATTGGTAAAAGTCCTCTTTGAATTGTTTTTAAATGGAAGTGTTTAGAAGGAAAATAGTTACTACAAAATGGACTAATCATTTAAACATCCAGTGTAGCAAGTTAAAGGATGTTAAAACCATTAAAAAAAAAAAATCTCTGAATTCTCTTCTGGTTGGTCAGACGTAGCGAATCGCTCTGCACAGTTTTTTTTTTCCTTCTCTTTTACAGAAGTGGGTCTCTGATGAGATTTGTTGGCCAGGAAACCACTGTATCTCAGTGAATATCTAATACGGCGGGTGCACAGTGAGGTTACAGTTCCCACCTCCCATCCCCCATCTTACGGTGGGGGCTCCTGCTCCCCTCCCAATGCTAACATATTCTGACACCGAGCTTCCTGCGCAAAACTTCCTGAACTGTTGTGATTTGGGCCCCGCGCTCTTCTCCCCCCCCCCGGTACGAATAGCACGCTTTTTATTCCGCAGCCAATATTAGAACCCTTCATCTCCTACAGGGGATTCAGCGTGGTGCAAGGAGGTCAACCGTGTGTCAGCGAATGTTTATTTCCAGATTATTATTCATGAAATAAAAATATCAGACAACTGTAACTCCTTCAACCCCATTCAGCTGAAGACATTTTAGACTGACATATTACAAGTGTCAGTGTGTCATTGTTCTGGGACCCCCAAGTGTCAGTGTGTCATTGTTCTGGACCCCCAAGTGTCAGTGTGTCATTGTTCTGGGACCCCCAAGTGTCAGTGTGTCATTGTTCTGGGGCCCCCAAGTGTCAGTGTGTCATTGTTCTGGGACCCCCAAGTGTCCGTGTGTCATTGTTCTGGGACCCCCAAGTGTCAGTGTGTCATTGTTCTGGGACCCCCAAGTGTCAGTGTGTCATTGTTCTGGACCCCCAAGTGTCAGGGTGTCATTGTTCTGGGCCCCCCAAGTGTCAGTGTGTCATTGTTCTGGGATCCCCAAGTGTCAGTGTGTCATTGTTCTGGACCCCCAAGTGTCAGTGTGTCATTGTTCTGGGACCCCCAAGTGTCAGGGTGTCATTGTTCTGGATCCCCAAGTGTCAGTGTGTCATTGTTCTGGGACCCCCAAGTGTCAGTGTGTCATTGTTCTGGGACCCCAAGTGTCAGTGTGTCATTGTTCTGGGACCCCCAAGTGTCAGTGTGTCATTGTTCTGGGACCCCCAAGTGTCAGTGTGTCATTGTTCTGGGACCCCCAAGTGTCAGTGTGTCATTGTTCTGGGACCCCAAGTGTCAGTGTGTCATTGTTCTGGGACCCCCAAGTGTCAGTGTGTCATTGTTCTGGACCCCCAAGTGTCAGGGTGTCATTGTTCTGGGACCCCCAAGTGTCAGTGTGTCATTGTTCTGGGACCCCCAAGTGTCAGTGTGTCATTGTTCTGGGACCCCCAAGTGTCAGTGTGTCATTGCTCTGGGACCCCCAAGTGTCAGTGTGTCATTGTTCTAGGACCCCCAAGTGTCAGTGTGTCATTGTTCTGGGGCCCCCAAGTGTCAGTGTGTCATTGTTCTGGGGCCCCCAAGTGTCAGTGTGTCATTGTTCTGGGACCCCCAAGTGTCAGTGTGTCATTGTTCTGGGACCCCCAAGTGTCAGTGTGTCATTGTTCTGGAACCCCCAAGAGTCAGTGTGTCATTTCTCTGGGGCCCCCGAGTGTCAGTGTGTCATTGTTCTGGGACCCCCAAGTGTCAGTGTGTCATTGCTCTGGATCCCCCAAGTGTCAGTGTGTCATTGTTCTGGGGCCCCCAAGTGTCAGTGTCTCATTGTTCTGGGTACCCCAAGTGTCAGTGTGTCATTGTTCTGGGACCCCCAAGTGTCAGTGTGTCATTGTTCTGGACCCCCAAGTGTCAGTGTGTCATTGTTCTGGGACCCCCAAGTGTCAGTGTGTCATTGTTCTGGGGCCCCCAAGTGTCAGTGTGTCATTGTTCTGGGACCCCCAAGTGTCCGTGTGTCATTGTTCTGGGACCCCCAAGTGTCAGTGTGTCATTGTTCTGGGACCCCCAAGTGTCAGTGTGTCATTGTTCTGGACCCCCAAGTGTCAGGGTGTCATTGTTCTGGGCCCCCCAAGTGTCAGTGTGTCATTGTTCTGGGATCCCCAAGTGTCAGTGTGTCATTGTTCTGGACCCCCAAGTGTCAGTGTGTCATTGTTCTGGGACCCCCAAGTGTCAGGGTGTCATTGTTCTGGATCCCCAAGTGTCAGTGTGTCATTGTTCTGGGACCCCCAAGTGTCAGTGTGTCATTGTTCTGGGACCCCAAGTGTCAGTGTGTCATTGTTCTGGGACCCCCAAGTGTCAGTGTGTCATTGTTCTGGGACCCCCAAGTGTCAGTGTGTCATTGTTCTGGGACCCCCAAGTGTCAGTGTGTCATTGTTCTGGGACCCCAAGTGTCAGTGTGTCATTGTTCTGGGACCCCCAAGTGTCAGTGTGTCATTGTTCTGGACCCCCAAGTGTCAGGGTGTCATTGTTCTGGGACCCCCAAGTGTCAGTGTGTCATTGTTCTGGGACCCCCAAGTGTCAGTGTGTCATTGTTCTGGGACCCCCAAGTGTCAGTGTGTCATTGCTCTGGGACCCCCAAGTGTCAGTGTGTCATTGTTCTAGGACCCCCAAGTGTCAGTGTGTCATTGTTCTGGGGCCCCCAAGTGTCAGTGTGTCATTGTTCTGGGGCCCCCAAGTGTCAGTGTGTCATTGTTCTGGGACCCCCAAGTGTCAGTGTGTCATTGTTCTGGGACCCCCAAGTGTCAGTGTGTCATTGTTCTGGAACCCCCAAGAGTCAGTGTGTCATTGCTCTGGGGCCCCCGAGTGTCAGTGTGTCATTGTTCTGGGACCCCCAAGTGTCAGTGTGTCATTGCTCTGGATCCCCCAAGTGTCAGTGTGTCATTGTTCTGGGGCCCCCAAGTGTCAGTGTCTCATTGTTCTGGGTACCCCAAGTGTCAGTGTGTCATTGTTCTGGGACCCCCAAGTGTCAGTGTGTCATTGTTCTGGGACCCCCAAGTGTCAGTGTGTCATTGTTCTGGAACCCCCAAGAGTCAGTGTGTCATTGTTCTGGGACCCCCAAGTGTCAGTGTGTCATTGTTCTGGGACCCCCAAGTGTCAGTGTGTCATTGTTCTGGAACCCCCAAGAGTCAGTGTGTCATTGCTCTGGGGCCCCCGAGTGTCAGTGTGTCATTGTTCTGGGACCCCCAAGTGTCAGTGTGTCATTGCTCTGGATCCCCCAAGTGTCAGTGTGTCATTGTTCTGGAACCCCCAAGAGTCAGTGTGTCATTGCTCTGGGGCCCCCGAGTGTCAGTGTGTCATTGTTCTGGGACCCCCAAGTGTCAGTGTGTCATTGCTCTGGATCCCCCAAGTGTCAGTGTGTCATTGTTCTAGGACCCCCAAGTGTCAGTGTGTCATTGTTCTGGACCCCCAAGAGTCAGTGTGTCATTGTTCTGGGGCCCCCAAGTGTCAGTGTGTCATTGTTCTGGGACCCCAAGTGTCAGTGTGTCATTGTTCTGGGGCCCCCAAGTGTCAGTGTGTCATTGTTCTGGGACCCCCAAGTGTCAGTGTGTCATTGTTCTGGGACCCCCAAGTGTCAGTGTGTCATTGTTCTGGAACCCCCAAGAGTCAGTGTGTCATTGCTCTGGGGCCCCCGAGTGTCAGTGTGTCATTGTTCTGGGACCCCCAAGTGTCAGTGTGTCATTGCTCTGGATCCCCCAAGTGTCAGTGTGTCATTGTTCTGGGGCCCCCAAGTGTCAGTGTCTCATTGTTCTGGGTACCCCAAGTGTCAGTGTGTCATTGTTCTGGGACCCCCAAGTGTCAGTGTGTCATTGTTCTGGGACCCCCAAGTGTCAGTGTGTCATTGTTCTGGAACCCCCAAGAGTCAGTGTGTCATTGCTCTGGGGCCCCCGAGTGTCAGTGTGTCATTGTTCTGGGACCCCCAAGTGTCAGTGTGTCATTGCTCTGGATCCCCCAAGTGTCAGTGTGTCATTGTTCTGGAACCCCCAAGAGTCAGTGTGTCATTGCTCTGGGGCCCCCGAGTGTCAGTGTGTCATTGTTCTGGGACCCCCAAGTGTCAGTGTGTCATTGCTCTGGATCCCCCAAGTGTCAGTGTGTCATTGTTCTAGGACCCCCAAGTGTCAGTGTGTCATTGTTCTGGACCCCCAAGAGTCAGTGTGTCATTGTTCTGGGCCCCCCAAGTGTCAGCGTGTCATTGTTCTGGGACCCCAAGTGTCAGTGTGTCATTGTTCTGGGACCCCCAAGTGTCAGTGTGTCATTGTTCTGGACCCCCAAGTGTCAGGGTGTCATTGTTCTGGGCCCCCCAAGTGTCAGTGTGTCATTGTTCTAGGATCCCCAAGTGTCAGTGTGTCATTGTTCTGGACCCCCAAGTGTCAGTGTGTCATTGTTCTGGGACCCCCAAGTGTCAGGGTGTCATTGTTCTGGGACCCCCAAGTGTCAGGGTGTCATTGTTCTGGGACCCCCAAGTGTCAGTGTGTCATTGTTCTGGGACCCCAAGTGTCAGTGTGTCATTGTTCTGGGACCCCCAAGTGTCAGTGTGTCATTGTTCTGGGACCCCAAGTGTCAGTGTGTCATTGTTCTGGGGCCCCCAAGTGTCAGGGTGTCATTGTTCTGGGACCCCAAGTGTCAGTGTGTCATTGTTCTGGGACCCCCAAGTGTCAGTGTGTCATTGTTCTGGACCCCCAAGTGTCAGGGTGTCATTGTTCTGGGCCCCCCAAGTGTCAGTGTGTCATTGTTCTAGGATCCCCAAGTGTCAGTGTGTCATTGTTCTGGACCCCCAAGTGTCAGTGTGTCATTGTTCTGGGACCCCCAAGTGTCAGGGTGTCATTGTTCTGGATCCCCAAGTGTCAGTGTGTCATTGTTCTGGGACCCCCAAGTGTCAGTGTGTCATTGTTCTGGGACCCCAAGTGTCAGTGTGTCATTGTTCTGGGACCCCCAAGTGTCAGTGTGTCATTGTTCTGGGACCCCCAAGTGTCAGTGTGTCATTGTTCTGGGACCCCCAAGTGTCAGTGTGTCATTGTTCTGGGACCCCCAAGTGTCAGTGTGTCATTGTTCTGGGACCCCCAAGTGTCAGTGTGTCATTGTTCTGGGACCCCCAAGTGTCAGTGTGTCATTGTTCTGGGACACCCAAGTGTCAGTGTGTCATTGTTCTGGGACCCCAAGTGTCAGTGTGTCATTGTTCTGGGACCCCCAAGTGTCAGTGTGTCATTGTTCTGGACCCCCAAGTGTCAGGGTGTCATTGTTCTGGGACCCCCAAGTGTCAGTGTGTCATTGTTCTGGGACCCACAAGTGTCAGTGTGTCATTGTTCTGGGACCCCAAGTGTCAGTGTGTCATTGTTCTGCGACCCCCAAGTGTCAGTGTGTCATTGTTCTGGACCCCCAAGTGTCAGGGTGTCATTGTTCTGGGCCCCCCAAGTGTCAGTGTGTCATTGTTCTGGGATCCCCAAGTGTCAGTGTGTCATTGTTCTGGACCCCCAAGTGTCAGTGTGTCATTGTTCTGGGACCCCCAAGTGTCAGGGTGTCATTGTTCTGGATCCCCAAGTGTCAGTGTGTCATTGTTCTGGGACCCCCAAGTGTCAGTGTGTCATTGTTCTGGGACCCCAAGTGTCAGTGTGTCATTGTTCTGGGACCCCCAAGTGTCAGTGTGTCATTGTTCTGGGACCCCCAAGTGTCAGTGTGTCATTGTTCTGGGACCCCTAAGTGTCAGTGTGTCATTGTTCTGGGACTCCAAGTGTCAGTGTGTCATTGTTCTGGGACCCCCAAGTGTCAGTGTGTCATTGTTCTGGACCCCCAAGTGTCAGGGTGTCATTGTTCTGGGACCCCCAAGTGTCAGTGTGTCATTGTTCTGGGACCCCCAAGTGTCAGTGTGTCATTGTTCTGGGACCCCCAAGTGTCAGTGTGTCATTGCTCTGGGACCCCCAAGTGTCAGTGTGTCATTGTTCTAGGACCCCCAAGTGTCAGTGTGTCATTGTTCTGGGGCCCCCAAGTGTCAGTGTGTCATTGTTCTGGGGCCCCCAAGTGTCAGTGTGTCATTGTTCTGGGACCCCCAAGTGTCAGTGTGTCATTGTTCTGGGACCCCCAAGTGTCAGTGTGTCATTGTTCTGGGACCCCCAAGTGTCAGGGTGTCATTGTTCTGGAACCCCCAAGAGTCAGTGTGTCATTGCTCTGGGGCCCCCGAGTGTCAGTGTGTCATTGTTCTGGGACCCCCAAGTGTCAGTGTGTCATTGTTCTGGGGCCCCCAAGTGTCAGTGTGTCATTGTTCTGGGTACCCCAAGTGTCAGTGTCTCATTGTTCTGGGTACCCCAAGTGTCAGTGTGTCATTGTTCTGGGACCCCCAAGTGTCAGTGTGTCATTGTTCTGGGACCCCCAAGTGTCAGTGTGTCATTGTTCTGGAACCCCCAAGAGTCAGTGTGTCATTGCTCTGGGGCCCCCGAGTGTCAGTGTGTCATTGCTCTGGATCCCCCAAGTGTCAGTGTGTCATTGTTCTGGAACCCCCAAGAGTCAGTGTGTCATTGCTCTGGGGCCCCCGAGTGTCAGTGTGTCATTGTTCTGGGACCCCCAAGTGTCAGTGTGTCATTGCTCTGGATCCCCCAAGTGTCAGTGTGTCATTGTTCTGGGGCCCCCAAGTGTCAGTGTCTCATTGTTCTGGGTACCCCAAGTGTCAGTGTGTCATTGTTCTGGGGCCCCCAAGTGTCAGTGTGTCATTATTCTGGGACCCCCAAGTGTCAGTGTGTCATTGTTCTGGGGCCCCCAAATGTCAGTGTGTCATTGTTCTAGGACCCCCAAGTGTCAGTGTGTCATTGTTCTGGACCCCCAAGAGTCAGTGTGTCATTATTCTGGGGCCCCCAAGTGTCAGTGTGTCATTGTTCTGGGGCCCGCAAGTGTCAGTGTGTCGTTGTTCTGGACCCCCAAGTGTCAGTGTGTCATTGTTCTGGGGCCCCCAAGTGTCAGTGTGTCATTGTTCTGGGGCCCCCAAGTGTCAGTTTGCCATTTTTCTAGGACCCCCAAGTGTCAGTGTGTCATTGTTCTGGGGCCCCCAAGTGTCAGTGTGTCATTGTTCTGGGGCCCTCAAGTGTCAGTGTCTCATTGTTCTGGGTCCCCCAAGTGTCAGTGTTTCATTGTTCTGGGGCCCCCTAGTGTCAGTGTGTCATTGTTCTAGGACCCCCAAGTGTCAGTGTCTCATTGTTCTGGGTCCCCCAAGTGTCAGTGTGTCATTGTTCTGGGGCCCCCAAGTGTCAGTGTGTCATTGTTCTGGGGCCCCCAAGTGTCAGTGTGTCATTGTTCTAGGACCCCCAAGTGTCAGTGTGTCATTGTTCTGGGGCCCCCAAGTGTCAGTGTCTCATTGTTCTGGGTCCCCCAAGTGTCAGTGTGTCATTGTTCTGGGGCCCCCAAGTGTCAGTGTGTCATTGTTCTAGGACCCCCAAGTGTCAGTGTGTTCTCTGACCCCCAAGTGTCAGTGTGTTCTGGGACCCCCAAGTGTCAGTGTGTTCTGGGACCCCCAAGTGTCAGTGTGATCTGGCCACAAATCCATTTGTCTTATCACGGGATTAGTCTCTTGCAGGTCAGTCATAGTGCCTCTCCCTTATACCTCCGGTCTGCGATTTTGGTTTGTGTAGTGCAGTGTTTCTCAACTCCAGTACTCAAGGCGCCACAACAGGTCATGGTTTCAGGATTTCTATTATTTTGCACAGGTGATTTGATCAGTTTCACTGCCTTAGTAATTACCACAGCCGTTTCATCTGAGGGAAATCCTGAAAACATGACCTGTTGGGGCGCCTTGAGGACTGGAGTTAAGAAGCACTGGTGTAGTGTCACATGACATGATTCCATATATAATGTCCACCTCTCAGCTGTGTGTGATGGTGACACATGGAACATGCAATTGCCTGATGAGGATTCCCAGGCCGTGGACCCATTTACACCAGAATTCCTTCAGGACATACCGAGCAGGCGAGCATCTGCAATAGCTGTGAGGGATGTCTGACATTCTAACGTGGCTTCGGTTTTGCAGTCCCAGCTTGGACTATATATAGCCTGCTCCACCCTGACTGTGCCACATTGCTGGGCTATACCACATTCCACGCTGTACACATTCACTGCAAACATTTGTGCATCCCTGTCTATATATAGGAATACATGTGTGTACATATTTACATCTGTCACAAATCTTCCACTCTCTGTCTGGGGGTTTAAAAAACAGCAGTTAATAAAATGTGATTTGTTTTCTTAAAGAGACCCTGTCACCAACATACACAATGATCTTTGTAGCTGTCTGTAAGATTGGCATTCTGATCACCACTGTGGGGAGCATTCTTCCCACTGATCACCAATGTAAGGAACATTCTTCTCACTGATCACCAATGTAAGGAACATTCTTCTCACTGATCACCAATGTAAGGGACATTCTTCCCACTGATCACCAATGTAAGGAACATTCTTCTCACTGATCACCAATGTAAGGAACATTCTTCTCACTGATCACCAATGTAAGGGACATTCTTCCCACTGATCACCAATGTAAGGAACATTCTTCCCACTGATCACCAATGTAAGGGACATTCTTCCCACTGATCACCAATGTAAGGAACATTCTTCCCACTGATCACCAATGTAAGGGACATTCTTCTCACTGATCACCAATGTAAGGAACATTCTTCTCACTGATCACCAATGTAAGGAACATTCTTCCCACTGATCACCAATGTAAGGAACATTCTTCCCACTGATCACCAATGTAAGTGACATTCTTCCCACTGATCACCAATGTAAGGAGCATTCTTCCCACTGATCACCAATGTAAGGAGCATTCTTCCCACTGATCACCAATGTAAGGGACATTCTTCCGACTGATCACCAATGTAAGGGGCATTCTTCTCACTGATCACCAATGTAAGGGACATTCTTCTCACTGATCACCAATGTAAGGGACATTCTTCTCACTGATCACCAATGTAAGGGACATTCTTCCCACTGATCACCAATGTAAGGAACATTCTTCCCACTGATCACCAATGTAAGGAACATTCTTCCCACTGACCACCAATGTAAGGGACATTCTTCCCACCACTGACCACCAATGTAAGGAACATTCTTCTCACTGATCACCAATGTAAGGAACATTCTTCCCACTGATCACCAATGTAAGGGACATTCTTCCCACTGATCACCAATGTAAGGACATTCTTCCCACTGATCACCAATGTAAGGGACATTCTTCCCACTGATCACCAATGTAAGGACATTCTTCCCACTGATCACCAATGTAAGGAACATTCTTCCCACTGATCACCAATGTAAGGAACATTCTTCTCACGGATCACCAATGTAAGGACATTCTTCCCACTGATCACCAATGTAAGGAACATTCCTCCCACTGATCACCAATGTAAGGGACATTCTTCTCACGGATCACCAATGTAAGGGACATTCTTCTCACTGATCACCAATGTAAGGAACATCCTTCCCACTGATCACCAATGTAAGGAACATTCTTCCCACTGATCACCAATGTAAGGAACATTCTTCTCACTGATCACCAATGTAAGGAACATTCTTCCCACTGATCACCAATGTAAGGAACATTCTTCCCACTGATCACCAATGTAAGGAACATTCTTCTCACTGATCACCAATGTAAGGAACATTCCTCCCACTGATCACCAATGTAAGGAACATTCTTCCCCACTGATCACCAATGTAAGGAGCATTTTTCTCACTAATCACCAATGTAAGGAACATTCCTCCCACTGATCACCAATGTAAGGGACATTCTTCCCACTGATCACCAATGTAAGGAGCATTCATCCCACTGATCACCAATGTAAGGGACATTCTTCTCACTGATCACCAATGTAAGGGACATTCTTCTCACTGATCACCAATGTAAGGGACATTCTTCTCACTGATCACCAATGTAAGGAACATTCCTCCCACTGATCACCAATGTAAGGAACATTCTTCCCACTGATCACCAATGTAAGGAGCATTCTTCCCACTGATCACCAATGTAAGGGACATTCTTCCCACTGATCACCAATGTAAGGGACATTCTTCTCACAGATCACCAATGTAAGGGACATTCTTCTCACTGATCACCAATGTAAGGAACATTCTTCCCACTGATCACCAATGTAAGGAACATTCTTCCCACTGATCACCAATGTAAGGAACATTCTTCTCACAGATCACCAATGTAAGGGACATTCTTCTCACTGATCACCAATGTAAGGAACATTCTTCCCACTGATCACCAATGTAAGGAACATTCTTCTCACAGATCACCAATGTAAGGAACATTCTTCCCACTGATCACCAATGTAAGGAACATTCTTCTCACTGACCACCAATGTAAGGAGCATTCTTCTCACTGATCACCAATGTAAGGAACATTCTTCTCACTGATCACCAATGTAAGGAACATTCTTCCCACTGATCACCAATGTAAGGAACATTCTTCTCACTGACCACCAATGTAAGGGACATTCTTCTCACTGATCACCAATGTAAGGAACATTCTTCTCACAGATCACCAATGTAAGGAACATTCTTCCCACTGATCACCAATGTAAGGAACATTCTTCCCACTGATCACCAATGTAAGGAACATTCTTCCCACTGATCACCAATGTAAGGAACATTCTTCTCACTGACCACCAATGTAAGGACATTCTTCTCACTGACCACCAATGTAAGGGACATTCTTCTCACTGATCACCAATGTAAGGACATTCTTCTCACTGACCACCAATGTAAGGAACATTCTTCTCACTGATCACCAATGTAAGGAGTATTCTTCTCACTGACCACCAATGTAAGGGACATTCTTCTCACTGATCACCAATGTAAGGACATTCTTCTCACTGACCACCAATGTAAGGAATATTCTTTCCACTGACCACCAATGTAAGGAATATTCTTTCCACTGACCACCAATGTAAGGAATATTCTTCCCGTACGTATCATTGCTGACATGATTGGTATGACTACAGGGCCTCTTTAATGTTAATCATTTAAGATCTTCTATACGTGAGCTCACCTGTGAATGAAGTTTTGGAATAGACGAAAAATGTTCTATGCCTACAGATTCTTCTTTCTTTTCTCTTCCTTCTGTATTTGGTTTCTGAAGCAATATCAGGCAGGTTCTTTCTTCTTCTAGGTATCGTGCAAACTTCATAGGCACAAATGTTCTCTTCACTGTTCCCTTAACTCATATAAAATTTAAACAGAAAAAAAAAAACACTGTGCTAAAGATAACAAAATCAGTATAAATGAGCTGCCAGCACACCACATATAGGACCCACTATACAATTAAACGCTCCTGAGGATGTCATTTATGACAAAACGCATTGGTCGGAGTCAGAATCTGTGACGTCACCACGCGTGTGCATATCTCTGAGCATTCTGGAAATTTAGATTTACATGTATTTCTATGTACAGTTTTTTAAGTAAAGTATATGCCGGATTTACACTATTGGAAGCGGTTTCTTTGCCTTTTTTTTAACGTGTAATGTTCTGGCCCTGACTGAGATGATGGGGAAAGCTGACTTGAGAGTTTTCAAAATCCTGTGGTGGTCTGTGCTAATAGAAATAAGCGCTTTTGGACTTCTCATATGAGGGTCACAATCTCTCTGGTAAGCCTCAGAGTGGTTGGTGAAGCACACGTGGTGTCTGTTTCTACTTCTTGAACCTGAGGGAAAGATTACACTTGCGTTGGCCTTTTCACTTGCTCGGTATGAACTCACTAGTGGAAGTTACTCGCTGATGATATTGTGGACATTTGTGTTATTATTTTATGATCTTATTTTTAATTTATTTCACCCGTTTTAAGCGTTTGCACTCTATTTAACTCCTTCACTGATATACAGGGCCGGTGCTACCACTAGGCAAACTAGGCAGCCGCCTAGGGCGCACTGCTGCCTAGTGCGCCCGGCCCCCCAGTCTGGTCCCCCCTCCCCCTGGTAGGCTGCATTGATGGGCGCTGGTGAGGCTGCATTTGATGGGCGCTGGTGAGGCTGCATTTGATGGGCGCTGGTGAGGCTGCATTGATGGGCGTTGAAGAGCCTGCATTTGATGGGCGCTGGTGAGACTGCATTTGATGGGCGCTGGTGAGGCTGCATTTCATGGGCGCTGGTGAGGGTGCATTTGGTGGGCGCTGGTGAGGCTGCATTTGATGGGCGCTGGTGAGGCTGCATTTGATGGGCGCTGGTGAGGCTGCATTTGATGGGCGCTGGTGAGGCTGCATTTGATGGGCGCTGGTGAGGCTGCATTTGATGGGCGCTGGTGAGGCTGCACTTGATGGGCGCTGGTGAGGGTGCATTGATGGGTGCTGGTGAGGGTGCATTTGGTGGGCGCTGGTAAGGCTGCATTGATGGGTGCTGGAGAGGCTGCATTTGATGGGTGCTGGTGAGTCTGCATTTGATGGGTGCTGGTGAGTCTGCATTTGATGGGCGCTGGTGAGTCTGCATTTGATGGGCACTGGTGAGGCTGCATTTGATGGGCGCTTCATTAAAAATGTGGGGTATACATGGGCAGGGCAAAGGGTGTGGAGTCAGGGGTGGGGCCAAGGGGGGCAGCAAAATGAGATTTTGCCTAGGGTGTCAAAAATCCTCGCACCAGCTCTTCTGATATAACATGGCTTGTCTCTGCCACTGGATGTGCCCACACCTGACGGGCAATGGACCGGGACACAGCACACTATGGAGAATAATGTCAGATTTAAAGGACAGCATAGGGCTGTGCTGGACCACGTAGGAAGATCTACATCCCTGTGATGAAGTGTTTTTGGAAAGTGCAAAATGACAGGAAACCGGGTTAAACATGCAGCTTTTCTTGATACTTTGTAATCAACATGAGTTTTAGCCGCAACAATACTTGTGTTTGTCTGCTACCTGCTCTGGCCTTTTTTTCCCAGGACACTTAAACCTTCACAAATCTCCTTTTTTTAATTAAGTGCGGCCTTCCTCCTGCTAATTCTTTCCCAATCTTCAGGGGAATAAGAGGCCTCTTGTTCTGGAGGAGGTGGATGCTGAAGAAAAGGCCGTTTCATCGCTCTCTCTCTACCTGGAGCCAATCAACCGGATACCTGAGCAGTCACAAAGGCCACGGTCCCACCTTCTGCAGAGAGATGGGCCCTGTGCTCTATCTCCCCCCCTCATCTCTTTCACTTGCTAATTGCAGGAAGCATTGGGAGGTCTGTCTCCCAGCTGCTGCCTGCTGCAATGAATGGCCTTCCAATTCTTCATCTGTGACCACTGTGGAGGAAGGGGGGGGGGGGCTTTAGGTCTCACAGACAGCCCAGGTAAAGGACAATGAGTGACCCTTCTGGGCTAATCGTACCTGCTGACCTGTGCGAACGCCGCAGTCTCCTCTCTGTCTCCTTCTGTAAAGACGCACAAGGTAAGAGAATAGGCGCTCAGAACCTTTGCACTGTTAGCCGTTTGGGTTTGATCATTCCCCAGGTTAATAAGATATTCACCTCCTATTTACTCAGGACATTTACGATTGATATGTGAATTTATTTGTCTTAAAATTTTGTGCATTTAATGTATTAAAGACCCGGTTCTATTGTTTGTAGTTATACTGTATGGGCTAAAGACAGCAATCCCTGCCCATGGCATTTCCAGCCTAATAATGCATGGTAATGACATTTTCTACCCTATTACAGCAAGTCTGTCAATCTTATGTGATAGACTGAAAATAAAATAAAAAGTCTGCAGGTGGCTTATCCTGTAAGCAGTTTTATCCCAGCAGTCACCTGGCTAAGGTACTAATGGCTGCACCCAATGTATAGAATGGCACGACTTTATGTGATTTGCATGTCTGAGTGCCTCTTGTAGGACAAATTGGCTTCAATGAATGTTTATTGGATTTGCAAGGCATGGGAAGGTTTTACTTCTAAATCAGGCTGGTTATGGGTGGGGAAGAGATTTTGTTGGAGCTTTGAGACCCCCTTGATAACTGTCAGGTGGTGGTTGTGGGACTTATTCAAATACCGGGACGGTTTGCACTTGCTATATACCTGCTCTATTATCTCTTGTGTTGTAGTTTTCAGCATGGCTCGCTCAGGACTTTAGCAATTTTGAAGAAGTATATTTGTTTTTTTGGGTTTCTAAAAATATGTACAGTAAAACCTTGGACTGTGAGCATAATTCGTTCCAGAAACATGCTTGTAATCCAAAGCACTTGTATATCAAAGCGAATTTCCCCATAAGAAATAATGGAAACGCAAAGGATTAGTTCGACAACCATTTATTCATAAGTCCTTCAGTTTATAGTCCATATAAAAAGATTATAGCAATGTGATGGGTTGTGTAACCATAAAATGTCCATCCACAAATGGAAGCCTTCACAAGGGGATTAGAAGTAAAATCCAGCAGGAGCTCCAGAGTATAAACGAGAAGAGAGGCGCCTCTAAGTGTAGCAATATGTTGCTAAATGTTGTACCTTCATTAAATGTAACCATTAAATGTAACCATATTGTTACACTTAGAGGCGCCTCTCTTCTCTTTTAAACTCAGTTGTGACATGACGCTACTCTTATATCAAGTCATCGCTTGTATATCAAGTCAAAATTTATTAAAAAATTTTGCTTGTCTTGCAAATCGCTCTCAAACCAAGTTACAATCAAACCAAGGTTTTACTGTGAGATTGGTATAAACCTGCAGATCTTCCATTATTTATAAATAATAAGATCATTCAATTTTTCATAATTACACATCAGTCCAGCAAAGCTAAATGCAATCATCAATGCTTAAATAATCCTTTAATATTTGTCAGTCTGTACTGTGTATGCCTCTCTGTCTGATCATTCCGCTCCCATGTAATGCACAGTCTCTTTACTCTGTGGAAACATCACATCTTTATTTCCCTGTGTTATTACAGGAAGACGGTGTCACCGTCTAATCGCTGCCTTATGGCCGATCATAATTTACACTAATTTATCTGCAATGGCAGTTTTAATGTTTTATTATTCTGGTTCTCCTCTAATTATAATTCCCCTTTGTGAACATTTGCTCCCCATATGTACAAGACGGGATACGGCATAACAGTCGGTGATCCATGGGCTTGGGGTCAAAGCCCAAACTGCGTAGAGCAATCCTTTCACTTACTGAACTTTTGAGTCTTTAATAATAATAAAATATGGATACCAAGAATACAATCTGTTCACTTGCAGCAAGTCTTTAATTATAGTAAAATAGGGATACAAAGTGTACAATCTTACTTAAGTCTTTAATAATAAAAAAAAAAATGGATACATTACAAAGTATACATCATCTCACTTACTTCACTTTTGAGTCTATGATAATAGTAAAATATGGATACAAAGTGTAAAATCTTACACACTTAGACCCCATTCACACAGGGGCGACTCGTCAGGCGACTCAGCCGCCTGACAAGTCGCGTCCAATTCTGTACAATGGAACCGTTCTAATCGGAGCGACTGAAGTTCCTGTACTACTTCAAGACGACTTCAGGGCGACTTCCATTGACTTCAATACAGAAGTCATTTTTGAAGTCACCTTTGAAGTCGTCTTCAGATCGCCCGGCACAGTCGCGGGACAAGTCGCGCCGCCCCTGTGTGAATGGGCTCAAAGGACCGGGCCTATTTTTCAGACTCAGTGTTTACAAGTTAAAATTGTTTTTTTTGGCTAGAAAATGACTTAGAACCCCCAAACGTTTACATATAGGGGCCCTGCTCACGTATGCGTTCGCTTCTACGTGTGAGCTCGTCGGGACGGGGTGCTTTTAAATGTTTTTATTTTTTTCTTATTTATTTTACTTTTTATTTTTTATTTTGACACTGTCCCTTTAAAAAAAGTAAAATATGGCTACAAAGTGTAAAATCTTACTTAAGTCTTTAATAATAATAAAATATAATATTTAATATAATAATAATTTATAATAATAATAATAATTAATAATATATATATATATTTTTTTTCTTCTAACACCCTAGAGCAGGGGTGTCAAACTCTATTTCATCGTGGGCCGCATCAGCATTATGATTGCCATCAAAAGGGCCGGTTGTATCTGTAAGATTAGATGTTCAGCGCATCCCCTCCCCTCCCCTTATATTAGATGTCAAAAGCCACCCCACCATCAGAAGTTGAGTTCCCCACTCTCCCTTACATCACAGTGCACCCCCCTTACCTTATGCTGCTGCTGGGAAGAAGCTGGATGCATTGCTTGAAAGCAGAAAGTAAGGGTCTGGAGGAGGTCCAGAGGAGGGCTGGAGCTCTCCCGCAGCTGCAGGCGAGGTGCGAGGGCCACATGAAATGGCCTGGAGGGCCAGATTCGGCCCACAGGCCTTGTGTTTGACACCTGTGCCCTAGAGAATATAATGGTGGTCATTGTAATACATTCTGTCACACCGTATTTGCGCAGCGGTCTTACAAGCGCACTTTATTTGGAAAAAATACACGTTTTTTTAAATAAAAAATAAGACAACAGTAAAGTTAGCCCAATTTTTTTTTAAATTGTGAAAGATAATGTAACGCCGAATAAATTGATACCCAACATGTCATGCTTCAAAATTGCGCCCACTCGTGGAATAGCGACAAACTTTTACCCTTAAAAATCTCCATATGTGACGTTTATAACTTTCTACAGGTTACCAGTTTAGAGTTACAGAGGAGGTCCAGGGCTGGAATTATTGCTCTCAAGCCTCGTACACACGGGCGAGAATACTGAACGTTGTTTTTCTCGACGGGATTCCTGGCAAGCTTGTCTTGCCAAGCCCTGTGTACACACGCACATTCAAAAGAACCGCCATTCTTTTGAATGGCAAGAACGCGGTGACGCCATTGACTACGACGAGCATGCGCTCGTCACATTCGATGCCGTCGTCGCCATCTTGCTACACCCTTCACTACCCTTGTATGCTACCGCGCATGCGTCAAAGTCTTTTCGAGCATGCGCGGGTTTACCTGGAGACAAGTAAGCATACACACTCACAGTTTTCTCGTCGGGAAACAGGCCGACGAGAATCCCGACGAGAAAATAGAGAGCAGGTTCTCTATTTTTCACGTCGAGATTCCCGGCAGTTTTCCCGACGAGAAACTATACACACGACTGGTTTTCTCGGCAAAAAGCTCTCCCAGCAGTTTTCTTGCCGAGAAAACCGGTCGTGTGTACGAGGCTTTCACTCTAACAATCGCAGCGATACCTCACACGTGTGGTTTTTAACACCGTTTACATATGCGGGCACTTCTCACGTATGCGTTCGCTTCTGCATGCGAGCTCGTCGGGACAGGGCGCTTTTAAATGTTTTTTTTTTATTATTATTTATTTTACTTTTTATTTTGACACTGTCCTTTTAAAAAAAAAAGTAAAATATGGCTACAAAGTGTAAAATCTTACTTAAGTCTTTAATAATAATAAAATATAATTTTTCAAATAATAATAAAATATAGATACAAAGTGTAAAATCTTACTTAAGTCTTTAATAATAATAAAATATAATTTTTCAAATAATAATAAAATATAGATACAAAGTGTAAAATCTTACTTCAGTCTTTAATAATAATAAAATATAATATTTAATATAATAATAAAATATAGATACAAAGTGTACAATTATTTCACCTACTTAAGTCTTTAATAATAATAAAATATGGATACAAAGTATACACTTAATTTTTAAGTATTTGACAATAGTAAAATATGGATACAAAGTATACAATCTGTTCACTTACTTAAAATATGAATGCAAAGACGTGAAGTGATTGAAAAGTTTGGGATAGGGAAGATTCCGAATATTTTCATCACTGGAACAACACAACAGGAATTAAGAGGAGATCTCTCCAAGGAAATGAACTCTTCTTGTGATTTCCACTCTATTCCTGTTCTGATGAAGGCTTCAAATTTTGGATTTCCCATCACTTTCTATTCCAGTGACAATGATCAACAGGATACATTGAGAGAGTGAATCCCCTAAGGGGGGAACACAGACATCAAAACAAATCTGACTACTATGGCTGTAACCCCTTAGACAGCCCATAGATTATTTGATTTTCGTTCCTTCCATCCAGAGTGGAAGGAAACAAAATCGCTTGATTTACTGACTGTGTGGATGGGGGGAATTCCTCCCACAGTGCTATTGTGTTCTGCTGGCAGAAGGGTGCCGGGAGCCCTACTCTTCTTTCCCTTTTTGTGATGGTACACATAGATACAGTGCAGACTGACAATACTATTGGGATATATTTGTAACTGGTTAGTGATAGTTTGAAGCAAAGCAATCAGAAGTCTTTTTAATTAACACAATGTAACATTCATTCATAAAGAATAGCGTGAATCAGGAAGTTACTACATTATGGCCACTAGATGGAGCTGATGATCATAGGAAATAAACACTTGACTACTATGTTTGTCAGCTCCATCTAGTGGCCGTAATGCAGTATTTTTCTGATAAACACTATTCTTATGAATGAAAAACATCCGTCCTGGAGTGAAAAAAGCCCAACATTCGATTTTGCGGATATTCGCACACAACAAATGTATAGGCAGTTTCACGTGACGAATAGCCCTGTGTTTTTTTTTTTTTAAATACACCCAAAAGTCACTCGTGCACTCAGCTGATGAAGTTTAACAAAAGGGGTGCTATGAATAATTACCCCGAGTACACTATATATGAATGCAGTTTTGCAATAAGGAACATAAATGTAACAAAGTTACAATTTTTTTGTAGATATTTCGAGATTTTGTCACAGAGTCCTGCGTCTTCCTATAAAGCCAAACACTTCCGGCGCTAAAAGCCAGCGATCAATCACCCAGCCGCAAATGAAATTACAGGAGATTAATGCAATTATTCAGCCTAAATATTTTTTCAGACATCTGTTCTCTCTGCTCTCAATGTTTTCTCCTTCGGATTGGGGGCGAACGTCCAGCGAGAGGTTTGTACATAATATTTCAAGGTTCTGCAGTGTACGGAGCAGGAAAAGAGCCTTCTGGAAGCCCGGCTGGGCTGCGGGGGCCGACAAATTGAGTTAGCAGCATGGAGATTTGGCGTAAACAAAACAACTTGTACAGACGAGGCTCCCACAGGATCGACAGGTCTTTTTAGTGGGGGGGGGAGGGGGGCTTCCTGTTTTGTATTGACTGTTCTGAGTGCGCTCAGTGTGTTATCTCGTGTTGATCGAGAATTAATGTTTCGTCATTTTTTGGGGGTTCCACCTTGTTGTTGGTGTACAAAACACTATATTGGGCCCAGTTCTGGTGGCAAGTTCAAGCGCCCAACCTGCGGAAGTTCAGCACTTATTGTGTGTGGCCCCTGCAGCTAGCAGTCAGTTTTCTTTGCTTTTTATGCCTATAGTATGTCTGCAGTCTTTGACCCTCTCCTGTAGTATGTCTGCAGTCTGTGACCGTCTCCTGTAGTATATCTGCAGTCTCTGACCGTCTCCTGTAGTATGTCTGCAGTCTCTGACCGTCTCCTGTAGTATGTCTGCAGTCTCTGACCATCTCCTGTAGTATGTCTGCAGTCTCTGACCATCTCCTGTAGTATGTCTGCAGTCTCTGACCATCTCCTGTAGTATGTCTGCAGTCTCTGACCATCTCCTGTAGTATGTCTGCAGTCTCTGACCATCTCTTGTAGTATGTCTGCAGTCTCTGACCATTTCCTGTACTATGTCTGCAGTCTCTGACCATCTCCTGTAGTATGTCTGCAGTCTCTGACCGTCTCCTTTACTATGTCTGCAGTATTTTGGTGTGCAGCATTTTGGTGATGCCAGGGGCCACACTTAGACCCCCTTATCAAGTCAGTTGACCACAACTGCAGAAGAGTTTAGAAATTTCTTATTGCTGAAATGTGGAAATTTGTGTATATTTGCTCATAATCTGCTTTTTACTAAGAAGTGCTGCACAGTGATTGTGCTTTGCTGTTTTCCTCTATCAGTGTGGCCTGCTTTGTCTCAGCAGTTATTGAACACGGGGTGCTGGTTGAACTTCAGTGACTTTTCAGGGCTCACTGATATAAACGCCCAGACACAGCATGATGGGAAAACCAACAGTGTGATGTATGTTGTCCCATCTATATACTGTATCTGGTATCAGGTTTCTCTAGTGATTACTCATTTTTATCAGATGTTTTCATTAAAACGTTTGATAGAATTTTTTATACATGCTGTTTTGTATGGGTTTCCTCATTGCTACATTCAGAGTCCTCTTCTCCTTGAGATTGCTACATTCAGAGTCCTCTTCTCCTTGCTTTGCCACATTCAGAGTCCTCTTCTCTTTGGCTTTGCTACATTCAGGTTCCTCTTTTCCTTGGCTCTGCTACATTCAGAGTCCTCTTCTCCTTGGCTCTGCTACATTCAGAGTCCTCTTCTCCTTGGCTTTGCTACATTCAGAGTCCTCTTCTCCTTGGCTCTGCTACATTCAGAGTCCTCTTCTCCTTGGCTCTGCTACATTCAGAGTCCTCTTCTCCTTGCTTTGCCACATTCAGAGTCCTCTTCTCCTTGCTTTGCCACATTCAGAGTCCTCTTCTCTTTGGCTTTGCTACATTCAGGGTCCTCTTTTCCTTGGCTCTGCTACATTCAGAGTCCTCTTCTCCTTGGCTTTGCTACATTCAGAGTCCTCTTCTCCTGGCTTTGCTACATTCAGAGTCCTCTTCTCCTTGGCTCTGCTACATTCAGAGTCCTCTTCTCCTTGCTTTGCCACATTCAGAGTCCTCTTCTCCTTGGCTCTGCTACATTCAGAGTCCTCTTCTCCTTGCTTTGCCACATTCAGAGTCCTCTTTTCTTTGGCTTTGCTACATTCAGGCAGTGGCGGTGCGTCCATAGAGGGCGCCGGAGCGCCGCCCCCTCTCGCTCCCCCACCGCCACTGAAAGACAATACACAGATTCATGCATTGCATGAATCTGTGTATTGTCACCGCTGCCGCGCTGCCCACTATTCATATGGCCGGCCTCCTGGTGAGCGCCGGCCATATGAATTAGAGCGGCGGCCGGCGGTGGGTGTAACTTGGAAGTGCCTATCAGAGCCAGCGGCTCTGATAGGCTTTCCGAATACAGCTCTCACGCTGTATTCGGCTTCCAAAAACTCCTCCCAGGTACGCACAGGGGTGCGTTCCTGGAAGAAGACTGTGTGGAGGTTTCAGCCAATCAGGTTCACCGGATCTGGTTACCGGTAACCTGATTGGCTGAAGCGACATCGAGGGCGGAAGAACACATCGAGGACGGCGTGGACCGAGGAAGGTAAGTGCAGGGCTGGGGGGGGGGACAGGCTGCATTTGGGGGACAAACTGGCTGAATATGGGGCACAAACTGGCTGAATATGGGGGACAAACTGGCTGCATTTGGGGGGAACTGGCTGAATGTGGGGGACAAACTGGCTGAATATGGGGGACAAACTGGCTGAATATGGGGGACACGCTGGCTGAATATGGGGGGAACTGGCTGAATATGGGGGACGAACTGGCTGAATATGGGGGACAAACTGGCTGAATATGGGGGGAACTGGCTGAATATGGGGGACAAACTGGCTGAATATGGGGGGAACTGGCTGTATATTTGGGGGGAACTGGCTGTATATGGGGGACACGCTGGCTGCATTTGGGGGGAACTGGCTGTATATGGGGGACAAACTGGCTGCATTTGGGGGGAACTGGCTGTATATGGGGGACAAACTGGCTGCATTTGGGGGGAACTGGCTGTATATGGCGGACAAACTGGCTGCATTTGGGGGAACTGGCTGTATATGGGGGACAAACTGGCTGCATTTGGGGGGAACTGGCTGTATATGGGGGGGAACTGGCTGCATTTGGGGGGAACTGGCTGTATATGGGGACAAACTGGCTGCATTTGGGGGAATTGGCTGTATATGGGGGACAAACTGGCTGCATTTGGGGGGAACTGGCTGTATATGGGGACAAACTGGCTGTATATGGGGGCACACTGGCTATATATATGGGGACACACTGGCTGTATATGGGGGCACACTGGCTATATATATATATATATATATGGGGGCACACTGGCTGTATATGGGGCACACTGGCTGTATATATATGGGGGCACACTGGCTGTATATGGAAACAAACTGGCTGTATTTGAGGGGACAAACTGGTGGCGTTTGGGCACAGTGGCTGCGTTTAATGGGCACAGTGGCGGCAATTGATTTTTTTTTTCAGTTTGTTTGCGCCCCCCCAAAAATTTTGAGCACCAGCCGCCACTGCATTCAGAGTCCTCTTCTCCCTGGTTTTGCTACATTCAGAGTCCTCTTCTCCTTGGAATTGCTACATTCAGAGTCCTCTTCTCCTGGCTTTGCTACATTCAGAGTCCTCTTCTCCCTGGTTTTGCTACATTCAGAGTCCTCTTCTCCTGGCTTTGTTACATTCAGAGTCCTCTTCTCCTTGGCTTTGCTACATTCAGAGTCCTCTTCTCCCTGGTTTTGCTACATTCAGAGTCCTCTTCTCCCTGGTTTTGCTACATTCAGAGTCCTCTTCTCCTTGGAATTGCTACATTCAGAGTCCTCTTCTCCTGGCTTTGCTACATTCAGAGTCCTCTTCTCCCTGGTTTTGCTACATTCAGAGTCCTCTTCTCCTGGCTTTGCTACATTCAGAGTCCTCTTCTCCCTGGTTTTGCTACATTCAGAGTCCTCTTCTCCTTGGAATTGCTACATTCAGAGTCCTCTTCTCCTGGCTTTGCTACATTCAGAGTCCTCTTCTCCCTGGTTTTGCTACATTCAGAGTCCTCTTCTCCTGGCTTTGCTACATTCAGAGTCCTCTTCTCCCTGGTTTTGCTACATTCAGAGTCCTCTTCTCCTTGGCATTGCTACATTCAGAGTCCTCTTCTCCTTGGAATTGCTACATTCAGAGTCCTCTTCTCCTGGCTTTGCTACATTCAGAGTCCTCTTCTCCCTGGTTTTGCTACATTCAGAGTCCTCTTCTCCTGGCTTTGTTACATTCAGAGTCCTCTTCTCCTTGGCTTTGCTACATTCAGAGTCCTCTTCTCCTTGGTTTTGCTACATTCAGAGTCCTCTTCTCCTTGGAATTGCTACATTCAGAGTCCTCTTCTCCTTGGAATTGCTACATTCAGAGTCCTCTTCTCCTGGCTTTGCTACATTCAGAGTCCTCTTCTCCCTGGTTTTGCTACATTCAGGGTCCTCTTCTCCTTGGCTTTGCTACATTCAGGGTCCTCTTCTCCTTGCTTTGCCACATTCAGAGTCCTCTTCTCCTTGGCTTTGCTACATTCAGGGTCCTCTTCTCCATGGCTTTGCTACATTCAGGGTCCTCTTCTCCATGGCTTTGCTACATTCAGGGTCCTCTTCTCCTTGGCTTTGCTACATTCAGAGTCCTCTTCTCCTTGGCTCTGCTACATTCAGGGTCCTCTTCTCCATGGCTTTGCTACATTCAGAGTCCTCTTCTCCTGGCTTTGCTACATTCAGGGTCCTCTTCTCCATGGCTTTGCTACATTCAGGGTCCTCTTCTCCTTGGCTTTGCTACATTCAGAGTCCTCTTCTCCTTGGCTTTGCCACATTCAGAGTCCTCTTCTCCTTGGCTTTGCCACATTCAGAGTCCTCTTCTCTTTTGGCTTTGCTACATTCAGAGTCCTCTTCTCCTTGCTTTGCCACATTCAGAGTCCTCTTCTCCTTGGCTCTGCTACATTCAGGGTCCTCTTCTCCTTGGCTTTGCTACATTCAGAGTCCTCTTCTCCTTGGCTTTGCTACATTCAGAGTCCTCTTCTCCTTGGCTTTGCCACATTCAGAGTCCTCTTCTCCTTGGCTCTGCTGCATTCAGAGTCCTCTTCTCCATGGCTTTGCTACATTCAGAGTCCTCTCCTCTTTGGCTTTGCTACATTCAGAGTCCTCTTCTCCTGGCTTTGCTACATTCAGAGTCCTCTTCTCCTTGGCTTTGCCACATTCAGAGTCCTCTTCTCCTTGGCTTTGCCACATTCAGAGTCCTCTTCTCCTTGGCTTTGCTACATTCAGAGTCCTCTTCTCCTGGCTTTGCTACATTCAGAGTCCTCTTCTCCTGGCTCTGCTACAGAGTCCTCTTCTCCCTGGTTTTGCTACATTCAGAGTCCTCTTCTCCTTGGCTTTGCCACATTCAGAGTCCTCTTCTCCTTGGCTTTGCTACATTCAGAGTCCTCTTCTCCCTGGTTTTGCTACATTCAGAGTCCTCTTCTCCTGGCTTTGCTACATTCAGAGTCCTCTTCTCCCTGGTTTTGCTACATTCAGAGTCCTCTTCTCCTGGCTTTGCTACATTCAGAGTCCTCTTCTCCCTGGTTTTGCTACATTCAGAGTCCTCTTCTCCTTGGAATTGCTACATTCAGAGTCCTCTTCTCCTTGGAATTGCTACATTCAGAGTCCTCTTCTCCTGGCTTTGCTACATTCAGAGTCCTCTTCTCCCTGGTTTTGCTACATTCAGAGTCCTCTTCTCCTGGCTTTGTTACATTCAGAGTCCTCTTCTCCTTGGCTTTGCTACATTCAGAGTCCTCTTCTCCCTGGTTTTGCTACATTCAGAGTCCTCTTCTCCTTGGAATTGCTACATTCAGAGTCCTCTTCTCCTTGGAATTGCTACATTCAGAGTCCTCTTCTCCTTGGAATTGCTACATTCAGGGTCCTCTTCTCCCTGGTTTTGCTACATTCAGAGTCCTCTTCTCCTTGGCTTTGCTACATTCAGAGTCCTCTTCTCCTTGGCTCTGCTACATTCAGGGTCCTCTTCTCCATGGCTTTGCTACATTCAGAGTCCTCTTCTCCTGGCTTTGCTACATTCAGGGTCCTCTTCTCCATGGCTTTGCTACATTCAGGGTCCTCTTCTCCTTGGCTTTGCTACATTCAGAGTCCTCTTCTCCTTGGCTTTGCCACATTCAGAGTCCTCTTCTCCTTGGCTTTGCCACATTCAGAGTCCTCTTCTCTTTTGGCTTTGCTACATTCAGAGTCCTCTTCTCCTTGCTTTGCCACATTCAGAGTCCTCTTCTCCTTGGCTCTGCTACATTCAGGGTCCTCTTCTCCATGGCTTTGCTACATTCAGAGTCCTCTTCTCCTTGGCTTTGCTACATTCAGAGTCCTCTTCTCCTTGGCTTTGCCACATTCAGAGTCCTCTTCTCCTTGGCTCTGCTGCATTCAGAGTCCTCTTCTCCATGGCTTTGCTACATTCAGAGTCCTCTCCTCTTTGGCTTTGCTACATTCAGAGTCCTCTTCTCCTGGCTTTGCTACATTCAGAGTCCTCTTCTCCTTGGCTTTGCCACATTCAGAGTCCTCTTCTCTTTTGGCTTTGCTACATTCAGAGTCCTCTTCTCCTTGGCTTTGCCACATTCAGAGTCCTCTTCTCCTTGGCTCTGCTGCATTCAGAGTCCTCTTCTCCATGGCTTTGCTACATTCAGAGTCCTCTTCTCCTTGGCTTTGCTACATTCAGAGTCCTCTTCTCCTTGGCTTTGCCACATTCAGAGTCCTCTTCTCCTTGGCTCTGCTGCATTCAGAGTCCTCTTCTCCATGGCTTTGCTACATTCAGAGTCCTCTTCTCCTGGCTTTGCTACATTCAGAGTCCTCTTCTCCTTGGCTTTGCTACATTCAGAGTCCTCTTCTCCATGGCTTTGCTACATTCAGAGTCCTCTTCTCCATGGCTTTGCTACATTCAGAGTCCTCTTCTCCTTGGCTTTGCCACATTCAGAGTCCTCTTCTCCTTGGCTTTGCTACATTCAGAGTCCTCTTCTCCCTGGTTTTGCTACATTCAGAGTCCTCTTCTCCTTGGCTTTGCTACATTCAGAGTCCTCTTCTCCCTGGTTTTGCTACATTCAGGGTCCTCTTCTCCCTGGTTTTGCTACATTCAGGGTCCTCTTCTCCCTGGTTTTGCTACATTCAGAGTCCTCTTCTCCATGGCTTTTCTACATTCAGAGTCCTCTTCTCCTGGCTTTGAATCAATTTGTTTAATTTAAGTCTTGGATTGATAGCATTTGAGGAGATTTCTATAAATTATTTAGCCTTCATTTCATCCTCTCTTCTAATTTTTGGTAGAGACTTCAGATTTATAAAGAGGGTGGGTGGGGGGGGGGGAGTCAGTCACATCCAATGTTTCTTTGTAACGGGTAAATCTCTGGAACTGATCTCTCTTCTGATCGCTCCCAGCATTTGTTAGAGGGGGTCACTTGGCTTCAATTACTGTGCTGTCTGTGTCCCCTAACTATGATCTCTGTGTATCTGTGACAAAGGTTCAGCCAGCGCCTGCGCTCAACAGCTGCTGAGACAAAACTAGTTACATGACACACCAGGCACTGTTTAAGTGGCTGCTCCTCCAGGTGAAGCTGATAAATGGATGGCATTGTGCTTGGGAGATGTTTGAGATTAACAGAATTCAGGAACCATTCAGTCCAGTCCAGAAGCCAGCAGACTCCATAAAAGAATATGATGAAGTCCTACCAACTCCTTCCAATCAAAGTAAACCCAGTTAGATAGATCCTAGAACTATGTGGCCATGATAACATGTCGATAGAGTTGTGACTGAATATCTGCAGTGTGCAGTCTGGCAATGGCTGCAGTGAACTGGGTGGGATTATAGGTGGGATTTTTGGATTATAGATGTTTCCTAGAATCTGAGGGGGTGTTCAGGAATGAGGGAGGAAGGATATCCGGACATAGTTTTACAGTTTGTGAGCAGAACCCTGAGAAGAGGAACAGCACTATGGCCTCTAAAGCAGACAGGAGAGACACCATGGTGTAATAAGACTTCATATGAATGAGAAACAGTTACTCACCTTAATTATGGTTTAAGTTGACTTGGTATTAGATATTGTTTGTTTTTATAATTGCTATGAATAATGTGCCATTGTAACATTCCCAGGCTTTTATTACCAATCACAGTAATCCCCCAACAATGACTTCATCTGCTTTTCTCTCCAGGAGTATGGCACCATCTTTGTTCAGTCATCATCCAGGGTCACCTTCCTGGACAGAGATGCCAACTCAGAGATGGCACAATCATGTAAATCCTGGTGCCTGTGCAATTTCTGGCTCACTACACACTACAAAGTTACAATGTTGCAGCCTCTCACCTTGTGACTCTCTACAAAGTTACAATGTTGCAGCCTCTCACCTTGTGACTCCCTACAAAGTTACAATGTTGCAGCCTCTCACCTTGTGATTTTCTACAAAGTTACAATGTTGCAGCCTCTCACCTTGTGACTCACTACAAAGTTACAATGTTGCAGCCTCTCACCTTGTGACTCACTACAAAGTTACAATGTTGCAGCCTCTCACCTTGTGACTCTCTACAAAGTAACAATGTTGCAGCCTCTCACCTTGTGACTCACTACAAAGTTACAATGTTGCAGCCTCTCACCTTGTGACTCACTACAAAGTTATAATGTTGCAGCCTCTCACCTTGTGACTCGCTACAAAATTACAATGTTGTAGCCTCTCACCTTGTGACTCGCTACAAAATTACAATGTTGTAGCCTCTCACCTTGTGACTCACTACAAAGTTACAATGTTGCAGCCTCTCACCTTGTGACTCTCTACAAAGTTACAATGTTGCAGCCTCTCACCTTGTGACTCACTACAAAGTTACAATGTTGCAGCCTCTCACCTTGTGACTCACTACAAAGTTACAATGTTGCAGCCTCTCACCTTGTGACTCTCTACAAAGTTGAAATGTTACAGCCTCTCACCTTGTGATTTTCTACAAAGTTACAATGTTGCAGCCTCTCACCTTGTGACTCACTACAAAGTTACAATGTTGCAGCCTCTCACCTTGTGATTTTCTACAAAGTTACAATGTTGCAGCCTCTCACCTTGTGACTCACTACAAAGTTAGAATGTTGCAGCCTCTCACCTTGTGACTCTCTACAAAGTTACAATGTTGCAGCCTCTCACCTTGTGACTCGCTACAAAGTTACAATGTTGCAGCCTCTCACCTTGTGACTCGCTACAAAGTTACAATGTTGCAGCCTCTCACCTCGTGACTCGCTACAAAGTTACAATGTTGCAGCCTCTCACCTTGTGACTCACTACAAAGTTACAATGTTGCAGCCTCTCACCTTGTGACTCCCTACAAAGTTACAATGTTACAGCCTCTCACCTTGTGATTTTCTACAAAGTTACAATGTTGCAGCCTCTCACCTTGTGACTCACTACAAAGTTACAATGTTGCAGCCTCTCACCTTGTGATTTTCTACAAAGTTACAATGTTGCAGCCTCTCACCTTGTGACTCACTACAAAGTTAGAATGTTGCAGCCTCTCACCTTGTGACTCTCTACAAAGTTACAATGTTGCAGCCTCTCACCTTGTGACTCGCTACAAAGTTACAATGTTGCAGCCTCTCACCTTGTGACTCGCTACAAAGTTACAATGTTGCAGCCTCTCACCTCGTGACTCGCTACAAAGTTACAATGTTGCAGCCTCTCACCTTGTGACTCACTACAAAGTTACAATGTTGCAGCCTCTCACCTTGTGACTCCCTACAAAGTTACAATGTTGCAGCCTCTCACCTTGTGACTCTCTACAAAGTTACAATGTTGCAGCCTCTCACCTTGTGACTCCCTACAAAGTTACAATGTTGCAGCCTCTCACCTTGTGACTCCCTACAAAGTTACAATGTTGCAGCCTCTCACCTTGTGACTCTCTACAAAGTTACAATGTTGCAGCCTCTCACCTTGTGACTCTCTACAAAGTTACAATGTTGCAGCCTCTCACCTTGTGACTCTCTACAAAGTTACAATGTTGCAGCCTCTCACCTTGTGACTCTCTACAAAGTTACAATGTTGCAGCCTCTCACCTTGTGACTCCCTACAAAGTTACAATGTTGCAGCCTCTCACCTTGTGACTCCCTACAAAGTTACAATGTTGCAGCCTCTCACCTTGTGACTCTACAAAGTTACAATGTTGCAGCCTCTCACCTTGTGACTCTCTACAAAGTTACAATGTTGCAGCCTCTCACCTTGTGAATCTCTACAAAGTTACAATGTTGCAGTTTGATCACTGGGGAGAAGAGACTGTTAATGTAGGGAAAGTCACTGTCTGGAGCTCAAGGATACTTTTTAATGATAAAAGGTGGAGATTTTCAGAATAATGAGACTGTTGCTGTACATGGAGAGATGTCCGGAATTTATACTTGTAGACTTGTGAAGTTACTGAAGGTCATCCCCTCAAGTCACTGTGTAGGTAGAACTAGTAAAGTACCAGTTATACTTTCTATATTATTGATTGGTTGCTTTGCTCTTGGCGTCTGACCATGTCCGGGTGCCGTGTCTGGCTTGTGGTATACTCTGTACAGCAAAGCGTATAGACACTGCGTTTGGCTGGGAAGGATAACCTTGCAGGTCATCCAACCGCCATCCATACATTTCTAGGGAAATGAAATTCCTCAGCCTGGAAAAGGCCAATAACCTGTGATGTGCTTGGCGTTTTTGTTGTTTCTCCAGCGCTCAGCGTTGGCAGCCAATGACAGCTTACTTTGTTGAGACGACATTGCAACATTTGCACTGGCAGATGCATTGGGCTACAGAGGTCCCGACGAGGTATTGTGCTGTGTATGTTGGATGCAGGGAAGGCTCCGTTTTATAACAGGCAGTGTGTGGACGGTATGGCGCTGTGTATTCAGCATTATGGTCTTTTTTTTTTTATAGGGAGCGCAGTGGGCCTTATTTATCAAGGACTGAATGTATTGGCCAAGAACAACTAAGTTACACTGACATTTGGATCTGATTTTTTATTTTTTTTTAAGGGTAAAATTAAAGCAGAACTCCGGTATCAGCAAATATTGTCTAAATCCATTCCTCATGTATATTCTTTTTAAATCTTCATGATCTTTGTGTATTTCTTCCAGATCTGTGCAGTAATCCAGTGTGAGACTTTTCCTTCCTGTAATAAAGACCGCTCACTGCTACTCTCTCTCTCCTTGTGCAGGGGGACTGGTCTTGTCTCCGCCCCCTCTGTAGTATTCTGTAGTGGGTGGAGCTGATTGTACGGAATTCGATCGATGGATTCACTTCAGTACAACCAGCCTGCCCCATAGATGGATTGAAATTTGGATCCATTTATGGGCAGCTTAAAAGGGGTTGTAAACCCTCACGTTTTTTCACCTTAATGCATTCTATGCCAATGTACGCCGGGCCCCCGGGAACTCTGAGCTTCACCTAGCACGCTTTACCTGTGGCTTCCTGCATTCTCACCCCGGATCGTTTAATTGGGTTTCAATGTGCTCCTTTCCCCTACACACATCCATCAGCACTATTGCTGCTTGTTGTGCACTTTTGAATAAGTGCTGTTTTTTGAAGTACCAGCTTTAGCAGGGTTCTATCTCCTGGGACCCCTTAGTTTTGTATTTTTTCACTTAAGACAGTAGGTCCATTATCTGCATGTCCCCCCTTAGTTGCCGTGGGGGACTTTTCTCGGTGACACTTGTCATCCTCTACTGGCAAAGGTTTTTAGATATTCTCCTGACGAAGCGGCAATAGACCGCAAAACTAGTTGAGATGCTTTTTGTGACCCTCAATCCCACTGTGATTTTCTCCTCTTGGGGACCATTATACTGGTGATATGTATGGATTGTCACTATGTTTTCTAATTGTACATGATTATGTGTGTTTTATTGATTTTGTATTAATAAAACTTCTATGTATCTTTCCCTATATATGTGTTTCTACACTTGACTTTACCTACCTATCTGTACCGTAACAGTCCAACTGCCCCTGCTCCTTAAAAAAAAAAAAAATCAAAGAAACATACCGCTTCAAGCTGCTGGACTCCAATAATTGCTCCCGTCCTGTTGCACTGACAGGTGCTGGCTATGCACTGGTCCATAGGAAAAGGAAGAGGTCCTGGACTGCCGCACTCAGTAAAACAGTTTATTGCAAAATGTTAAAAGGTCAAATCCAAAAATTAATCCATAAGCGCCAAAAGCAAACCAAAACAGACAGTGGACATGCAGGGGTTAATGGCTTCACATCATTACTCACGAGTAAGCATCAACTTATGATGTGAAACGCGTCAGCGTTAGCCCCTGCATGTCCACTGTCTGTTTTGGTTTGTTTTTGGCACTTATGGATTAATTTTTGGATTTGACCTTTTAACATTTTGCAATAAACTATTTTACTGAGTGCGGCAGTCCAGGACCTCTTCCTTTTCCTGCCCCTGCTCTTTGGTTTTTTGGTTTGGGGACCAAAATTCTGATCTTTAAGCCCCGTACACACGGTCGGACTTTTGGCCAACAAACTTCATTTTGAGCAAGTTGGACCAACAATCCGACCGTGTGTACGCTCCATCGGACAAACTTTTTTGGGGTTTTTTTGTGTTTTCATCGGACAAAAGTTGGGTCTGCAAACGGACAAACTTTTGGCCAACAAAAGTCCGATGGAGCAAAGTCCGACCGGGTGTACAGAAAACCATCGGACTTTTGTCCGATGGACAAAACAACTAATGTTAAAATCAACCAACAATAGCAGAAGTTGACCAAAGGGTGGCGGTAAAGAGCAGAAAAGAGCAGAAAAACCACGTGATGTTGCAAAAAGTTTTGGGAAAGTTTGCAGAAAAGTCCTGTGGTATGTATGCTATGGGTGTGCCCGGCCAACTCCGTTCGGACACAAATCCAGGTAAAGGTCAGATGGAAGTCTGACCGTGTGTATGGGGCTTTATACGTCTAAATTTCCTGAAATATGGTACTATTAAAGCACAATACACTGCATATATCTTTTAGAGGCTATACTTAAAATTCTATGCATTAAGGTGAAAAACCTTTTGTGCTGCAGCACCCCCCCCCCCCTTTTACTTACCTGAACCCGATCATTCCAGCAATGGGGACGAGCACAGCAGCTCCAGACGCTGTCTCGGGTCCTCATTGGATAGATTGGCTAGCAGCAGGAGCCATTGGCTCCCACAGCTGTCAATCAAATCCAGTGACACAGGAGCCGGGGGCGGGGTTGAGTCCTGCTGTCTGTGTCAATGGACACAGCAGCAGGACTCGGGAGCAAGCGCCCGCAACTAGTGCCCCAATGGAATGCAGCTCTCCGTGGGGGCACTCGAGAAGAGGAGGAGCCAGAAGCGCCACGGGTGGACCCCAGAAGAGGAGAATCGGGGCCACCACCCATTGCACAGAGGAGGTAAGTATAACAGGTTTGTTATTTAAAAAACAAAAAAACAACTTTACAATCACTTTAAGGATAGATTCTTACCATGCAGGTGCAATGAAGCACACGTGCCTTTCCACGCATCGCATGTAGCGCAGCCCATTCATTTTATTGGGTTGCCCTATGCTCAAGAAATGTTCATAAAAAGTCCCTGACTCTTTTTAAAAATCACAACTGAAAACGCATTCATTAGCAGATGCCTGGGGGTGCCATTAACAATTATTGGACACGGACGGTGCATGTCTCCCAAAGGGCATCACGTTTCTGTGCTTGTCGGGAAAGGACGCAGTTATGCACGCCTTCCCAACACACACAAAGTGTGAACCTAGCCGTACACATACTAGGGCCAATTCAAACAGAAGCCATTTAACCTACCAGCATGTGTTCCCGACACGCAGTAGGCGTGAGCATAGCCTTATCCACACTGATAAGCTATCCGTACATCTAGCAACTTGGTCAAGCAATTGAACTTCGATTTTACATTTTGTCAAAATTTTAAAAGCAGTCTAAGTCAGAAACTGGGGGTTTTGATTGATCACAAGGAGATGGAAATTGAAATGACCTTCATGAAACGCAGTAGAAAAACAATAACTTTCCACAGAATTCCCATCATTATTTTCCCGTTTCAGTTCCGTCTCAACTTTCCATCAGGGCCCATTCATCATTAAGGCTCCTATCACGGTGTGAAGGTGCATTACATCACGCGTTAACATGTGTTGTGTTAAGGCAGTCCATTCATTAGAAGACTCGTACACACGATCGGATTTTCCGACGGGAATTGTGTGATGACAGGCTGTTGGCGGAAACTCTGACCGTTTGTACGCTCCATCGGACAATTGTTATCAGATTATCCGTGGACAAATGTTGGATGGCATGCTTTAAAATTTTCTGCCGACAACGGTTTGTTGTCGGATTTTTCGAGCGTGTGTACACAAGTCCGTCGGACAAAAGTCCAAAGTACAAACACGCATGCTCGGAATTAATGCTCACCAAACACGACATTAGCAGAAGGTGCCCAATAGGGTGGCGCTCACGAGCTGAAAAAACATTTACGTTCTTGTTTGTTGGCCGACAATTGTGTGCCGTTTGTATGCAAGACAAGTTTTTGGCCAACGCCCTTCGGACAAAAGTCTGATGCCGCGTACACACGACCATTTTTAAAGTCAGTTTTTCTCGACGTGATTTTTCTTGTTTCCTCTCAAGCCTGCCTTGCATACACACGTTCATTAAAAAAAACGCTCGAGCAAAGCGCAGTGACGTACAACACGTACGCCGGCACTATAAAGGGGAAGTTCCCTTCGGATGGCGCCACCCTTCATGTTAGTAAAGTTTGTTGAGCGACGATTCGCGCTTTTCAGCCTCGTGCTTTTCAGTCCGTTACAGCGTGACGAATGTGCTATCTCCATTACGAACGCTAGTTTTACCAGAACGAGTGCTCCCGTCACATACTTGATTCTGAGCGTGCGCGTTTTTTTCCCCTCGTAAAAGCCTACACACGGCCGTTTTTCACGACGTTAAAAAAAACAACATGAAAAACGACGTGAAAAAATAGAGCATGTTCGAAATTTTTAATGCCCGTTTTTCACGTCGTTAAAATGCTCTGGACATGCATACACACGATCGGTTTTAATGCCCAATTTAAAAAATTGCATTTTTAGCGGCTTGAAAAACGATCGTGTGTACGCGGCATGAAGCTTTAGCCTCGTACACACGGCCGAGAATCCCGTCAGGAAAAAAACTTTGTTTTTCCTGACGAGATTCCTGGCAAGCTTTTCTTGCCAAGCCGTACATACAGATTGCCATTCAAAAGAACCGCCGTTCTTTTGAATGGCAAAAACGCGGTGACGTCATCGACTATGACGAGCGTGCGCTCATCACATTCAATGCCGTTGCCGCCTTCTTGCTTCACCCTACGCTCCTTGTAAGCTACCGCGCATGCGTCAAAGTCTCATTGAGCATGCGCGGGCTTACCGGAGGACAGGTAAGCTTGTAGCCGCACACACACACACACAGTTTTCTCGTCGGGAAACAGGCCGACGAGAATCCCGACGAGAAAATAGAGAGCAGGTTCTCTTTTTTTCTCGTCGAGATTCCCGGCAGTTTTCCCGACGAGAAATCAGACACAACACCGGTTTTCTCGGCAAAAAGCTCTCCCAGCAGTTTTCTTGCCGAGAAAACCGGCCGTGTGTACGAGGCTTCTATCTGCGGAAAATCTGATCGTGTGTACGAGGCTACAGGCTACAAATGTGTCACAACAAAAAGCAAGTACATGACTCTTTTGGCAATGCAGCACACCCCATCTATACAATTTATTGGGGTGCCATTCACAATGAAGGGGCATTACAACACACTGCGTTGCACGTGCGCTCTGTGTTGTGAAAATGCACATTTTAGATTGCGTTGTCACAATGCCTGTGTGCAAATGCGCCCTAAACCATTATTTTGACAAGCGATATTGAAGTGGGCTTTGTTTTCCTGGCGGCCCACCAAACATTGGCTAAAGCCTGGTCTCAACAGTTCCTTCACCTAGCTGAGGCTAAGCATCGACTCGTGGGGACCATGGTTCTCAAGATGCTCACTCTGAATGACACACATGCCCAATTTCTGAAAGTGTGGGAACCATGGCTCACACGTAATGCTGACTTACACCTCGACCGTTCTTTGCTTTCAACGTAAGGATGTTGACCATACTCTCATTGTGGCGGTTTCCCGCAGGACCTTTACCCCTTTCCCCTCCCTCTTCCTTACAGTAGTCTTGTTCTTTGCTTTTTTTTGGGGGGGGGGGGTCTTATGGGCTTTATGCCCTCCAATTTTCCTTGGAGCGCGAATACTACTGCCTCCTCCTTAAGGCTGCTGATGGCCCCAACCAATCACGGGATGCAGGGCAGGCCCCACAAGTTCAAATACTCCTCTACACAGCTGTAAGTTGAAGCCCCCGCTCGCGCTTTTATTCGAATTGTCATGTGTTTTGACACGTTCAAGTTGCATGGCAAGTCGCACCCTATTGTCGGCAATGGAACTGTTCAAAAAAAGGTTCCTGCACTATTTTTTGGTGATTTTCATTTGTGACTTGCATAGACATCTCTGCATGAAGTTGCACAGGTGTCAGCCAAGTCGCACCTGACCTGCGGCTTTGAAATCGTGCAACTTCAAGTGAAGTTGCACGATTTCAAAGTGTGATTCAGTGTGAACAGGGGGCAGAAGCTTGGCTGTGTGGCCTATTCCGACATTATTGTACCAGTAGCCGTCTTGTGTTGCACTGCCCCCGCTTTTTTTAAGCCATTAGCCCATATTTTATTATTTTGCATTATATGGTTTGGTTTTTCTACTTTTTCTTTTGTATATTATTTTGTACTGGGATCTAGTGCTGTATGTTAAATTTTAACTTGCAAACCTCAATAAATATTCTGTAAAAGAAGTTGTTCTTCCAAAAAAATGGATCGGATTGAAATGTTGCCATTCGAAAGGCATTTTCAATCAATACAAGCTCACTTTTTACAACTTTAACCTGCTTGAATTCTGATGGTCGATTGACCCTGTGGGATGGCTTAGTAGTTGGTGGTGAATATTTACGATTGTGTTTTACTCAGCAAAGCCTTAACATTTCTCAGGGACTCCTATGGCAGACTTGTGGGCGTTTCCATACGGATGATCCGACCATCTTGTCGTTGCGTTGCCTAATGTAAACACTTTGTAGGATTCCTGAGCTGGTCCAGGCTCACCTCAATATTGGAAACATCTTAATTTGTTTTACTTCTGTACATACGCCTGTAAAGTTTTGAGCGTGACCCAGTTTTCAGTCAGTCAAACCTTCTGCTCCCACCATAAATGTGCTTGTGTATTACGGCTGGAAAGGCTATCCCTGCAGGGACGGGAAGTTCGAACGATCAGCCGTTGCCTGGATGACTTCAGACAGCCCTTCCACCTCTGAGGAAAGCCTCCGAAACGTCTGAAATAATCCAGGAAGGCAATGTCTCCGACCATTTCCTGATTTAAGCCTTGTCTTTACATTGTTTGGAACAGGCCCAAATTTGTGCGTTTCTCAAATTATTCCGAAAACATATTGGAATACGTTCCTTATGTGTGGCCACAGGAGAAACCTGAAGAGCATTAACCCTTCTTAGTGTGGAGGAAGCCGAATTATGCTGATCATTGCCAGGAGCAGAGCCAAGGGAACTAGAGCCTCCCCTGAAGAATTCACGTCTCCTATATGATGAAGAGTTGGACCATGTTGTAGGGGTTGGCGAGCCTTTTAGACAATTATGACCATACATACAACCTAAAACATCTAGTTTGTTTAATTCAAGTGGTATTGTTCCAGGTTCAGGTCATCAGTGTATTGGCTGTAACTAAATTAAAAGGACCTTCACGTTGGTTTCTTCTAACCAAGACTGGCAGCTGCCATTGCTGGAACCATTGCAATTCCCAAGGTGGAGCCATCTCCCCAGGGTCATAGTGTCATGGACTAGCACTACTTTCAGAACTCGGTCAACACCGGTTTCCATTGCTATTGGTCTCCGCTATTATGGGCAGCAACTGATCTCATGGTTGAATCATATTTTTTGGTTATTATTTTGTATCAATACCATGAGTTTGTATTGATACAAATTTTCACAAACAGTTGTATCATTTTAGTAAATTGTAGAGCAGGGGTCTCCAAACTTTTAAAACAAAGGGCCAGTTTACTGTCCTTCAGACTTCAAGGGGGCCAGAATGAGACCAGTGGGAGTAGAAAATGCCCCATCATTGGTATTTTTTGGTGGAGGGGGGTATTGCCCCATTGTTTGTATCATGGGAAGGAATAGTGCCCCATCATGGGTATTAGTGGGAGGAAGAGTGCCCCATCATTGGGTTTAGTGGAAGGAAGGGTGCCCCATTATTGGTATTAGTGGGAGGAATAGTGCCCCATCCTTGATATTAGTGAGAGGAATAGTGCCCAATCATTGGTGTCAGTAAAAAGAATAGTGCCCTATCATTGGGGTCAGTGAAAGTAACAGCGCCCTATTGTTGGTATCAGTGACAGGAATTCTGAATTATCATTGGTGTCAGTGAGAGGACTAGTGCCTCGTATCATTGTATCAGTGGGAGGAATAGTGCCCCAAGGGCCGAATAAAAGGCAAGCAAAGGGCCACATCGGGCCCCGGGCTGCAGTTTGGAGACCACTGTTGTAAAACATAAAAGCCTCATACCTCCCTCTTTGCTTTTGTAAATGAGAAGGTGGAACACCTTTCAGCAAAACATATATCAGTCAATCATGCTTCCATTAGCCAAGAACAGTGGTCTTCAAACTGGGGCCTGGGGTCTGGAGGTGGCCCTTTACTTGCTTTTATTCAGGCCTTGGGGCAATATTTAATACTCTGACACCAACATTGGGGCATAATTCTGTTCACTGACACCAACGAAGGGGCACAGTACCTCCCAATGACACCAACGATGGGGCACAATTCCTCCCAATGCCACCAATGAGGGGCATAGTTCCTCCCAGTGACACCAATGATGGGGCTTGATTCTTTTGACCAAATGACACCAATGATGGGGCACAATTCCTCCTACTGACACCAAAGATGGGGCATTGTTTACTCCCACTGATGCCGGGATATTTTGTACTTCCAATGCCCTCAGTTCAGATCCTCTAGTCTGAAGGACAGTAAACTGGCCCTTGTTTGGAAAATTTCAAGCCCCCTTGCCTAGACCAGGAACATTTCCTATACAAGAAAATGATTGGTGAATTCATGGCTACTCTTCCTTTATTTCAGCTTTGGAAAATAACAAATCTAGTACATTAGCCCTTGGATGGATGGAGTTTATGTAGATTGTCTATACATCAAACCAAAAAAAGAGAACAAAGGAACAGGGGACATAGGTTCCAAAAGAGGGACAGCAATGATCTATGTAGTCTTTCTAGTCTGATTGGCATGTGTATTGAATAATTTGTCTATGGAAATTTGATTTTTGCCAGCACTTTGCCAAGAGTCTTAAAGTGGTTGTAAACCCACTTTGTAAACAAACACCTACAGGTAAGCCTAGATTAAGGCTTACCTGTAGGTGCAAGAGAGATACCTACACGGTTTAGGAGATATTTGCAAAAAAAGACATGCACCGATGTCTACGGCGCATGCGCGCCATAGACAACGGTGCATTCACAGGGTTAATCCCATTTAGAATTCCGGCTCTGCTGGAATAGAAAGCTCCAGCGCGGAGTGACGTCTTCGCTGCTCCGGCCAATCACAGCGCTGGAGCGGCGCTGTGATTGGCTGGAGCGGCGATACCCGGAAGTAACCTTCCGGGTATCTGAGGAGCGATGGCTGCAGCCGGAGCGGGGGACGAGGATGGCTTCGGGGGTCCCGATCTAAGGTAAGTGATTCATAATGAGCTAGTATGCTAGTCATACTAGCTCATTATGGCTTTTTCTTGCAGGTGATTTAAAAAAAAAAATTGTTGTCTGGGTTTACAACCACTTTAAAAGGGAAACTGAGCTCTGGAAGCTGTGCTCCCAAAAAAGGCAAGCAGAGGTTAAAGGACTAGTTACCACTAGTTCCTGTAGTTTTCCATCAGCTGATCTTTTCCCCCATTACTGACTTACCATGTCTTGTTCTGCACTGTCTCTCTGTGTGGAGGCGGCCATGTTGGTAGAGGCAAGGCTTTGCTAAATTGGTCATAGGCGGTACCGGAACCAGGCGGAATTTGAACCATGTATGGGCAGGCTGAATGTACCCAAGTTGATCGATGGCAAATTTTACACAGGATTATCACTAGCAGCTGTTAGCAATAATCACTGTCTTCTCTCGGGGTGGGGGCACAGCTTCCCCTGCTCCCCTGCTAGGTGAACACAATGGCATGCTGAGAGGGATTCCCCTGTCAACGCTGTTTGTGTTGGAGGAACCAAGCAAGTTTCAAAATGTTCTCCATCTATGGCTGGTCTTATTCATGTAAGAGCTTCCCACTGATGACTGGCAATCTCAGGACTGCTGGAGGAATTACAGTTTACAGAACTGATGAAACAGAAGCAGGGAGATCCTTGCACTGCAGATTCTTAGTGAGCAGCACAGTAGTGACATCACCAAATCTCACTCCAAATCTCCAGAGACTAAGAGGTATGGAAGCAGGGAGATCCTTGCACTGCAGGTCCTCAGGTACAGCTTCCTCTCCAGCAGGGAGAACAGTGAGCAGCACAGTAGTGACATCCCCAAATCTCACTGCAAAACTCCTGAGACTCCTGACTCCTAATCCCCTGATCAGTCAGAGACAGCAGTGCCTTAAATGATCTCATACTGCAGACATACAAATATGAAGCTACAGAATAGGAGTGCCTAGGTACTCTCACATAACCAGGAAGGACACTGCTATATTCCAGAAGGACCTCCAGACAAAAAAAAAAGGTAGATTTTGTAGAGTCGTACACTATTAACTTTTTTAGATGCTCCCTGTAACATAATACATCTTCACCTTTTGGAGTTCAATTCCACTGTAAAGAAATGTATTTCAAGTTTAAAAGTAATTTTGGATAATATGTAAAATGATCTCTGTTGCTCTTCTCCGCTCCCTTCATTTCACTATTCCTCTCTCTCCTTTCTCTTTTTCTCTCTCTCTCTCTAATCTCTTTCAATCCTTCTCTCTATTTCTATATCTATTTCTCTCCCCTTCTTTCTCTCCAACCTCTCTTTCCGCTCTCTCTCCTTAGTTCTCTAGTTCTCTCCCTTTCTCTCACTTTCCCTCCTCCCTCTCTATCTTTCTGTGTCTCTCTCGCTACATTTACCCTCGTTCTTTCTTTCTCTCTCTCACTCCCCTCTCTCTCTGTCTTTGACCTCTCCCTCCCCAGTCCCCACCTTTCTCCCTCTCTCTTTTTTACTTTCTCTCCCGCCCTTTGTTCCCTCTCTTTATCTCTCTCTCCTCTTCCTCTCTATCTCTTGTGCATTCTCTCTCATTTTATGTCTCTCTCTCTCTCTCCCCTTTTATCTCTCTCTCCTTTGATGCCTCTCTCTATCCCTCTCCCTCCCTCTCTCTCTCTCTCTCTCTCTCCCCCCTTTTATGTCTCTTTCCTTTTATCTCTCTCTCCCTCTTTCATTTTATGCCCCCTTCCTCTATCCCTCTTTCCTTGTCTCTCTCTCTCCCCTTTTATCTCTCTCTCTCCTTTGATGCCTCTCTCTATCCCTCTCCCTCCCTCTCTCTCTCTCTCTCCCTCTTTCCTTTTATGTCTCTCTCTCTCTCTTTCCTTCTCTCTCTTTCCTTTTATGTCTCTCTCTCTCTCTCCTTTTATCTCTCTCTCTATCTCCTTTTATCTCTCTCTCCCCCCCTTTTATGTCTCTTTCCTTTTATCTCTCTCTCCCTCTTTCATTTTATGCCCCCCTCCTCTCTCTATCCCTCTTTCCTTGTATGTGTCTCTCTCTCTCTCTCCCCTTTTATGCCTCTCTTTCCTTCTCTCTCTCTTTCCCCCTCTCTCTTTCCCCCCTCTCTCTCTCTCTCCCTCTCTCTCTCTCTCTCTCTCTCTCTCTTTCCTCCTCTCCCCCTCCCTCTCTCTCTCTCTCCCCTTTTATGCCTCTCTTTCCTTCTCTCTCTTTCCCCCTCTCTCTCTCTTTCCTCCTCTCCCCCTCCTCTCTCTCTCCCCTTTTATGCCTCTCTTTCCTTCTCTCTCTCTCCCTCTCCCTCTCTCTCTCCCTCTCTCTCTCTCTCTCTCTGTTTCCTCCTCTCCCCCTCCCTCTCTCTCTCTCCCCCCTTTTATCTCTCTCACTTTTTACTATTTATTTTCTGCTTTTATTACCCCTCTTATCTCCCCCCCCCACTCTCTGTTTCTCGCTTTCTATTCTCCATGTTGAAGTTTCCTGGAATTACTATAAGACATAAACCCTCTCTAGTCATTGGGTTACGTGGCTGTGCCTTGTAAATCGCTGTTCCCGCAGCCTGGCGATTTCACGCATGTGTTCTCGTACCATTTCTGAGATGTGGTGTTGAAGCAGAACGAGTCCTATAAAAGGCCCATAAACTGCCCCGTTGGATTCCCATACATACAGACAGGTTGTATCTGCCCCCCCCCCCCCCCCCCCCAGAGTTGAGGTGTCCTCCACAGAGTCATTTTGGCGTTCTGATGTTTGCGGAGGTCTCCGGAGCCCCTGGCTGGGGGTTCCATCTGCTTTTCATCCATTTGCAGCGCCGAGCGCCTTTGAAGTACCCCCCCCCCCCCCAACCACCACTTTTGCCCCCACCTCCAGCTGTCATCCCCTGAATTCCGCTCCCTGACACCGGTTTTTATACCCAACCTGCCTCCCCCCACCATCGCTGATGCCCTCGGGGGAATCCGAGTGACGACAGGCCTAGCAAATGGCTCAGAATCTGCGATGTGTATGTGCCACGGCAGCCAGCCAGCCCAGCGCTGATTCTTGTTGTCTTGTTTCATTTACACGCTAATTAAGTGCAGATTTTTCATGTTATCTATTAAAACGTCTGGAACCGGCAGAAAGGGGCATTGTGTCCCTCATTTGTATCACATTAGGTCAGTATTGCGCAGAATAAACCAAATTCTGCTTACGCTGTTTCGTTTTTGTTTTTTTATTCTTGCTCTCTCACCAGTTACCGGAAGAAATGTTATTCTGCTGATCTCATCCAGAAATGTTACACTTGTTTTGTATCAATGTTCCAATGATTCTTAGTGATTGCTACTTTTGTATCTGGATGTTCTGGCAATACTGTTCCTCATACTGATGGATGCTGACAGAAAATATCAGCGCCGTTCCCTACAATTCGCTTCCCCGCAGAGATAAGATAAATATCTTTAATCCAAAGAGGATTCATTGGACCTGATTCACCAACGGAACAAGAAAATCCTATGTGCACAGAAGTTACTATTTGTTCCTGAACACAAACACTACAGTCAGGGCCGCCATCAGGGGGGTACAGGCATGGGCGTCTGTTGAACTTTTTTCAGGGAGGGGCATCATTTTAAGGTCATCCATGCTCGGTCCCTTTTCGACAATGTCATGAAGGGGAGAGGCTTAGTCATTATGACATAAAGCGCAGGCATGCAAAGGTTTGAGAAACCTGATGCAAAAGCTTAATAGAAGGATCAAGCTGCCATTGTCTGATTAGCAATTTCTAATTTTTTTAAACCCCCCCCCCCCTAGCGGCCGAATAGCACCACTAAAACAATGGTAAAACTAGCGGCGCTTTACTGATAATGTGGCCAGCTGGCAGTGTGAAATAGCTCGAGGATAATTCCGCTTCACTCCATGTCCATATAAATATAGTGCATCTCCAGGGGGGGCAATTGACCCCCCTTGCCCTATGGAGCGGACGCCCATGGGTACAGGTAGTACACCTGTAAGGGGCCCAGAGGTCCCCAGGGGCCCGGAGTTCCCGAGGGCCACGAATATCAACCCCCCTTTTTTGTATTTTTTTAAATAATTTTTTTATTAATTTTTTTATAAAAATGATTATTATTATTTTTATTTTTTATAATTTTTTTTTTTGTAAGGGGCCCAGGAGGTCCCCAGTGGCCCGGAGGTCCCCAGGGCCCTGGATGGAAACCCCCCTTTTTTTTGTGTTCGTCAGCACCCAAACCCCTGCTTCTCAATTCGTGGCACCCCCCCCCCCCCCCCCACTTCTCAATTTGCGGCAGCAGCACCCCCCCCCAGTTCTCCTCTGCTCCAGGGGGGGCCCCCATGTCTGAAGCTGTGTAAGGGGCCCCAAAATTCCTGATGGCGGCCCTGACTACAGTAGACATACATAGAAGTATTAAACCCGACTTCAGAACTTTGCCCTATAATAAAGCTTGTAAAATCTATTCTTTGAAAATTTGATCTCGATTGATTTTCTCGCACCTTAAAACTAAATTTTGGGGTATTTCTTGTAACATTTAAAGAAGGTGGTGATTATTTCTTGTGAAAAAAAGAAAGTGGTGATTATAGTGATTTCTCCAAACTCTAATTCTAAATATATTCTTGTAAAATGTATGTCTTGAAAGCACCTTTTGAAACATTTGAAATCAGTGCCGTTTCGGAGATATTCTTGTCGGTTCTGGCCGGTGACGTCACTTGCGCATGCACAGTTTACCTTTGCATTCATTGCACACGGCCTGTACATTGATTGCAGGGTGCGCCGAGTCATGGTGGTGACCCCACTGCACATGCTCAGGAGTGAAGTCATCATGGCCTGGCCATTCCAGCTGATGGAAGGCGCAAATTCCTAACCACCGTAAAGCGGAGTTCCACCCAAAAATGGAACTTCCGCTTTTTGGATTCCTCCCCCCTCCGGTGTCACATTTGGCACCTTTCAGGGGGGGAGGAGGGAGCAGATACCTTTCTAATACAAGTATTTGCTCCCACTTCTGGGCATAGATCACCGTGGTGACTGCGGTGACCTACGCCACGTCCGGCGCCTACTCCCCCCCCCCACTGTCTTCTGGGAGACACACAGGTCCCAGAAGACAGCAGGGACCAGCGGGATTGCGCAGCGCGACTCGGCGCATGCGCAGTATAGAACCAGGAAGTGAAGCCGCGAGGCCCTTGTTAACCGCATTACTCGCAATCCGAGGTTCCACTGTAAAAGCATAATGGGCTAGCTAGTATGCATCGCTTACTAGCCCATTATGTTGTAGTTACCTGCAAACAAAGCCCCGTGATGTCCCCGCTAGTGGCCACATCCACATTTTCACCCCTCTTCCCTTCCGGGGCTGTAGACTCCGGGTCTGTGACTGGCTAGCGTCGCGTGACGTCACTCCCACGCATGCACATGAGAGCCGCCGGTCACGGCACAGGCCCTTTAGAAACAGCACGATCGTGGCCTTTCTTCAGTGCGCATGCGCGATGACGTTGGCGCAAGCATATATTGTACAGTAAATATCTCCTAAACGGTGCAGGTTATGGAGATATTTCCGGTAGCTACAGGTGAGCCTTATTATAGGCTTACCTGTACGTAAAAGTGGTGTAACTCGGTTTACAACCACTTTAAGTACTGTATGTGCGTTAGGGACCCTAGATTGTAAGCTCCTTGCACAATATACTGTATATGTAAAGCACTGTATAAATTGTCGGTGCTATATTACTACCTGTCTTAAATAATCAGCAAATTGGCCTCAGCGATTGAAGACGCGCTGAAATGGCGCCACCACATGCTCTCTGTCGAAAAACTGACCACCCCAGGCACGGTCAGATTGCGAGATCTCCCGTTCCATCCGGTTGTTCCAATCCGCACATTTCTCTATAAAACTTGTCAGCCAATGTAACATTCTCTTTAATTTATGCTGAGCGAAGCCGGCCTGGGACCGCGGCGTCACACTCTGTTGAATAATAGAACCGCGTTCTCGCTCGCTTGCCACCCGAACACCTGACGGTCCCGCTCACATTACCCCCCTTGACTCACCACAGAGCAACAAAAAAAAACAAAAAACTTTTTTTTTCTCGCTGGAGACCCCAACGTCGTTTTCTCATTAGACGAGCGGCGCCAAAGTGTTCTGCGTCCCCAAGGAGCCCGCTTTTTTTCATTTAAAATCCCGCTTTCTCTTAGGTGGAATTAGTTCAGTGAATGTTATTTTTTTTTTCTTTTAATGAAATTTAAATACAGAATGAGATTTAGGTTGGCGCATTTTAATATTTATGTGGCGCAGGAAATTTTCTTTAGGCGTGTTCGTTGGAATACATTAGTTATCTTTTTTTTTTTTTTTCTGTCTTACAGGTGCAAGGAAATGCTAGATCTAGTGATATCACAGAGCCTGTCTGTGACCGGTGGCTGCAGCGAAAACCTGAAATTCGCCCCTTCCGACAGCGACTCCTCATCTCCCGATGACATAACAGGTACCGTCTGTCCGCCTCTGTGCTCTCTTGCATGTGTGTGAGCGTGTGGGATGCTTCTAAAGCAAATCTCTTTTGGGCATTTTATTGTACATGTTGTGATGCTTTTCGCCACTGTGCAGAACCGGCAGAGTATCCCCATTCAACCAAAAATTGGGGTTTAAATTTTGTCACTTGGTGAGATCCCCTTTGTCATAGTTCCGTTCTCTATATCTGCAACCCTCACAAGAGTCTCTCATTCTCATCGCATTTGGTTTGTTTTTTTAATGAGGGCAATAATGCAGCAGGAGGGGGGAGACTCTTCCACGTGGCTTTGCAAGGTCTGCAGTTACTCCCACAGCTAGAGGTCTCGAGAGAATAGAGAAGCAAACTCAAATGCGTGCAAGTTTAAGAATGTGGAGATCAGATCATTAGAAGATCTGGCAATAGAGTGTCAATGGGGTCAGATTTATCTTGAGCTTGAGGGGGTTGATTTATTGTCTGAGCATGCTGTGCTGTTGGACAGTGCATGCAAAGGGGACCAGTGCTGAGACAAGGTCCTCCAGCACCCGAGGTAAAGATGTCAAAGTGCACCCTCTACCCAGTGCTGAGACAAGATCCTACAGCACCCGAGGCAAAGACGTCAAAGTGCACCCTCTACCCAGTGCTGAGACAAGGTCCTCCAGCACCCGAGGTAAAGATGTCAAAGTGTAACCTGTACCCAGTGCGGAGACAAGGTCCTCCAGCACCCGAGGCAAAGATGTCAAAGTGCAACCTGTACCCAGTGCTGAGACAAGATCCTCCAGCACCCGAGGCAAAGATGTCAAAGTGCAACCTGTACCCAGTACTGAGACAAGGTCCTCCAGCACCCGAGGTAAAGATGTCAAAGTGCAACCTGTACCCAGTGCTGAGACAAGATCCTCCAGCACCCGAGGCAAAGATGTCAAGGTGCACACTCTACCCAGTGCTGAGACAAGATCCTACAGCACCCGAGGCAAAGACGTCAAAGTGCACCCTCTACCCAGTGCTGAGACAAGGTCCTCCAGCACCCGAGGTAAAGATGTCAAAGTGCAACCTGTACCCAGTGCGGAGATAAGGTCCTCCAGCACCCGAGGCAAAGATGTCAAAGTGCAACCTGTACCCAGTGTGGAGACAAGGTCCTCCAGCACCCGAGGTAAAGATGTCAAAGTGCAACCTGTACCCAGTGCGGAGACAAGGTCCTCCAGCACCCGAGGCAAAGATGTCAAAGTGCAACCTGTACCCAGTGCTGAGACAAGATCCTACAGCACCCGAGGCAAAGACGTCAAAGTGCACCCTCTACCCAGTGCCGAGACAAGATCCTCCAGCACCTGAGTCAAAGACGTCAAAGTGCACCCTCTACCCAGTGCTGAGACAAGGTCCTCCAGCACCCGAGGCAAAGACGTCAAAGTGCACCCTCTACCCGGTGCTGAGACAAGGTCCTCCTGCACCCAAGGCAAAGATGTCAAAGTGCAACCTCTACCCAAGCTGTAATGGATGGCGTGTGTACCTCCCCACCCAAGGGAAAGATGTCAAAGTGTACCCTCTACCCAGGGCTGAGACAAGGTCCTACAGCACCCAGGGCCGCTGTTAGGAATCACGGGGGCCCCGTACAGCCTACCTGACGGGCCCCCCTTTCTATCCTAGCCCAAATTTCCCCCCAAATCCCCACTGCCAGCAAAAATCCCCCCCAATCCCTCCTATTAGCCCCGAACCCCCACCCATGTGTGTGCGGGCAGGGGAAGGAGCTCATCGGCAGCTGGCCAGCCTCATCGTCCCTCCCTGTCTCTCACCCAGCAGCTAAAAGCCAGCAGGAGGGAGAGGCGGAGAAACCTGGGTGAGAGGCACAGAGGGCATTGTTCTCCACCGATCCTCCTGCTGTCCAGGCCCCCTGTTTGCTGGGGCCCCCTACAGGAGGGCCGGTGGTCCCCCCCTATCAGGGGCCCTGACAGCACCCAAGACAAAGATGTCAAAGTGCACCCTCTACCCAGTGCTGAGACTTAACATCGACACCCCCTGCGGTTCTCATGAACGCCATGTGATTTCAATGCAGTGCGGGAAACGCACAGGATTCCCTGCGTTTCCCGCACTGCATATATAAGGTCTGTTTAGTCACAATGATGGCATCAATTTTGACGAAGCACGTAAAAAGGTGCGGAGCTATCACTTGTGACGTCACCACGCACACTGCAACGAGGAAGCGGTCGGTTTGAATCCTGGGACTGAAGTTTCTTAGTGATAAGTGCTATAGGTTTTTAAGCATGTAAGTTGTTAGTACTTATTAAATATGTTGTTTTTTTATACGATGTTGGTGTTCGTGGCTCTCTTCTCATGTTATGGTGGAATATCCTTCTCACATGGATGAGTTGCTCTTGAGACCATAAGTGGACACCTGTGCATGTGACTCTTATTACCTATAAAGAGTCCACTAGCTATGGTAAGAGTCCTTATAAACTTACGATGGTGGGACACCTGAGGTGTTTGGAGTATCAAATTCATATACACTATATTACCAAAAGTATTGGGACACCTGCCTTTACACACACATGAACTTTAATGGCATCCCAGTCTTAGTCCGTAGGGTTCACTATTGAGTTGGCCCCGCCCTTGACAGCTATAACAGCTTCAACTCTTCTGGGAAGGCCGTCCACAAGGTTTAGGAGCGTGTCTATGGGAATGTTTGACCATTCTTCCAGAAAAACATTTGTGAGGTCAGGTACTGATGTTGGACGAGAAGGCCTGGCTCGCAGTCTCCGCTCTAATTCATCCCAAAGGTGTTCTATCGGGTTGAGGCCAGTCAAGTTACTCCACCCCAAACTCACTGATCCGTGTCTTTATGGATCTTGCTTTGTGCACTGGTCCAAATCATTTGGTGGAGGGGGGATTATGGTGTGGGGGTTGTTTTTCAGGGGTTGGGCTTGGCCCCTTAGTTCCAGTGAAGGGAACTCTTAAGGCGCCAGCCATACCAAGACATTTTGGACAATTTCATGCTCCCAACTTTGTGGGAACAGTTTGGGGACGGCCCCTTCCAGTTCCAACATGACTGTGCACCAGTGCACAAAGCAAGGTCCATAAAGACATGGATGAGCGAGTATTTAACTGGCCTGCACAGAGTCCTGACCTCTACCCGATAGAACACCTTTGGGATGAATTAGAGGGGAGACTGCGAGCCAGGCCTTCTTGTCCAACATCAGTGGTCAAACATTCCCATAGACACACTCCTAAACCTTGTGGACAGCCTTCCCAGAAGAGCTGAAGCTGTTATAGCTGCAAAGGGTGGACTAACTCATATCCAACATGACTGCGCACCAGTGCACAAAGCAAGGTCCACAAAGACGTGGATGAGCGAGTTTGGGGTGAAGAAAATTGACTGGCCTGCACAGAGTCCTGATCTCAACCCTATAGAGTATGAATTAGAGTGGAGACTGCAAGCCGATCTTCTCATTCAACATCAGTGCCTGACCTCACAAATGAACCCTACGGACTAATGCCGCATACACCCGATCGTTTTTAATGTCATTGAAAAAACAAAGTTTTTCTCAACGTGATTCTTCTCAAGCCTGCCTTGCCTACACACGATCGTGAAAAAAAAATGCTCGAACAAAGCGCGGTTACGTACGAAACGTACGGCGGCACTATAAAAGGGGAAGTTCTATTCGGATGGCGCCACCCTTTGGGCTGCTTTTGCTGATCCTCGTGTTAGTTAAGTTTGGTGAGAGACGATTCGTGCTTTTCAGCCTCGTGCTCTTCAGTCCGTTACAGCGTGACGAATGTGCTATCTCCATTACGAACGCTAGTTTTACCAGAACGAGCGCTCCCGTCTAATCACTTGCTTCTGCGCATGCGCGGTTTTTTTTCACGTCGTTAAAGCCTACACACGGCCGTTTTTCACGACGAGAAAAACGACGAGAAAAAATAGAGCATGTGCCAAATTTTTAATGCCCATTACTCTTTCGTCCATGGACCGACACAGCTTCTCTATTGACAAAGTGGGTATTATCCGTTAATTAGGAGTGACTAGGCAGAAAAACTTGTAAAAAGTGTTGCATCACACCTTCTACAGTACCGCCCAGGGGGCGGACCCTCTGGGTATACCCTCTCAGTCTGCACATCGCAGATCAGTTTTTTTCTGTCTAGCAAGGAGTAGGACATGGCTCCCTTCGGGCTCATTGGTCCGGGGAAAAAAGATATATATATTTTTTATTTTTTTGCTACATTTGTTGTTTCCTGCGATCTTCGATCAACTGCCGACTGGGTGACAGGCTGGATCCTCGATCCTTGTAGTCTCCCCAGTTTCGGCCATCGAGCGTGTGCCGACCCTAGCTACGCGCTGGGTTTTCCACGACATGCCCGTCGCTCCACGGGTGGCCGGTGAGCCTACGCTCCAGGGCCTGCATCGGACCGCTCAGCTTCGGCTGACCTTACGGCCGAGTCGCAGCAGCCTGGCCGGTGAGCTTACGCTCCAAGGCTTGCATCGGACCGCTCAGCTTCGGCTGACCTTACGGCCGAGTCGCAGCAGCCTGTCCGGTGAGCGTCATGCTCCAGGGCATACATATGATCGTCCCTTCTGGGTCCAATCACAGCATGCCTGGCCAACAGTCACCCTCCGTGCGCGGACGATGATCTGTTTGGAATGTCTTCCAGCAGAATACATGCAGGATAGGTAAGTAAAACTCCCCTGCCTCGGCTGGGTGATTTAGCTGGACATTCCTGGAGAGATCAAGTAAGTGGTTGTGGCCCCTTTCTTCCCTCTCTCCCTGCCTTTCCCTCCTCCCTGGGCTTCTAGCTAAAGGTTGCTGGGTGCTGGGGGTCACCTAGGGGGTCCCACTGGAGCGGGGCTGGCTGTAACTAACATTTAAAAGAAATGTCATTTTTGCTTACCTGTGTTTCTGTGTCTCCATGCTGTCGGCGGCCATTTTTGAGGTGGTCCATGCCAAGTTTGGCCTCTTGTAACTGCCTGGCGGCCATCTTCCTGTAGTTCGGCCACACCCACTGGCCCCTATCAGGTGATCGGCGGCCATGTTTGTCCACCCTGTATGCAGATATTGCCGTTCGGCGGCCATCTTTTTTGTGGGCTATGGCTGCCTGACCTCTATCTTCTGTCGGCGGCCATTTTCTTAGAGCCCACATTATCTTCCATACAGACGGTTTTGGCAACCATTTTGCGAGAGCCTCCGGCCTCTAGGGTGCATTACACTGGCGCGAAAATTCACACAGGAAGTGCTGATAAAAGAAGCAGACTGACACAGCAGCAAGGGGACAGCATCATAGGCGCAGCATAGCAGTACCTATCCAGGGTGGTGAGTCCTCTGGGTAACCCAGCATCTCTGCAGCGCAGGAGGGTGGCCTATTGATATCTTGCCTGGAGCCCTGTGAGTGTCAGCGTGTGGTCAGCATGGCATCTGAGCCAGATGTCTTCTCCCCTGAAACACCAGATTTAGCAGCTGGTGTCCCTGAGGTGTCTATGGACGCTATGTCGGCAATCCTAGAGGCGTTTGCTGCCAGGGTGGAAGCAGCACACGGGAATACAGGGGGTAATAAACGCCCCCGTCCCCTGCAATCTTCTGGGGATATTTCTGATGCAGAACCAGGTCCAGCTACGGCTCATGGCCCAGATTCTGATGCATCAGAGACTGCAGACCGTGACCGATCGGACAGTGAGGAGGACTCCAAGTCCAGGTCAGTACGCGAGACGGCTTTGGTATCTGACCTTATTACTGCAGTGCGGGATACGCTAAAGTTGGAAAGGACTGAAGAAGTAGCAGATACTCCAGTCCCCTTTGGGTTTCGTAAACCTGCCCGCACTGCTAAGGTGTTCCCTTGTGTGTCTTATTTTGACAAACTCTTATACAAGGAATGGGAGAACCCACTGAGGGTCTTTACAGCCCCAAAGAGGTCTGCAGTACGGTACCCCTTTGAGGAGAGTTTTCTGAAGATATGGACTTCTCCCCCTATAGTGGACCCTTCGGTGTCCAGACTTAATAGAGCCACCACTATTCCAGTAGAAGGGGCTCCTGTTTTCAAGGACCCTGTGGATAAGAAGGCTGAAGCACTCGCTCGCTACCTATACTCAGTGGTAGGCTCAGCAGTACGCCCGGCATTGGCGGGGGCCCTAGTGTCTCAGACACTTACTGAATGGGCAAAATTGCTACTCCAGGGGTTAAAGGAGCGAGATGCTCCTCCTAATGAGATAACTTTGGCCGACCAGTTGGTCCAGGGCCTTAAGTTTGTCTGCGAGTCAGACATGGATACTATTCCCCTGCTGTCAAGAGCTTCGGTTTATGCAGTAGCAATACGCCGCCTGATCTGGCTAAAGGGCTGGTCTGCGGACCAGACTTCCAAGAAAGCCCTATTGGATCTGCCTTTTAAGGGCGACAGACTTTTTGGGGCTTCTCTGGATGACATCATCAAGGATGCTACAGGAGGTAAAAGCACTTTGCTTCCCCAAACTAGCAAGGGTAGGGGACCACGCCAAGGGCAAGGGCCCTCCTTTACTGCACGTAAGCGGTTTTTTCGCCCTCTTAAGGCGACAGGGAAAAGACCCCAGGCCGATAAAGCGCCTGCCCAAGGACAAAAGCGTCCTTGGTCCCGCAGACCCAACAAGCCTGTGGACAAATCTGCGTCCACATGAAGGTCCGCCCCCACCCAGCTCTCGGGTGGGGGGACGTCTTCGCAAATTCGCGACTCAGTGGACTGCTCTAGTCTCCGACAGGTGGGTTTGCGAAGTAATCTCCTCAGGCTACAAGATAGAATTTCTCTCTTGTCCACCAGACAGATTCATCACCTCCAATCTCCAGCTACTACCGACCCGTCGGGAGGCCCTGTATGGGGCGGTCCAGGGTCTACTGGAACGCGGGGTAGTTATTCCAGTTCCAGAACAGGAACGGGGTCAGGGTTTTTACTCAAATCTGTTCATTGTGCCAAAGAAGGAGGGGGTTCGTCCAATCTTGGATCTCAGAGCCCTCAATTGCTTTGTGAAGGTACAAAGATTTCGGATGGAGTCGGTTCGATCCGTAGTCACGGCTCTCCATCCGGGGGACTTTCTGGCCTCCTTGGACATCAAGGACGCATACCTGCATGTCCCCATATACTCCAGACACCAGAGGTTTCTGCGATTTGCTATCGGGAAGAACCACTACCAGTTTGTGGCCCTCCCGTTTGGCCTTGCCTCAGCACCCAGGACGTTCACCAAGGTGCTCGCTCCGATTCTGGCACTTCTAAGACAGCGGGGTATCGCTATCACAGGTTACTTGGACGACCTTCTGCTGAAGGGCCCTTCAAGCTCAGAATTAGAGGTAAGCGTGTCCATTACCTGTCAGACTCTTCGAGACTGTGGTTGGATACTAAACACGCAAAAGTCAGTATTGGTGCCCACTCAACGCCTAGTGTACCTGGGGTTGATTCTGGATTCCTCAGAGGCAAAGGTATTCCTCCCTGTGGAGAAGTTGCAGACCCTCCGGGCTGCAGTACGGCAGCTGACTTCCAGGAATTGGTCGTCACTCCGTTTTTGCATGCGAGTGTTGGGCCTCATGGTAGCCTCCTTCGAGGCGGTCCCATATGCTCAATACCACACTCGAGTGTTACAGAGGGAAGTTCTGTCCAGATGGAACAGATGCCCTTCATCTCTGGATTATCAAATCCGAGTGAGCCACCTAGTCAGGAGATCCCTGGTATGGTGGCTGACAGCACCGGCTCTAATGGCCGGGAAGTCATTTCTTCCGGTTTACTGGATAGTGATCACGACGGACGCCAGCCTTACAGGTTGGGGGGGAGTCTGGGGTGTCCAGTCGGCGCAAGGTCGCTGGACCCCAGAGGAAGCCCTCCTGCCGATCAATGTCCTGGAGATCCGGGCGATCAAGCTGTGCCTCTTCAAATGGTCTCAGAGACTGCAAGGGCGTCCAGTCAGGATCCAGTCAGACAACGCCACAGCAGTGGCATATGTCAATCATCAAGGAGGAACAAGAAGCTCAGCTGCAGCATCGGAGATCGCTCGCATCCTGAAGTGGGCAGAGAGGAGCGTACCGGCACTGTCGGCCGTGTACATTCCGGGTGTGGAAAACTGGCAGGCGGACTACCTGAGCCGCCAGATGCTGGACCAGGGAGAATGGTCCTTACACCCGGAGGTGTTCCAACTCCTCTGCCAAAGATGGGGCACACCAGACGTAGATCTTCTGGCTTCCCGACTCAATCGGAAGGTATTGAGGTTTGTGGCCCGGTCAAGAGACCCATGGGCAGACGCAACGGACGCGTTGGTAGCATCGTGGGGCCAGTATCGGCTAATCTATGCCTTCCCTCCCTTAAGGCTTCTTCCTCTTCTGCTCCGCAGAGTGGAGGCAGAGGGAATTCCAATGATCCTAATCGCTCCAGATTGGCCTCAGCGTCCTTGGTACGCCGATCTAGTACGTCTGGTAGCAGACGTCCCCTGGCGCCTACCACTACGGAAGGACCTGCTGTCGCAAGGTCCCATATTCCATCCTGCTTTACAGTCATTGGCTTTAACGGCATGGCTGTTGAGAACCAGGTACTGAGAGACCGGGGCCTGTCAGACTCAGTAATTTCTACTATGAGAAGTGCTCGGAAACCGTCCTCTAGGAAGGTCTATCACCGCACTTGGAGGGCCTACATCTCCATGTGTGAGGAAATGAAATGGCATCCGCGTACCTATTTGGTTTCCAGAATCCTGCTGTTTTTACAGCATGGGGTAGACCAAAGGCTTGCCCTAAGTACGATTAAGGGACAGATATCTGCCCTGGCTGTCTTTTTTCAGCGACCCCTGGCGACTCACTCTCTCGTGAGTACATTTGTGCAGGGGGTTCGACATGTGGCCCCTCCGGTCCGCCCCCCGTTACCTCCGTGGGACTTGAACCTGGTCCTCTCGGTGCTTCAGAAGGCACCGTTTGAGAATATTAGAGATATTCCCCTGTTGACACTTTCTCAGAAGGTGGTCTTTTTGGTGGCTGTTACGTCAGTTAGACGAGTCTCTGAGCTGGCAGCCTTGTCCTGCAAGGCTCCCTATTTGATTTTCCACAAGGATAAGGTGGTGCTGCGGCCGCAGCCTTCCTTTCTTCCGAAGGTCGTTTCGGCTTTCATCTCAACGAAGACATTGTACTTCCATCCTTGTGTCCTCAGCCGTCGAATCCTAAGGAGTCGGCGTTGCATTCCTTGGACGTTGTCCGAGCTTTGAGAGTATACATATCTGCTACTTCCCTGTTCCGGAAGTCAGACTCACTGTTTGTTTCGGTGGCTGGTCCCAAGAAGGGCCAAGCAGTCTCATTGGCCACCATCTCTAGGTGGATCCGACAGATAGTAATCCAGGCTTACGCCTTAAAGGGTCAGGCGCCCCCCTTTCCTGTCACGGCGCATTCGACCAGGGCAATAGGTGCCTCTTGGGCTTTCCGACATCAAGCGTCTGTTTCCCAACTATGTAAAGCGGCGACTTGGTCGTCCGCTCACACTTTCACAAAATTCTACAAAGTTGATGTAGGTGCATCTTCGGATGCCTCTTTCGGCCGCAAGGTTTTGCAGGCGGCTGTTTAGAGTTGCAACTCCTCCGTTGGAGGAGTGCTGTTTTGTGTTTTGGGGTGAAGTTTGTTTTTATGCTGTTACCACCCCTCGTTTTTTCTCTGACACTGCTTTGGGACGTCCCACTTTGTCAATAGAGAAGCTGTGTCGGTCCATGGACGAAAGAGTAAATAGGATTTTTTACTCACCGTAAAATCCTTTTCTCTGAGTCCATGGACCGACACAGCACCCACCCCTCCTTTTAAGTTTGTACTGCTTTTTGACGAACTGATCTGCGATGTGCAGACTGAGAGGGTATACCCAGAGGGTCCGCCCCCTGGGCGGTACTGTAGAAGGTGTGATGCAACACTTTTTACAAGTTTTTCTGCCTAGTCACTCCTAATTAACGGATAATACCCACTTTGTCAATAGAGAAGCTGTGTCGGTCCATGGACTCAGAGAAAAGGATTTTACGGTGAGTAAAAAATCCTATTTTTTCACGTCGCGAAAAATGCTCTGGAGCCTACACAGGATCGTTTTTAATGACCAAATTAAAAAATTTAATTTTTCTTGTCATGAAAAACGGTCGTGTGTTATGCGGCATAAGACTGGGATGCCATTAAAGTTCATGTGCGTGTAAAGGCAAGGTGTCCCAATACTTTTGGTAATATAGTGTGTGTGTGTGTGTACCGAGCTTTAAGGTGACAGTTGGAGATGTTGTACGTTTTTTTGGGGCTCCTCTCAGATCTGGAACTTCGCAGGACGTGAACCTAAGCGCAGCCATTACCGAGAAGTATTTCCATAACGTTTCGCAGCTCATCAAAACATAATCCGATCTGCGTGTTATTGCTTTATAAAGGCTGAAAAACAATCCTGTATCTGCAGCCTGACAGCCCGGCTATTGGTTTTATATTTTCTATAGGAACCAGAGCTGCGAGCTCCTAAAATAAGATTTAAAAACTCAAAACGGAAAAAAATAAAAAAAAGGGAAAGATTTATATAAAAAAAAGAAACGGAAACAGAATGTTAACTCGTTTTAGATTTTAGTGCCTCAGAAATCCTTCAGTGAAAGAACGAAGCCTTCTCTCTCCTTGTGACCTGGGAATGGCCTTCTTATAAATAATGTCTCTGGAACGGAATGCCCCCGTAGAACATTCCGCGCACCGCTTCTCTGGCCGCTCTTCCGCACATCCGCCTAGAATTGTTCCTGGTGCCCAAATCCCTTCTTATCTGGCAGGAGCTGAGCGCGACACGTTGGAGAGTCACATACGGGCCCCCGAGGAAGCCTCAGGCGACCGACCGCTAAATGTGTCATCTGTTATATGAATCAGCTCGCTGGTCTAAAGCGGGACTCCGCCTTCTCCAAAAAAATCGTGATATTGGTTCACAGCGAGGAGTCAAAGGGGGTTTATTTACTAAAGCTGGAGAGTGCAAAATCTGGCTCACTTCTACATAGAAACCAATCAGCTTCTGACCTCAGCTTGTTCAATTAAGCTTTGGCAAGAAAACCTAAAAGCTGATTGGTTTTTATGCAGAAGTGAGCCTGATTTTCCACTCTCCAGCTTTAGTAGATAAACACTAAAGTGTATCCAAACCCAGAAAAAAAAATGTACGGTAATATTGCAATTTACCATGTCCTGACATGTGGTGTCTGCATACATATTTTTTTTTTTTTTTTGGAGTACAGAAAAATACCTGTTGGTCCTGTCATAAATCCGGGGGGAGAGAAGGGACATCCTAATAGCTTCATGGGCCCCAGGGCAAAGTAATGCACTGGGGACCCTACCACCCTGCCACAATTTACACACCTACTCCCCAAGAATTAAATAAATCAAAGACTAATCAACGCAAATACCCAAACAAAAAAAATAGTAAGCAGCGTAGTGGACAGGGTGTCAAAAAGGCAGAGTATGGGGGTCAGTGGGGCAATTAGGGCACAGTACGGGGGGTGTACAGTACAGGAGGGCACAATACAGGGGTGGGGGAGTGTACAGTACAGGAGGGCACAGTACGGGGGGGGGGGAGTGCACAGTACAGGAGGGCAGGAGGGCACAGTACGGGGGGGGGGAGTGTACAGGGCAGGAGGGCAGACTACAAGGGGGGGGAGGAGTGTATAGTACAGGAGGGCACAGTACAAGGGGGGAGTGCACAGTACAGGGGCAGGATGGTACAGAGCGGGGGGCAGGAGGGTACAGTAAAGAGGAGGCAGGAGGGCACAGTACAGGGGAGCAGAAGGGTACAGTACAGTGTTCAGGAGGGCACAGCACAGTGGTCAGGAGGGCACAGTACAGGGGAGCAAAAGGGTACAGTACAGGGGTAAGGAGGACACAGTACAGGGAGCAGAAGGGTACGGTATAGCATGCAGTAATGTATTACCTGTTCTGTCAGTGGGCTAAATGTATACAATTGGAATGCCATCTCCAACGCCCCCTACCTTTTCCCGCAGTTTCCGGCACTCTTACGGCACTTTGAAGGGGTTAAGGGAGAACCTCAGAGGCGGAGCATTGTACTATTACTGCTTGTGTGGGCGGGATGTGTACTGCTCTGATCAAATGGGATGAACCCACACAATCAGCCGTAGTGGTAAGATGCTGCGGCTCAGGGGTTCACCTTTTAACCCCTGCAAAGCACCAGAAGAGCACCAAAAAATCCAGGGGTGTATGGAAACTGCAGGCGGCACCCATGCACCTCCGACCCTTGGGCAGTGCCTGGGGATGCTTTTGAGTAAGATGGCCCTGGGGAAGGTGTTTTAAATCCAAATCAAGAGAGCTTAGGGTGAAACACTGCTCTTCAAAAAAAAAAAAACTAACTTCAAATATCTTTGCCAGAGGGATGCCATTAGAAGTCATGGGGGCATGTACAGGCTTCCGTTCATAGCTATACAGGGGGAGCAGAGATTGGAAGTGTTTAACTACCCTTCTCTGCAGCATGGAACCTTCTGACTAGCAATGGCGGAGGTGGTAAAAAAAAGGGGACTCCAGGATAAGATTCATGCAAACTTACTCAGAGCAGCAAGAAAGGGACCTGCAGTGTTCTCCACCGCACGACATGGTGTATGGTGCCCATTTACAGTACAACACTGTGTGGAACTCACAGTTGAACCTCAGTGTGACGGGAGTCACTTTGGGCGGGGGGCCCGTGGAACCCAGAATCCCTTGGGGAGGATGGGAAACCCTTGTTTCAGCTCCCCATGCACCTCCTATGTCTAAGTCCCCCTGATTACCCAATGGGACCTGGGCATAGTATAGAAGGGCTGGCTCTCTTCGGTAGTCCTGCTGCCTGCCCACTCTTCCGGAACCCAGCAGCATGTAGCGGCCGTGATGCCCCTGGCTGCCAGTGTAACAAGTCTGTACACTGCAATACATAGCCCTGGAGGAAGTATCCCTCATAATGCTCTCAATGGCAAGCGATCATTGGTCAGTGCAGCCACGTGGCCATACTGAACAATGAGAAGCCGATCTTCTTATGGTATGGTGTCCGAGAAGAAGGAATCTCTTCTTCTTGGTCGTGCTGACCAATGAGGTCTTGCCATAGCAAGCGTTACCAAGAAGGAATCTCTTCTCCTTGGTCGTGCTGACCAATGAGGTCTTGCCATTGCAAGCGTTACGAAGAAGGAATCGCTTCTTCTTGGTCGTGCTGACCAATGAGGTCTTGCCATTGCAAGCGTTACGAAGAAGGAATCGCTTCTTCTTGGTCGTGCTGACCAATGAGGTCTTGCCATTTGTCAACAATCCAGGGCTGTTTATTGTGATGTAAGTGGAGTCCGGAGGCATGTCCAGTAAATGTGAATTCACCCTTTAAAGCGCACTGCAGCTCTGCCTAGGACCGACCCTCATTAATGTTTCACCCAATAAGTGCTTGACCACAGAGTAGGAACTGTTAGTGGCAGGATCAACAGGTCAAAATAAAGGGGGGAAAAATCAAAATCATGTAAAACAAAAAAAAAGACAAGTGTAGCCACCACATCTAAGGACTGGGAAGCTGCAATATATTTTATGTTTTGGAGAGAATAAGAGTTTGTCCCTCTGTCTGGTCTTTATCAGTGTCCCCATTACCCCACATACAAAGCCAGCTCCATAAACATATGATTTGTCCAGTATGGTGCAAAGAACTATGTGTGTCCTACACAGAGCCCTGACCTCAACCATAATTAACACCTCTGGGATTTATTGGAACACCGACCATTTGACCATTGTCACCGGACCATTGAGTAACAGGAAATCCAAATTCTTATGCCGCGTACATACGATCGGAAATTCCGACAACAAAACCGTCTTGTACGCGGTGAAGCACAAGACGTACGACGAGCCGAGATCAATGAAGTTCAATAGGCAGTTCGGCTCTTCTGCTTGATTCTAAGCATGCGTGTTTTTTTGCGTGTCGGAATTGCATACAGAACTTTTGCCGTCGGAAAAATAGAGAACCCGCTCTCAAGCTTTTGTTGGCGGAAATTCCAACAGCAAATGTCCGATGGAGCCTACACACGGTCGGAATTTCCGACCAAAAGCTCACATCTGACCTTTGCTGTCGGAATTTCCGATCGTGTGTACGTGGCATTACTGTTGTCAACAGACCTGGAGGCAAAGGGAAATCTTCCAGTGGAGACACCTGTTCTCTTTCCAAACTCAGCAAAGGAATAAACTGAGATGTTCAGACTTAATCATGTGTAGCCTGGAATTCCAACATTTCAGGTATCCATTCTAGAGGAAGGTAACAGAGAATAGGATTAAAGAATAAAAAAAAAGAAAGACAGTTGTGTATCAGGAAATATGTCACCACCAAATTGCTACTTTTGTTATTTTCGTCTTAACGTGATATATTTGCTGTTGACCAAGCAGTTACATTGTAAACAAGGCTGGCAAATGTTGCCTTCCAGCACCTTCATCCTCTTTTTGGCAGATTCCAGCAGTTTTGGTCCAGAGGAAGTGGCGGATGAGGTTACTCGCTGTTTATTGACAGAATCCTCAGTCATTATCCATAATGCCTTCTTCCCCCGGCCATGCCGGACCTCTGTCAGTAACTCCACAGCTGCTTTAGCTCATGAAGTCGCCAGTCAAATTACAGAACAATAATGAGATTATAAATTGCTGGTATTGTGGCACACAGTTAGTTAGTGGGAATGGTGTGGTGTCACACAGAGCAAGGAGGTCACCACCGGTCACATAGAGCAGCAAATGATTTTTCCACTTCTTCAACATCAATGCTGGGCTCCTCTTTCCTTCTGAGTACACTGGGGATTCTCTGCATGTGATCTGCTCCATTCAAGGTCATGAGACGGCTGACGTAGAGAACTGTCCAGAGTGGAAAAGAGACAAAAAGGCAAATATCTAAAACTTATCTTTGTCCTTGTGTTTTCAAATACACTGTGCAGCCTGGAGTCTGTGGACACCTGACCATGACTCTTGTATGAGCTTGTTGGACCTTCTATTCCAAAACCAGGGACATTAGTATAGAGTTTTTTACTTTGTTGCTATAACAGTCCCATTCTTCTGGGAAGGATATTTCCAACTTTTTGGAGAGGTAATGATGTTGGATGAGAAGACCTGGCTTGCAGTTGGTGTTCCAATTAATCCCAGAGGTTTACATTTTGGTTGAGGCTCTGTGTAGGCCACACATGGTTCTCTGCACCATACTAGACCAATCATATCTTTATAGAGCTAGCTTTGTATACAAAAGACCTGGCTTGCAATCAGCATTCCAATTCATCCCAAAGGTGTACAGTAGGGTTGAGGTCAGGGGTCTGTGGAAGACACTGGAGTTCATTTACACCAAACTGGTCAAAGCATGTCTCTATGGAGCTGGCTTTGTACACAGAAGTCCTGGCTTGCAATTGGTGTTCCAGTTCACCCCAAAAGGTGTTCAGTAGTGTTGAGATCAGGGCCCTGTATAGGTCACTCAAGGTTCTCCACAACGTACTGGTTAAACAGTGTCTTTATGGAGCTGGCTTTGTATACATAAGACCTGGCTTGCGGTCGGTGTTCCAATTCATCACAAAGGTAATCAGTAGGGTTGAGATCAGGGCTCTGTAGACTAATGATTCTCCACACTCGACTGGTCAAACCATGTCATTATGGAGCTGGATTTGTAAACAGAAGACCCGGATTGCAGTCAGTGTTCCAATTCATCCCAATGGTGTTCAGTAGGGTTGAGATCAAGGCTTTGTGCAGAATACTCGAGTTCCTCCACACCAAACAATGACTTTATGGATCTGGCTTTGAACACAGAAGACCTGCCTTCCAATTGGTGTTTCAGTTCACCTCAAAGTTGCTTTCCCCGAAAATAAGCCCGGGTCTTATATTAATTTTGCCAACAAAAGACACAGTAGGGCTTATTTTTGGGGTAGGTCTTACCATGTAATGTACGGTCTTTTCTTTCCCTCTGTCTCTTCATGCCTGTCAGGAATCCCCAGTGTGAACTGAGGTAAAATGCTTGTAAAATCCTATAATCCACTTTATTACAGGAGTATATAATGTACAATGTACGTGTGCGTTTCTGTAATCTAATTGTGCCAAATACCTTCATTATAGCACCGCTCTGCACTTCTGTGACCCACCAGAGCTCTCTTCCCCGCAATTATTTTACAGAAACACACACATTGTACATTATATAATACTGTAATAGAGTGGATTATATATAGGAGTGATGGACACCGGGTCCCAGGACTTCGCTTGCTTTACTGAGCACCAAGTTTCCATTTGGCTATTGCCTTTCCAGGCTTTAGTGGGATAGATTGTTATCTGATTCTTCATCTCACCAGCAGCAATTGCTGCTTTCTGTTACTAATGACCATGTTTTGAAGCACCAGCCCAAGCCGGGTCTCTGGTCCTGGGACCCTCTACCTCTGCTTCCTAATCTCTTATAGTTGATAGAGTCCATCTCCACACATGTCCCCTGTCAGGGTCACCTGTGGCCAGGTGACAGATGCACACCGTAGGGGGACAGGAGTGCACCGCGAGGTAGTGAACCCTATGGCTGGCTTCTGTGGATAGGAAACTGGGTGGTTGTGGAAAGCGGGACCAGAGGAGCACAACCGGGATCCCAACAGAAGCGAGAGCCAAGATTCCCCAGGGCGCGGAGTCTAAGACCCAGCTGGTCTTCTCCAGGGCCTCTAGTGGTGAGGATGTTACGCTGCAGGCTGGGACCAGGTCGCGGCCCCTGGAGTTTCCTAGCTCACACCCCGTAGGATAAGGGGAAGCAGCAGCACACGATAGAGAGAACCGAATAACAAGCCGAAGGTCAGGGGCCACAAGCAGACAAGGATAACGAAGAACGAGCCGAAGGTCAAGGGTCACGAGCAGACAGGGATGGTCAGGGACAAGCCAATAACGTAACAGAGAGACAGACGTAGCACACGGCAGGCAGGAACCCAAACACACAATGCCTAACAAACACGTTGATCAGCAAAGCAGGCTTGCAGTGCACAGGTTAATATAGTGTTCAGTGATAGGGCCTGGGGTGGAGTCAGGCTGGGAGGAGATTATAAAGGAAGCCAGGTGAAGGAGGTCTGGTCTCTAGATGAACACATGAGGAGGAAGGTAAGATGGCAGACAAACACTACTGCATATCCATGACAGTACCCTCCCTCTTATGGGCCCTCCCCCGCCTGGACCCAGGCTTAAAGGGAAATCTCTGATGAAACCTTCTCAACAGATGAGGTGCAGCGACATCAGATGCAGCGATCCAAGACGCCTCCTCAGGACCAAAACCTCTCCAATGCACAAGGTACTGAAGAATGCCTCTGCAGAGCCGAGAATCCAGAACTTGTCTAACCTCGTACTTAAGATTATCCTCAGAGACTGAAAACGAGGTAGGGAGATGACAAGAAGATCTATTGAGGACCAAAGGCTCTCTAGGAATAAGCAAGGGCATGAGACGATCAACAGGAATCTGAGGAGGGTCCCCTAGACCCTTAAAGGGGAACTGGTCATCTTGCACAGGACCATCAGACTGGGCAGATGTCAGTGGAACCCTGAAGTCAGGTTGGTTAGAAGGTGACATGTCGCCGGAGTCAAGCTGAATAGCTGAAGGACAAGCAGAATGTCCCGAACAAGAAAAAGTGAGAGGCTCACTGGGCATGGGCTGGACTGGCATAACTAGTACAGAGGCAGAGTGAATAGCTGAGTCAGGTGTAGCGACTACCTGAATCGCATCGCAAGACGTAGCGACTGCAGGACTTGTAGACAAGCTAGCCTGGCTGTGCGTCCAAGGGTGGTTAGGGACAGAGAAATGTAAATGGTTATGCAACCTGGAATGAATGACCGGCTCAGATTCACAGGGGGCAACCTTGGGTAGGCAGGACGAGGAACAGGAGGGACCCCAAGCCAGGATCTGTCCAGTAGTCCAGTCCACATGAGGAGAATGGAGCTGTAACCATGGGAGACCCAAAATTATAGGCGTTGAGGCCTTGGGTAAGATAAGGAAGGATATCCACTCCTGGTGGAGTGTACCCACCGACATCTTAACAGGGAGGGTCTGGAAGCGGATAGGTCCCCCTGGGAGAACAGTACCATCAATCGCCAAGACCACCAATGGCGTGGTGAGGGGCAAAAGAGTAAGTCTCATGGACGATGCGATTTCCCAGTCCATGAAATTACCAGCGGCTCCGGAATCCAGATATGCTGAGACCGAATGAGAAGAAGCACCAACATGAAGGAACACAGAAAGCAGAAGACGAGAAGGGGAAGGTGATATTTCTGGGTCCAATACTCCACTTTCCAGATGAAGTGGACCCAAACGTTTTTCTGGACAAAGAGAGCAAGTGTCACGAAAATGACCTTTGCCCCCACAGTAGAGACACAGGCCTAGATTTCTGCGCCTAGCACGTTCCTCTGGGGATAGCCTGGTCCTGCCCAGCTGCATGGGTTCCTCAGCTGGCAGGAGATGCTCCACGGGTCGAGGAGAGGGGAGCTCAGGCTGACTAAGGACCAAGGAGTGCTGGCGCCGCTTTTCTAGGGTCCTTTCCTGAAAGCGAATATCGATCTGGTTACACAAGGAGATAACTCCGTCCAGATCAGTGGGGATGGTTCTTCCTGCTAATTCATCCTTCACTCTATCAGAAAGGCCATGCAAAAAGGTTGCGACTAAGGCCTCATTGTTCCAGCTCAACTCAGCCGACAGTATGCGGAAATTAAGGGCGTACTGTCCCACTGAAGCAGACTCTTGGCGGAGACGTAGAAGGGCGCTGGCCGCTGAAGAGACACGAGCCGGTTCTTCAAAGATATTCCGAAAAAGTTTCAAGAAGCCAGACAGGCTAGAAACCACTGGATCATTCAGTTCCCACAGAGGGGCTGCCCAGGCTAAAGCTTCACCGGAGAGGAGGGAAATGATATAGGCTACCTTTGCCCTATCAGACAGAAAGTTTTGAGGCTGAAGCTCAAAATGAATCGTGCATTGGCTAAGGAACCCTCTGCAGGCCTTGGAGTCCCCAGAGAAACGGAACGGAGCTGGCAGTATTAGTGAGTGTGTGGCTGCGACTGGTGCGATAGGTACCACCGCTGGTTGTACTTGAGGTTGCGGATTCGGGGTTCCCAAGGAGGCCTGAAGCTGCTCGAATCGAGAAGCCAGATCCTGGAGGAATCGCATCACCTGAGTCTGATTCGATTCCTGGGTTTCAAGTCTGTGGACTATGCCCTGCAATGGATCATCCGCGGGGATCGGGATGTCAGCCGGGTCCATGGCTGATCAAACTGTCAGGGTCACCTGTGGCCAGGTGACAGATGCACACCGTAGGGGGACAGGAGTGCACCGCGAGGTAGTGAACCCTATGGCTGGCTTCTGTGGATAGGAAACTGGGTGGTTGTGGAAAGCGGGACCAGAGGAGCACAACCGGGATCCCAACGGAAGCGAGAGCCAAGATTCCCCAGGGCGCGGAGTCTAAGACCCAGCTGGTCTTCTCCAGGGCCTCTAGTGGTGAGGATGTTACGCTGCAGGCTGGGACCAGGTCGCGGCCCCTGGAGTTTCCTAGCTCACACCCCGTAGGATAAGGGGAAGCAGCAGCACACGATAGAGAGAACCGAATAACAAGCCGAAGGTCAGGGGCCACAAGCAGACAAGGATAACGAAGAACGAGCCGAAGGTCAAGGGTCACGAGCAGACAGGGATGGTCAGGGACAAGCCAATAACGTAACAGAGAGACAGACGTAGCACACGGCAGGCAGGAACCCAAACACACAATGCCTAACAAACACGTTGATCAGCAAAGCAGGCTTGCAGTGCACAGGTTAATATAGTGTTCAGTGATAGGGCCTGGGGTGGAGTCAGGCTGGGAGGAGATTATAAAGGAAGCCAGGTGAAGGAGGTCTGGTCTCTAGATGAACACATGAGGAGGAAGGTAAGATGGCAGACAAACACTACTGCATATCCATGACATCCCCTTTGGCCACCACGGGAGACCCCCATTGGTGGCCCCTGGAATTTTGAACTGACGGGGTATTTTAGAATTTCTCCTGACGAAGCGGCAACTGGACGCGAAACTAGTAGAAACTTTTCCTGTGACTCCTACCTCCACCGCGATTTTCCCCTCTTGGGGTTTATAAGTTTGGTGACACGTATAGTCTGTCACAACGTTTTTATATTGTATATTTTTGTTTGTGTTTTATTTGATGTTATATTAACATCTGGTCTTTATGGTTTTGGGGACCTAAAAGCCCTATCTCTATTCAATACTAACTTTTTGGATGATGGTACTATCAGTTAACAATACTAAAGGCTAAAATTTTATTTAGAGTGGATTATAGGATTTTACAAGCATTTTAAACTAGGGCTTATTTTCAGGGTAGGGCTTATATTGCAGCTCTCCTGGAAAATAATGCTAGGTCTTATTTTTGGGGTAGGTCTTATGTAGGCCGCTCATGGTTCTCCACACTCTACTGGTCAAGCTATGTCTTATAGAGCTGGCTTTGTACTGTACACAGAAGACCTGACTTGCAACCAGCGTTCCAATTCATCCCAAAAGGTGTTCAGTAGTGATGAGCCGAACACCCCCGGGTTCGGTTCGCACCAGAACCCGCGAACGGACCGAAAGTTCGTACGAACATTAGAACCCTATTAAATACAATGGATGCAAACGTTCGAATTCTAAAGTGCTAATTATAACAACTATTATGCATGTTATTGTCCTAAAAAGGGTTTGGGAACCCGGGTTGTGCACCAGGGGACATGTATCAATGCAAAAAGAAGTTTTAAAAACGGTCGTTTTTCGGGAGCAGTCATTTTAATGATGCATAAAGTGAAAAAAAAAAGTCAAATATTCCTTTAAATATCGTACCTGGGGGGTGTCTAAAGTATGCCTGTGAATTGCCACGTGTTTCCCGTGTTTAGAACTGTCCCTGCACAAAATGACACTTCTAAAGGAAAAAAAAGCCATTTAAAACTGCTTGCGGCTTTAATGTAATGTCTGGTCCCGGTAATATGGATTAAAATCTTTAAGAAAAATGGCATAGCTACCCCATGACCCCCCCCCCTACCCCAGCCCATTACCAGCCCCTTTGGGTCTTGTATGGATATTAAGGGGAACCCCGCACATAAAATAAAAAAGGCCCTATATACTCTGAACAGCCGTATACAGGCGGTGCATACAAGACAGGGACTGTAGGTTTGTTCTTATGTAGAATCTGTTTGTAATTTTGAACAGGTACATTGTTTAAGTGTAGCTCCAGCCCAAAAATCTATTTTTAAACTTTTTGGAAAACATAGGTAAGGGTTATCACCCCTGTAACATTTGTTTTGCTGTCTGTGCCCCTGTTCAGAACATTTCACCTCACTTTCCGTCCCAATGACAACTGTTTTTGAAATGTGGTGTTTTTCTTGAAACAAGGATTGCTGATAAAGCATCAGTACAGAGGAGACACCTTTCTCCCATATTAATTCTTACAGGAGAGAATTTTCCTTCCAAGGGGTAGATTTCCTCTCACTTCCTGTTGTCTTCTTGCGTTTGCAAGTAGGAGTCGTTTGTAAGTTGGATGTTTGAAAGTAGGGACCTGCCGTATATACTCTGCAGAAATAGGCCCCTTAGTTGTTGGTGTTGGCACAACACTGTAAGCACTCACAGTTACTCTTGGTTGGTGCTGGAACGCCCTGCTGTCAACTATTATATCAGGAATTGTAATTACATATAATTGTTGAACAGTGGTAGTAAAAATTGGGCCTTTGATGGTGGTGCTGGTGCCACAACACTGTAAGCCCTGACAGTTACTCTTGGTGGGTGCAGCAATGGGCCCTGCTGTGAATTATTAGATCAAGAATTGTAATTGCATGCCCCTGTTGAACAGGGGCTGAAAAATTGGGCCTTTCGTGGTGGTGGTGGTGGTGGTGGCGTTGCCACAACACTGTAAGCCCTCAGAGTTACTCTTGGTGGGTGCAGCAATGGGCCCTGCTGAGAATTATTAGATCAAGAATTGTAATTGCATGCCCCTGTTGAACAGGGGCTGAAAAATTGGGCCTTTCGTGGTGGTGGTGGTGGTGGCGTTGCCACAACACTGTAAGCCCTCAGAGTTACTCTTGGTGGGTGCAGCAATGGGCCCTGCTGAGAATTATTAGATCAAGAATTGTAATTGCATGCCCCTTTTGAACAGGGGCTGAAAAATTGGGCCTTTCGTGGTGGTGGTGGTGGTGGCGTTGCCACAACACTGTAAGCCCTCAGAGTTACGCTTGGTGGGTGCAGGAATTGGCCCTGCTGTGAATTATTAGATCAAGAATTGTAATTACATGCCCCTTTTGAACAGGGGCTGAAAAATTGGGCCTTTCGTGGTGGTGGTGGTGGTGGCGTTGCCACAACACTGTAAGCCCTCAGAGTTACTCTTGGTGGGTGCAGGAATGGGCCCTGCTGTGAATTATTAGATCAAGAATTGTAATTACATGCCCCTGTTGAACAGGGGCTGAAAAATTGGGCCTTAGGCACTGGTGGCACAACACTACAACCCCTCACAGATACTGTACTTGGAGCACAGCAATGAGCCCTGTTGCAAAGTATTGCTAAAAAAATTGTAATTACACGCCCCTGTAAAACAGGGGCTGAAAAATTGGGCCTTAGCCACTGGTGGCGGCACCCATAAACAAAAATGATCTTCCAAGCTATCATCATCAATCGTATCATTGAGGACTCGGAGGAGGAGGATAGCCAGTCAACATAACAGCACAGGCACTCAGCATCAGCATCAGTCTTGAAGGGATGTGACATGTTAAAATCAATTAGTCTGTTATATCAGCATCAGGTGTGTGGTAGCTGGTGGTGATCCAAGACTGGTTCATCTTGATGAAAGTCAGTCGATCAACCGAGTCGGTGGACAGGCGCACCCTGTGATCCGTGACAAATCCTCCAGCAGCACTGAATGTGCGTTCCGAAAGAACGCTGGATGCAGGACAGGCCAGTAGCTCAATTGCATACTGTGCAAGCTCTGGCCAGTGATCCATCCTCAAGACCCAGTAAGCCAGAGGATTTTCGGTGGGGAAGGTGTCCAAGTCTGACCTTGCCCCTAGATATTCCTGCACCATGTTTATCAGACGCTGGCGATGGTTGCTGGAACCGATCATACTTTGGGGCTGCGGACTAAAGAATTGTCTGAACGCATCGGTCAGACGGCCACCTTCCCCACCGCTCCTTCTTTGACTGGCCGAAGCCTCAGCAACTCGTTGTCCAGGACCAGGAGTTTGTAACCTCCCAGTCTCTGGGAACGCGTTGCACAGACCTTTCTGCAAGGCCTCCCGGAGTTGTCTCATCCTCTGCTCCCTCTGCGACGGTAACATAAGGTCCGCAACCTTACCCTTGTACCGTGGATCAAGGAGAGTGGCCAGCCAGTAATGGTCCCTCTCCTTGATCCGAAGAATACGAGGATCCTTCCGCAGACTTTGCAGGATCAGGGAGGCCATGCAGCGTAGGTTTGCTGAGGCATTCGCTCCGGAGTCCTCTGGGTCACTAAGGACGACATGATCCGCAGCCACCTCCTCCCAGCCACGTACAAGTCCACTGGTTTCTTGGGACTGTAAATCATCCCTAAAAGACTGCTGCTGATGATGCTGAGTGCCAGCCTCCACCTCCATGCTGACACAATCCTCCTCCTCCTCCTCCTCCTCTTCCTGTGCGATGGGTGGGACAGAAGGAACACTGTCTGGGTAAAGGGGGCCTTGAGAGGCAAGGAAGTCCTCCTCTTCCTGCCTCTGTTCTGCCTCAAGTGCCCTGTCCATTATTCCACGCAGCGTGTGCTCCAACAGGTGGACAAGAGGTACAGTGTCACTGATGCATGCACTGTCACTGCTCACCATCCTCGTGGCCTCCTCAAATGGTGCCAGGACAGTGCATGCATCCCTGATCATGCCCCACTGGCGTGGAGAAAAAAAACCAAGCTCCCCTGACCCTGTCCTGGTGCCGTAGTCGCACAGGTACTCATTGATGGCCCTCTGCTGCGTGTGCAGCCGCTGCAGCATGGCCAACGTTGAGTTCCACCTGGTGGGCATGTCACATATAAGGCGATTCTTGGGCAGGTTCAACTCCTTTTGCAGCTCAGCCAGGCGAGCACTGGCATTATAAGATCTGCGGAAATGCACACAGACTTTCCTGGCCTGCCTCAGGACATCCTGTAAGCCCGGGTACCTGCCCAAGAACCGCTGCACCACCAGGTTAAGGACGTGAGCCACACAGGGCACATGGGTCAGTTGTCCCTGTCGGAGGGCGGAGAGGAGGTTGGTGCCATTGTCGCAAACCACCATTCCTGGCTTAAGCTGGCGTGGCATCAACCACCTCTCGGCCTGGCCCTGCAGAGCAGACAGGACCTCTGCCCCAGTGTGGCTTCTGTCCCCCAAACACACCAGCGCAAGCACGGCATAGCATCTTTTTGCCTGCGTACTTGCGTAGCCCCTTGAAGGGCTACGGAGCACCGCTGGTTCAGAGGACAAACCACAGGAAGAGGCCATGGAGGAAGAAGAAGAGGAGGGGGTGGAGGAGAGAGGTGTGTCACAACCAGTAGTAGCATTTTGGAGGCGTGGCGGTGGAACAACCTCCAACACTACTGCACCTTGTCCTGCATCCTTCCCAGCTGCCAAAAGAGTGACCCAATGGGCCGTGAAAGAAAGGTAACGTCCCTGTCCATGCCTGCTGGACCATGAGTCAGCGGTAATATGCACCTTACCGCTGACCGCCCTGTCCAGCGAGGCCAAGACATTGCCTTCCACATGCCGGTAGAGAGCCGGAATAGCCTTCCGTGAGAAAAAGTGGCGTTTGGGAACCTGCCACTGAGGAACCGCACATTGCACAAACTCACGGAAGGGGGCCGAGTCTACCAACTGAAAAGGCAGCAGTTGAAGCGCTAGCAATTTAGCCAAGCTAGCATTCAACCGCTGGGCATGTGGATGGCTGGGAGTGAACTTCTTTCGACGGTCCAGCAGCTGGGGCAGGGAAATTTGCCTGCTAGAATCGGACGTCGGTGTACTGCTAGCAGAGTGGCCGCAAGTACTTGGCTGTGACACACCTAATTCTACACCTTCATTCCTCTCAGTGCATGTTTCAGAGAGGACTGAAGTTATAGTGGGGTTGGAGATCCCAGCTGATGCGGTGCAAGGAGAGGTCCGCTTTGTTCTTTGGTGTGGGTCTTTGAGGTAGGCTTGCCAACGAGCTGCATGGCAGGTCAACATATGTCTGGTCAGGCATGTGGTACCCAAGCGGCTGATGTTTTGGCCACGCGATATACGCTTGAGACATATGTTGCAAACAGCAGCTGTGCGATCTGATGCACTAGCCTCAAAAAAGGCCCACACCAAAGAACTTTTTGAATGACGGGCAGAGGCAGCGCCCTGCACAGGCGGAGCTCTGCGGTGTGATTCCGTCGGTGTACTGCCCTTACGCTGGCCACCAAAGGGCATCCTGCCTCGTTGGAGATGTGCCTCCTCCTCATCCTCCTCCTCCTCCTCTCTCCTATTAGGCACCCACGTGGAGTCAGTGACCTCATCATCCCCTCCCTCCTCATCACTGGAGCCAATCTGGCAGTATGCTGCAGCTGCTGGAACATGACTGCCAGATTGGTGTCCTTCTTGAGCATCCCCTCTGTCTGCTCTCACGCTACTGCCTTCCTCTAGCTGGGTTTCATCATCAGACCCTTCGAAACGCTGGGCATCCTCCTGGAGCATGTACCCAACACTGTGCTCAAACAGTTCGGGGGACTCCTCAGGAGGAGAACATGGTGGGTCTAGGGAAGGAGTGACTGATGATGAGTCTGACATTGATACCAGGGAAGAGGACGCTTTGGCAGCTGCTTTGCCAGTACCCTGAGCCTGGGTGAGAGAGGATGAGGAGGAGGAGGAGGGCTTGGTCATCCACTCTACCAAGTCTTCGGCATGATGTGGCTCAACATGTCCAGCTGCCGAAAAGAAGGACAAGCGTGTCCCATGGCCATGTGCTGATGACAATGCACCGCGTCCACGACCAGCACTGTTGTCCCCAGACACAGAGCCTGCTTGCCCTCTTTTATTGCCTCCTGACTGTCTGCCTCTCCTTGTTTGCCTTCCAGACATTCTAATAGATGGCCTGCAGGGAGATGGGAAAAAAGCAATAAGGGCTACCTTCAGGTGTCCTTCTCTGTCCCTTTACTTAAGGATTTCTAAATATGGTTGAGGATGATTGCTTTTGCACAGAATAGCACAACGACAATTTCCCTGACTGTCCAAAAAACAAGGATTTCAAAGATGGTTGATGAGGAATGCTTTAGCACACTATAGCACAAGGAGAATTTCCCTCACTGTCCTTCCCTGTCCCTAGAAACAAGGATTTGTACAGTAAAACACACTGACACTCTCCCTACCTATAGTTTTCTGTCCCTAGAAAAAATGTTTTTTTAAAGCACACTATAGCACAAGGAGAATTTCCCTCACTGTCCTTCCCTGTCCCTAGAAACAAGGATTCGTACAGTAAAACACACTGACACTCTCCCTACCTATAGTTTTCTGTCCCTAGAAAAAATGTTTTTTTAAAGCACACTATAGCACAAGGAGAATTTCCCTCACTGTCCTTCCCTGTCCCTAGAAACAAGGATTTGTACAGTAAAACACACTGACACTCTCCCTACCTATAGTTTTCTGTCCCTAGAAAAAAGGTTTTTTTAAAGCACACTATAGCACAAGGAGAATTTCCCTCACTGTCCTTCCCTGTCCCTAGAAACAAGGATTCGTACAGTAAAACACACTGATACTCTCCCTACCTATAGTTTTCTGTCCCTAGAAAAAATGTTTTTTTAAAGCACACTATAGCACAAGGAGAATTTCCCTCACTGTCCTTCCCTGTCCCTAGAAACAAGGATTCGCACAGTAAAACACACTGACACTCTCCCTACCTATAGTTTTCTGTCCCTAGAAAAAATGTTTTTTTAAAGCACACTATAGCACAAGGAGAATTTCCCTCACTGTCCTTCCCTGTCCCTAGAAACAAGGATTCGTACAGTAAAACACACTGACACTCTCCCTACCTATAGTTTTCTGTCCCTAGAAAAAATGTTTTTTTAAAGCACACTATAGCACAAGGAGAATTTCCCTCACTGTCCTTCCCTGTCCCTAGAAACAAGGATTCGTACAGTAAAACACACTGACACTCTCCCTACCTATAGTTTTCTGTCCCTAGAAAAAAGGTTTTTTTAAAGCACACTATAGCACAAGGAGAATTTCCCTCACTGTCCTTCCCTGTCCCTAGAAACAAGGATTCGTACAGTAAAACACACTGACACTCTCCCTACCTATAGTTTTCTGTCCCTAGAAAAAATGTTTTTTTAAAGCACACTATAGCACAAGGAGAATTTCCCTCACTGTCCTTCCCTGTCCCTAGAAACAAGGATTATCACAGTGAAAGAAACTGACACTCTTCCTACCTATAGTTTTCTGTCCCTAGAAAAAATGTTTTTTTAAAGCTGATTGATGATCAATGCTTTAGCACACTATAGCACAAGGAGAATTTCCCTCACTGTCCTTCCCTGTCCCTAGAAACAAGGATTCGCACAGTAAAACACACTGACACTCTCCCTACCTATCCTTCTCTTTCCCTAAACTAAAGGAATCCAGGTTAAGCAAGAAAAAATAAATGTCACTGTCCCTGCCTATGCTTGTCTTTCCCTGCTCCGGAACACACTACACTAGGCCGCCGTGCTGGCGGCCTTTTATAGTGTGGGGCGTGTACTAAACACCCTCAGCAATAATTGGCCACAGGCATCCTGCCTGTGGCCAATCATTGCTCTCCTCGCTGCCGGCGCTGTGATTGGCCAAGCATGCGGGGTCACAGTGCATGCTTGGCCAATCACAGCGCCTGGATGACACTGCAATGGCGTAGTGCATTGTGGGCCGTTCGCGTCACTCGAATTAGGCGCGAACGGCCCAAATCGTTCGATCTTCGTTGAACGATCGAACAGCCGATGTTCGAGTCGAACGTATGTTCGACTCGAACACCGAGCTCATCCCTAGTGTTCAGTAGCTCTACACCAAACTAGTCAAAACATCTTTTTTATGGAGCTGGCTTTGAACACAGAAGACCTGGCTTGCAATTGGGGTTTCAGGTCACCCCAAAAGGTATCCAGTAGGGTTAAGCTCAGGGCGCTGTGGGAGGCCACTCAAGGTTCTCCACATGTCTTTATGGAGCTGGCGCTGTACACAGGGGCACAGTCATTCTGAAATAAAAAAAAGGGTCTTCACCAGACTGTTACCACAAGTTTAGAAGAGCACAATTTTGTCTTTTTATGATGGAGTTTCAGGACCCTTCACTGGCGACACATGAACTCCATAATTTGTAGGGGGGTCCACAGACATTAGGCAGCCTACAGAAGGAGGAAAAAAGCAGGTAGGTCCCGTGTGAAATATTTTTATTGGCAGATGAAAGGTTAGTTTATTTGCATTTCAACTGCATCTACAATTGGTTGACTGGAGTTTTTTTTTTTTTTTTTAAGATGATTTGTTGCAAAAAAGTAACAATTTGACAGCTAAAGAGATGAACCTTAAACTTGTCAGAACGTTTCCTTCAGCATGATGGAAAATTATTTAATCCAACCCCACATTTAGTTTGAGAAGCATATCCCTAATTATATGAGAAGCATAAATCACACTATGAAATTAATACAGATGGAGGATGGAAATATGTAAAGTGAAATGCTGATTTTCCACTGCTGATTACTGGACAAAGCCAGCATATAGAGTGTACGCAGGGCCTCCATCAGGAATTTTGGGGGGGTGCTGCTGCCGCAAATTGAGAAGCGGGGGGGGTGCAAATTGAGAAGCGGGGGTGCTGCCGCCACAAATTGTTGAGGTCGGGGGGGCTTTGGGTGCTGACGGACAAAAAAAAAAAAGGGGGGGTTGCCATCCGGGGCCCTGGGGACGTCCGGCCTCTGGGGACCTCTGGGCCCCTTACAAAAAAAAAAAAAATGATTATTTGTATAAAAAAAGGGGGGGTTGCCATCCGGGGCCCTGGGGGCCTCTGGGCCCCTTACAAAAAAAATAAAAAAATAATATATATATATATATATATATATATATATATATATATATATTTATATTATTTTTTTTATAAAAAAAAAATACATTAAAAAAAAGGGAAAAAGGGGGGTTGCCATCTGGGCCCCTGGGGACTTCAAGGCCCCATACAGGTGTACTGCCTGTACCCTCCTGATGGCGGCCCTGAGTGTACGTAGATAAAGTAATAAAGCTTGTTCTACATCCTCTCCCGGCCGTCCTTTTAGCACGGGGGAAAACGCGCTGGAAGGGGTTACATCTGATGGGACCTCAGCACAAATTAGTCAGAATTCTGTGCTTTTTCTTGGCAGCCGTCCTCTGTAAACTAAATAAGCAATTAAAGCTATTTCTTCTTCCCTTCTCAGCGAGGGCAAAGTTTAATTTTCTCAGAATTATTATTTCTCCAGATAAGTTAAGGAAAGGATCTTCCTTCGAGGACTTCTCACATTCAGGTAGGAAAACAGACCGTGAGATGAACCTCCGGCTTCTCCGGCTACCTGTTATACTGTATATATAAACTCGGGGGAGTAAACACTCCGCTGGGTATCAGAAGCCGAGGTGTGTACCCGCCTGGCACCAATGTTTATATTACAAAGACAATGAGTGTGTGTGTTAAAGATAGATAGATATTAGCTCTTTTTCATCCATTTTTTTTCATTATTAATTTTATTTATTTAAATTAAGAATTTAAAAAAATTGTGATCTAATTTTTAATTAATTTTATTCGGATAGATATTATATTTTTTAATAATTTTTTACAAATTAATATTATTAATAAAATAAAAAATATATATTTTTTTTTTCCCAATTAACGTTTTTTTATTTATATAAAGCAGTTCACAGGTCATAAACAGACAGAGATACCAAAAGATCAAAAAGATAATGGACATATGCCAAGAGACAGCAGATTATGTTATACAAGGGGTAAGCATAGTGGGGCAAGGGCCCGTGGGCCGGGAAATGCAAATAGGAAATGAAAGGGCCCACCCCTTCAATGGCAATGTCTACAAAACATAATACAGTGGGCAGTATCTAACAGTGAGGAGCACCAACACGATTGCAAAAATTTACATTTTAAGTGACTTATAGATAGATATTTTTAGATTAATTTAATAATGACTTCTAGATATTTAATTAAATGTTCTGATTTATTCACTTTTTATTTAACTTTTAGTAATATATAATAATAATAAAAATTAATATATAATAAAATATATAAAGTGTGTGCGTGTGTATGTAAATCTATATAATTTTTTTTTTTTATATATATACTGTATTGCCAAAAGTATTGGATTCAGGTGGTCCAATCACCTCAATGGTGACAGGTGTATGAAATTGTGCACCTCGGCATGCAGACTGTTTCTACAAACATTTGTGAAAGAATGGGCCGCTCTCAGGAGCTCAGTGATAGGTGGCCACCTGCGCAATAAGTGCACCCGTGAAGTTTCCTTGCTACTAAATATTTCACGGTCACCTGTTAGTGGTATTATAACAAAGTGGAAGCAACTGGGAACTGGTTGTTTTTCCAGGGGGTTGGGTTTGGCCCCCTTAGTTCCAGTGAAGGGAACTCTTAAGGCGTCAGCATATCAAGAAATTTTGGACAATTTCATGCTCCCAACTTTGTGGGAAGAGTTTGGGGACGGCCCCTTCTTGTTCCAACGTGACTGTGCACCAGTGCACAAAGCAAGGTCCATAAAGACATGGATTGAGTGAGTTTGGGGGTGGAGGAACTTGACTGGCCTGCACAGAGTCCTGACCTCAACCCGATAGAACACCTTGAAGTTAATTAGAGCGGAGACTGAGCCAGGCCTTCTCGTCCAACATCAGTGCCTGACCTCACAAATGCTCTTCTGGAAGAATGGTCAAACATTCCCATTGACACCCCTCCTAAACCTTGTGGACGGCCTTCCCAGAAGAGTTGAAGCTGGTATAGCTGCAAAGGGTGGGCCAACTCAATATTGAATCCTACGGACTAAAGCTGGATACACACTATACAATTTTCTTTAGATTATTTTCCTTTTAGATTTACCAAAACCATATAATATGAGGTCAAACCTAAACACTTTCAATTCTTATGCAATCAGGCAGACCCTTACACTACATGGCTGAAGTTAAATGTAAAAGAAATCGAACAACAAAAGTTGTCTAGTGTGTGGACAGGTTAAAGCCCCGTACACACGGTCGGACTTCCATCGGACTTTTCCGTGGTTTTTTTGTCCGAACGGAGTTGGCCGGGCAAACCCATAGCATACACACGCTCTGACTTTTCTGCAAACTTTCCCAAAACTTTTTGCAACATCACGTGGTTTTTCTGCTCTTTACCGCCAGCCTTTGGTCAACTTCTGCTATTGTTGGTTGATTTTAACATTAGTTGTTTTGTCCATCGGACAAAAGTCCGATGGTTTTCTGTACACACGGTAGGACTTTGCTCCATCGGACTTTTGTTGGGCAAAAGTTTGTCCGTTTGCGGACCCAACTTTTGTCCGATGAAAACAAAACCAAACGAAAAATAGTTTGTCCGATGGAGCGTACACACGGTCGGATTGTTGGTCCAACCGTGTGTACGGGGCTTTAGACTGGGATGCCACACACACACACTTTATTTTATATATATATATATGAATAAAAGTTAATTAAAAATTAAATTACTTCATTAAATAATGTAATAATTTGTAATTAATAAAATAAAATTATACTAATTATTTAATTTATTTATTTATTTTTAATTCATTTTTATTCATGTCTGTGACCCCATTAGGGAGATTTACCCTCAATTCTTGAATTTGTGACACCAGAACAGGAAATGTGGGGGGACAGGAAGGGCTTTAACTCTTTCTCCCCTCTTTGCAAAATTGAAATAAACATTCTTAGCTGGAGCTGAGCTTTGGGATCTCGAGGGTCCTTAACCACTTCAGCCCCGGAACATTTTGGCTAGTTAATGACCAGGCCCCCTTTTGCGATTCGGCACAGCGACGCTTTAACTGACAATTGCGCGGTCGTACGACGTGGCTCCCAAACAAAATTGACATCCTTTTTTTCCCCCCACAAATAGAGCTTTTTTTTTTGGTGCCATTTGATCACCTCTGCGTTTTTTTTTTTTGTGCTATAAACAAAAATAGAGCGACAATTTTGAAAAAAATTCTATATTTTTTTACTTTTTGCTATAATAAATATCCCCCAAAAATATATATAAAAAAAAATGTTTCCCTCAGTTTAGGCCGATACGTATTCTTCTACACATTTTTGGTTAAAAAAAAAAAAAAAAAAAATCGCAATTTATTGATTGGTTTGCGCAAAAGTTATAGCGTTTACAAAATAGGGGATAGTTTTCTGGCATTTTTATAAAAAGATTTTTTTTACTAGTAATGGCGGCGATCAGTGATTTTTTTTCATGACTGCGACATTATGGCGGACATATCGGACACTTTTGACACATTTTTGGGACCATTGTCATTTTTACAGCGATCAGTGCTATAAAATGCACTGGTTACTGTAAAAATGACACTGGCAGTGAAGGGGTTAACCAATAGGTGGCGCTGTAGGGGGTTAAGTGTGCCCTATTGAGTGTTTCTTACTGTAGGGGGGGGGATGGGCTGTGTGTCACATGAATAACAAAAAACAAAAACTCCTGCGCACAAGTGGAATACCAGACAGTCTGTAAGTAGAATGATGAATGTCACTTGGCCTTGTGTCAGTAGGCGAGCGGGGAGATGTTGTGTTTACACTTACATCTCCCCGCTCCATCCCTCCGTGAGACGACCTGCGGGGAAGGTAGCGGGGTCACGAGCACGCCAATGGCGGCGCGCGCGCAACCCCCACGTCGGGTAGTTAAAGGCGACGTACAGGTATGTTGATGTGTCGGTATGTGCCACTCTGCCGACGTATATCTACTGGAGGGGGTCCTTAAGTGGTTAAGTAACTCAGTCAGGTGATAGCCAGACCATTGTTCTTCATTTTTGTGGACAGTTTACTGGCTGGAATGGTACCAGCTGATTGGAGAAAAGCCAATGTAGCACCAATATTTAAAAAAGGACCGAGACATAACCCTGGGAACTACAGGCCAGTCAGCCTAACATCAATAGTATGTAAGCTCTTGGAGGGGATGATAAGGGACTATATACAAGATTTTAGTAATAAAAACGGTATCATTAGCAGTAATCAGCATGGATTCATGAAGAATCGTTCTTGCCAAACCAATCTATTACCCTTCTATGAGGAGGTAATCTAGATAAAGAAAAAGCCTGTAGACGTGGTGTATCTGGATTTTGCAAAGGCATTCAATACAGTTCCCCATATACGTTTACTGTACAAAGTAAGGTCCATGGGCATGGACCATAGGGTGAGTACATGGATTGAAAACTGGCTACAAGGGCGAGTTCAGAGGGTGGTGATAAATGGGGAGTATTCGGAATGGTCCGGGGTGGGTAGTGGGGTCCCCCAGGGTTCTGTGCTAGGACCAATCCTGTTTAATTTATTCATAATTGACCTGGAGGACGGGGTAAGCAGTGCAATCTCTGTATTTGCGGACGATACTAAGCTAAGCAGGGCAATAACTTATCTGCAAGATGTGGAAACCTTGCAAGAAGATCTGAACAAATTAATGGGGGTGGGGCAACTTAATGGCAAATGAGGTTTAATGTTGATAAATGTAAAATAATGCATTTGGGTGCCAAAAATATGAATGCAATCTATAGACTGGGGGGGGGGGGAGAACCTCTGGGGGGAATCTAGGATGGAAAAGGACCTGGGGGTCCTAGTAGATGATAGGCTCAGCAATGGCATGCAATGCTAAGCTGCTGCTAACAAAGCAAAAAGAATATTGGCATTAAAAAGGGGATTAACTCCAGAGATAAAAAGGATAATTCTCCCACTCTACAAGACTCTGGTCCAGCCGCACCTGGAGTATGCCGTCCAGTTCTGGGCACCAGTCCTCAGGAAGGATGTACTGGAAATGGAGAGAGTCCAGAGAAGGGAAACAAAGCTAATAAAGGGTCTGGAGGATATTAGTTATGAGGAAAGGTTGTGAGCTCTGAACTTATTCTCTCTGGAGAAGAGACACTTGAGAGGAGATATGATACCAATGTATAAATACCGTACTGGTGACCCTAGCATAGGGGGAAAAAAATTCAGTGAAAGGGAATTTAACAAGACACGTGGCCATTCACTAAAATTAGAAGTAAAGAGGTTTAACCTTAAACTGTGTAGAGGGTTCTTTACTGTAAGAGCGGCAAGGATGTTGAATTCCCTTCCACAGGCGGTGGTCTCAGCGGGGAGCATCGATAATTTAAAAAACTATTAGATAATCACCTGAACGACCACAACATACAGGGATATACAATGTAACACTGACCTATAATCACACACATAGGGGGGACTGTATGGACTTGTGTCTTTTTTCAACCTCACCAACTATGTAACTATAAAATCTCATGACTTTTATAACATTGTATAACATTGTTGCAGCTGTTTTCCTTTTTTTTAAAAGGGAAGAAGGTGGAACTGTAGACAAGATACAAAAATGACAAATATAATGCAGCCACCCCCCCCCCCTCCCCCTCCCTTCCTTCCACTGCAATATCGTTTTATCACCTGTAGATCCTGCGAGTTGATCATTCATTTGCAGCTTTCTGTAACAGGGTGATTGCATTAGGGTGTGCACTGTGCACCCCAAAGCTCAAACACACATGAATGTGCTGAGCAGCTTCCTGTTCATTCACAAAAAAAAGAATAAGAAACACAGTTTACTATGCTTCCGTTATGATTGGACACCGTATGTGCGTTCACTGTGTTCATTTAGAAAGGGAAGGGGCTGGTAAATGACATATTGATTAGCCCCCTTCTCAGACGGAAACATCCCCCGCAGTAGGGGGGGTGGGTTTGTTGAGGAGAGGAGGGAAGGTGGCAGCACTGCGGTGGGGGGGAGGCTCAGGCAGAAGGGGGAATTGGCACCGCACAGAGTGATTAGGGTGTGCCCAGGCACACCTGACACAACCCCTGCTTGTAATGTAAACAGAAAGCTGCTGGTCAGTGTTAAAGGAAAGGATGGATCTACTGGCAGGATCAACAAGTAATAAGACTTTGTTCTATGGGGGGGGGGGGGACAAATGAACAGCAGAAGCTGCCGTGTTAATGCTGCTGACAGACTGCACCATATAAAGTCACGTCTTACTTTGCCCGGAGTTACACTTTAACTCTCACTGCCCCACTTTGCATTGTCCTTCTGATTGAGGAATATTTGAGGTTTGTGGGACAGAAGGAACCAGAGTTCATTGTTGCTGAAAATGATTTTCATACTTCTACTCTTTATTTGTTTTCTCTCCTCTAGGCAGCGGCAAGGAATCCCAGCTATTCGCACCTGAAGTGAATTACCCCAGGTGAGCCGAGTTATGGGGAAAATGCTAAAGATCCTGTTTTCAGGGCGGCGAGGCGGACATAGCCGGAGTTATCTGTATGTATCACGTAGAGAGGGCCCCTGATATAGAGATTCCTGGGATGTAGAGTCCAGGGGCCCGCCTGCGTGGTTTATTAATCTTACCTGCCCCATGTGGTTCACCTTGCAGGGATAGGCCAGTATACAGCAACGCTCTGCAGAGTTCTCTGTAAGTAGTACACACTGTTCTTATGTATTACATCCACTGATTTTCAGGGTGTGGATCTAATACTTGCAATCAGTGACACCAATTCTCAGAAAAACGAAGCGCACAGAGCATAATGACGCACTGTAAGAAAAGTGACCAGGTTTTGCCACAACACAAAAATATTTCCAAGTTTGCTTTCAAATCGCTCTTTAAATGAGCCATAAGGTGCCGTAGGTCAAGTCAGAGTGGAAATTGCAATATACCCGGTCAGAATAAAGAGTGCCCATTTATATCTGAGTTAGGTGTGTCTATTTGTTGCCATATGCCTTTATACAGTATGATACAATGTATTTATTTCCTTTATTTATATAATGCTAGGATGTAACAGAGAGCTGCAGTGTATACTGCGCCAGTCACATCAGTCTCTACACCAGAGGAGCTTACACTCTAATGACCCCCTACAGTCACACACTATTATTAATATATATATATATATATATATATAATAAGCACACTTATTATACTGTATATTTATATAGCTCTGACATACCATTGTGCTGTGCAGACAACACTGAGCCAATCTCATCAGCTTCTGCACCAGAAGAGCTTACACTCTAATGCCCCCCACAGTCACACTATTATTATTATTATACATTTATAAATCTCTGACATATACCACAGTGCTGTACAGATATCACTGAGCCAGTCACATCAGTCTCTGTACCAGAGGAGCTTACACTCTAATGCCCCCCCCCCCCCAGTCACACACTGTTATTATACATGTATATAGCTCTGACATATACCGCAGTGCTGTACAGAGAACACAGAGCCAGTCACATCAGTCTATAACAATCGCTATCCAGGGCCGGTTTGGTCAGATGCCAGTTACGGCTGCTTTGGATTTTTGGATTATGTGAGAAATCCAGAGAATTTAGAGGAAAGCAGCACAAAAATCAACAAGAACATGTATTAGTCTTAGACCTGAGCCCAATCCAGTTGCTGCAAGAGCATAGCCTGGGTTTCCTATTAAGCTATGGAAGAAGAGGATTCTGGGAGAAAGCATTATGATTGACTGGTGTTGTTTTTTCTCTGACTTCTTGCATTCATACTGTGATAGATATTTGTGTTAAGCCCGTTTTTCTCTCTTATTCTTCAGGCACTACCCCCACATCGTGTCTCCTCCGTCCATCCCAGCGATGGCCACCTATGGGCAGACACAGTACAGCACAGGAATACAACAGGCATCGGCATACTCCACGTACCCTCCACCAGGACAAGCCTATGGCATCCCGTCATACAGTATGTACCGACTTACTTACCGACCCTGCATTCCCCTGTGCGTCTGCTAATTGCTGTGTGCATGTTTTATTTCTAAATGTTTTATAACAGTCTCTGTACCAGAGGAGCTGACACTCTAACGCCCCCCCCCCCCCACAGTCACATTAGTCTCTTTACCAGAAAAGCTTACACTCTAATGTACCCCCACAGTCACACTATTATTATTATTATTATTATTATTATATAGCTCTGACATATACTGCAGTGCTGTACAGAGAACACTGAGCCAATCACATCTGTCTCTTTACCAGAAGAGCTTACACTCTAATGTCCCCCCACAGTCACACAATAATAATATTATACATTGTATATAGCTCTGACATATACTGCAGTGCTGTACAGAGAACACTGAGCCAATCACATCTGTCTCTTTACCAGAGGAGCTTACACTCTAATGTCCCCTCACAGTCACACAATAATAATATTATAAATTTATATAGCTCTGACATATACTGCAGTGCTGTACAGAGAACACTGAGCCAATCACATCTGTCTCTTTACCAGAAGAGCTTACACTCTAATGTCCCCCCACAGTCACACAATAATAATAATAATAATATTATACATTTATATAGCTCTGACATATACTGCAGTGCTGTACAGAGAACACTGAGCCAATCACATCTGTCTCTGTACCAGAAGAGCTTACACTCTAATGTCCCCCCACAGTCACACAATATAATAATAATATTATTATACATTTATATAGCTCTGACATATACTGCAGTGCTGTACAGAGAACACTGAGCCAGTTTACATCAGTCTCTGTACCAGAGGAGCTTACACTCTAATGTCCCCTCACAGTCACACACAAATTATTATAGTCATCCGTTGTAAACCCAGTGCTGTACAGAGATTCATGGTGCTATTACAAGGCCCTTATGCCATGAATCAGAATGTAAATTCTCTGTGTTTTTTTTTTGGGGGGGGGGGGGGGTCTTTGATGCTGTATAGAGAGGTGCTCTTTTGAAGGACCTTGTATAATTATGGAGCCCCCCCTCTATACCTCTGAAGCAGCTTCACAGACCAGAGAAGGCTTCCCACTCATACATACACTCGGAGCACACATGTGGTTTTCAGAAATCCAGGTCAGAGGACGGAATCCTACATTTCACTAAACCAGCAACAATGTTTGTATCTGAGCCGAGCGATTTGCCAAGGGGAAGTGCAGCTTTCATTCCTGGCGGCTCTCGGCAGCTTCTAAACATTACAGCCAAATCTCACACCACATCTAAAGAGCGTTAGAAACTGCAGGAAGAGCCACACCAGGAATACACAGAGCTCGTCATATCTGTGATAATAGTGATCTGGAAAAAGCGTTTCCATTCCTTGTCAAAATACAGGAGAAGAAATCACAACTTATTTATTTCATTATTTTATTTTTATAATTTTTTTTATGGTTGAACTGGATGGACTATGTAACTAAAAGACCCATACAGCAGCTGGCAAAACAATTAGATGCATTGTATAATCAATGTGAATCAAAAAAGCCGTGCTAATAACCAATCACATATAATATAGTGCTGTAATATTAAACATGCAATCCATAAATCAACACATAAATAATAAAAAGAATAGTCCCAAAAAGGGGTTCTATGGGGGTTGAGGTCAGGACTCTGTGCAGGCCAGTCAAGTTCCTCCACACCAAACACGCTCATCCATGTCTTTATGGTCCTTGCTTTGTGCACTGGTCCAAATCATTTGGTGGAGGGGGGATTATGGTGGGGGGTTGTTTTTCAGGGTTTGGGCTTGGCTCCTTGGTTCCAGTGAAGGGAACTCCTAAGGAGTCGGCCATACCAAGACATTTTGGACAATTTCATGCTCCCAACTTTGTGGGAACAGTTTGGGGACGGCCCCTTCCTGTTCCAACATGACTGCGCACCAGTGCACAAAGCAAGGTCCATAAAGATGAGCGAGTTTGGGGTGGAGGTACCTGACTGGCCTGCACAGAGTCCTGACCTCAACCTGATAGAACACCTTTGGGATGAATTAGAGTGGAGACTGCAAGCCAGGCCTCCTCGTTCAATGTCAGTGCCTGACCTCACAAATGCTCTTCTGGAAGAATGGTCAAACATTCCCATAGACACACTCCTAAACCTTGTGGACAGCCTTCCCAGAAGAGATGAAGCTGTTGTAGCTGCCAAGGGTGGGCCAATTTAATATTGAACCCTACGGACTAAGACTGGGATGCCATTAAAGTTAATTTGCGTGTAAAGGCAGGTGTCCCAATACTTTTGGTAATATAGTGTATATGAAATTGAAACTGCAAAACACCTCAGGTGTCCCACCACCGTAAGATTATATGCACTCTTACCATAGCTAGTGGACTCTTTATAGGTAAAAAGAGTCACATGCCCAGGTGTCCACTTTTGTTCTCAAGATCAACTCATCCATGTGAGAAGGATATTCCACCATAACATGAGAAGAGAGCCACGAACACCAACATCGTATAAAAAAAAAAACATATTTAAAAAGTACTAACAACTTACATGCTTAAAAACCTATAGCACTTATCACTAAGAAACTTCGGTCCCAGGATTCAAACCGAGCACGTCCTCGTTGCAGTGTGCGTGGTGACGTCACAAGTGATAGCTCCGCACCTTTTTTTACGCGTTTCGTCAAAATTGACGGCATCATTGTGACTAAACAGACCTTAACATCCCACTAAATCGATCTTCATTACCAGAAATGCAGATACACAGCAAGATATTTGCTGCAGCAGCTGTTCTGTTGAGGCAATCATTTCATTAAGCCCTTGTGCAGAGAGATTATAGAAAGATTCAGTGGCGGCTGGTGAAAAAAAAATTGGGGGGTGGCAAACAGTATGCCACCCCCCCACCCCGGTCGGTAACACTTACCCCATCAATGGCGGCTTCCCCCTGCTCGGCGGCGGCCTCCCGTTCTCCTGCTCTCCATCACCGGCGGCTTCACGTTCTCCCGCTCTTCACGGCGGCTGCAGCTTCCGTTTTCTCCCTCTTCCTCAGCAGCCAATCGGGAGTCTTCTCTTTTCGGCCAAATCGGAAAAAGGGTCTCACACCCGCTTCTGATTGGCTGGATTGAGGGTCCCTGTTTCAACAATGACTATTCATTCGCTGTTGTAACACACCTGGATGGTCTCCGGTCGCACTCTGCGTCCCAAGCCCACCCTATTTTGAAGCCTATTGGAGCCTCTGGCTTTAATCAGGTGCTTAAAAAAAAAAACACCCTGCCGCTGTAATTTATGTGCCCGGTTCCCCAGAAAGGGGCCAGACGCATGAATAGGGGGTGGCCGCGGCAGCCATGGATAGATTCATGCTATGCATGAATCTATTCATTACCAAATAGGGTAGGGTGACCAGACATCCCCGGTTTCAGGGGACAGTCCCCGGATTGAGGACACTGTCCCCAGGCCAAGTCTGTCCCCGGCTTTGTCCCCGGATTGGATTTGAACAGGGGCTGGGCCAATTTCAAAGACAGTCAGTGCAGAATTAAAAATAAAAATCAGAATTACAGCCCTCCGCTCTGCCGCTCCTACTAGATTAGGGGGGTGTATTTTTTCCCTTATCTGTGCCCCTTTCTGATGATCGTGTGATGGTCGGAGCGGAGGGAATATTTCTTCAGTTTCGGGTGCATGCCCATTCAGCTCCGCTCGCATGTTTTTCTGCCTTGGCTCAAGTCCCGGCCAGCTGCCTGCCTGCTTATCTGCTTGCCTTCCCTGGTGGAGTGATCTTCCTCTGCTCCCCACCCAGTAGTAGTCGGGGGCCCGGAGAGTAAGACTTGACAGGCTGTGAGGCGGGCGGCAGTGGCGACGGGCAGAGAGTCGCTGATTGCCGCCATTACTAGTAAAAAAAAAAAAATATGTCCCCGGATTTCATTTTAAAAATCTGGTCACCTTAATATAGGCGGTGGCCTGGAGAGAGGGGGCGGAGCCCAGGCGCCCCTAATGGATGAGCCACCACTGATAAGATTGTAAATATCAGTTTATTTTAAAGGACAATCATTTGTACCTTATGGGCCTGATCGATTCCTCCTTTTCTTTTACAAGTCTTTACCCAATGTGTAACCCAGGTTTAGGAGCGCACTACAAAATCTATGGTTCTCCATATGATCCGGCCTTAAAACGTCCCTCAGATCCATCACCGGCTCCAGACCAGATCCATCCCCATAGAACTGAGGCATTCTGCCTGCAGACAAATCATTTCTTTTGTTGTTAAGACTTTTATATTTGGTTGCTTTACAGTGCGGCTGCAAACGTTTTCGGGTTGCTGGAAAGTTTCCAGGGAAAATACCTAACAGTTGTTCTGGCAGAGCAGGTGAAAGCTCAGCCATTTGCTACTGAATTGTGTCTGTAGGGCGGCCACATGCCCTTTCCATATGTTGCTTATAAATCCTGCAGATCACCTATCAGGGGGTCAGTCAGCGCTCATACGGAGCTCACAGAGCTCCCCACCTGGCCGCTAATCCAGAACAATGAGGTGGTGTTGTTTATGGGGAGCGGTTATAAATTCAACTCGTCCACCCAGACAAAACACGGCTTTGTTGGGGAAGAAGTGGATGTAATGCTGATTGCCTTTTCTTTTTCCCTGTGATCAGAATCAAACCACTGCCTCTCCATAGACACCAGAGGTCTATTTTTCTTCTTCATTAATGAAAATGGAAACCATTGCAAAAGTTTACTTTTTTTTATTTCTTCTCATTTTAAATGGAGTAAGGAAGCATTAGAACATCTGCCAGGTTTCTATTGATGTCTGTGTCCCCATGGGGTAGAACAATCGTCTCTTTCATCATTCTGGTGACTGTGGAAATCCCAAGGTTTACAGCAGCCAAGATAACTGGAATAAAGGGGGAAAACTAATTTGGTGACAACTGTCTTAAGAAGAGGTTTCCTTTTAATTTAGAGATTTCCCCTCACTTCCTGTTGGGACTTTAAGTCAGGAAGATAAGTCAAGTCTCCTTAATGGAACACATTGGTTTGAACCATTCACTATTCAAGTCGAAAACAAAATGATAGACCGAGGAAAAACGGCAGTTAAAAAGGCATTTCTCACAACCAGGGCTACCGCCAGCATATAGGCAGCTGCCTTAGGTCGCCAGGATAAGGGAGGGCAGCAAAACCCAAACCCCCAACCAGAGTCCCGGGACCCCCGGAGTTACTTCCATCCCTCCCTGTGTGGAGAGTCCCGCAGTAAAAGTGTGGGGTGGCTGGAGCATGGGTGGGGTGGTAGTATTAGGGTGGGGTGGCTGGAGGACAGGGGGGGTAGGCTAGTAGTACCAGCATGGGGTGGCAAGAGAATGGTGGTGGTTGGGGGGGTTGGGCTAGCAGTACCAGCATGGGGTTCAAGCGGGGGTGGGCTAGGATTACCAGTATGGGGGGCTAGAGGATGGTGGGGGTGCAGCAGTACCAGCATGGGGTGGCTGGAGGACGGTGGGGGTGCAGCAGTACCAGTATAGTGTGGCTGGAGGACAGTGGGGGTGCAGCAGTACCAGTATGGGGTGGCTGGAGGACAGTGGGGGTGCAGCAGTACCAGTATGGGGTGGCTGGAGGACAGTGGGGGTGCAGCAGTACCAGTATGGGGTGGCTGGAGGACAGTGGGGGTGCAGCAGTACCAGTATGGGGTGGCTGGAGGACAGTGGGGGTGCAGCAGTACCAGTATGGGGTGGCTGCAGGACGGTGGGGGTGCAGCAGTACCAGTATGGGGTGGCTGCAGGATGGTGGGGGTGCAGAAGTACCAGTATGGGGTGGCTGGAGGACGGTGGGGGTGCAGCAGTACCAGCATGGGGTGGCTGGAGGACGGAGGGGGTGCAGCAGTACCAGTATGAACCTGAGCTGCACAGATAAATAAATAGGAATCGCTCTGAGGCTCCCTGCTCATTCCCAAACCAAAGCATAGTGAACACGGTTTACTATGCTTCAGTGGTGAATGAACACCGGAATGATTGGTACTGATCGCTCACTGTGTTCATTTGGGAAAGAAAGGGGGCCAGAAAATTACATTTACGGGCTCCTTCCCCCACTCTCCATTCTGAAACACCCTTCTGCAGTGCAGCCGGAGGAAGGAAGAAGAGGAGAAGCTGGCAGAACTGCAAGGGGAGGCAGTAGAAGATCAGTGTCTGCAATAAGACAGTACAGCTGGCCCTCCCACTCAGCAGGTGCCTGGGCCCCCCTTTTGAATTGATGGGGCCCGGCTTTTGAATTGATGGGGCCCGGGCCCAGTACAGAAGTACTGGCTGAACTACCTTATCAGCGGCCCTGAGTACAGACAGCCATTAGTGACATTGTATGACTTGCAGCACAGATCTCCGGCATTCTGACACTGATTCCTCTGGTTTTATATAAGGGTCACATCAGGTCACCTCTTCATGGCGCCCTCTCTTTGTTTTTTTTTTCAGGTATCAAGACAGAGGACAGTTTGAGCCATTCCCCGGGACAAAGCGGTTTCCTCAGCTACAGTTCGAGTTTCAGTACGCCGCCGCCGGGACAAGCGCCGTACACCTATCAGATGCACGGTATGCACTCTCACCTCCCTGATAAATGTTTATTTATGGCTTTGGGTCTATTGGAAGTCCTGGGGCTCAGTTCCTACCGGGACTCGGTTGCATTGCCGGTTAGTATACACCTAGAATTTCCCCAGGTTTCATCTCCAGCATCCTGAAGTGTATTTTACAATATTACAGGTATTCATTGCACTGATACTTTGTATCTTTTAATAGTTTAGCTCTAGCCACAAATGTGTCTTTAAAATCTTAGCTCTAGCAACAATGTTTCTCTTTATTTCTAGGAAGGAGTGGGGAAGGGTTGACGTTTCTGTCCGGTGTTTATTCCTGTCTGCCCCCCTTTTGGGGAGATTTTCCCTCACTTCCTGTTCCTGTGACTAAAATATAAGAGTACAGGTGTCACTGGGATAGCACAGATTATGGAATAAACCTAGCCAGAGGTTTCTCATTCTGGAAAAAGAGCTTACAGTCTGCTCTGGTGTGAATGTATGTACGCAATGCTTCACACCTCATCGTTGTTCCTCATTCCTCATGGACTTGTAAAGGGGTCCTGTTCAGATGGTGATCCGGTTTGCTCTGCACCATTTCCGTAGGAATAATCCGCTTCCACATCGTGTTTGTCCTCATTTATCTGTATCACTGTGGCTGGGCTCGCCTGGCTGTCTTTGCATTCTTTTTCCTTGTCAAAATATTACAGCCAGGAATTTAGCCTTTTCAGAGGAACAAAATCATCGGCAGCCTACAGATATCTCTTGATAGTTTTCGTTAATTAGGCAGATCTTTGTACCCCAGAAACGCGTTGGCTGTTTTATATTATCCTGTTGTGAACACTATTATTGAAAGATTTTAGGCTTTTTAACCACCTGACCTCTGGAAGATTTACCCCCCCAGCCCTGCCCAGTGGTCTTTTGCTAAACTACTTGACCACTCCCACTCTCCTCATCTCTACAACATAGATATTAAAGTGTTACTAAACCCAGTAATATGAAAATAGTTCACTTACCCCCCCCCCCCCCCCGCAGTGCCCACAGCAAAAAAAATTACGTTGAAATACTGCCACTATATACCTTTTTGGCTGATCTGTATACCACGGATAAACTGCAAGGTCTGCCTGAGTGCTGAGTGTTCAGGTAGGAGGAGATTTCCACTACAGCCTGTGTCCTCATGCTGTTATGGGAGGCGGATCTTCCCTCAATCAAGATGTGACATCCCACCCAATGTGTTCTTTTTTATAGTTACGGGGCATGGAGGAGAAGGGAGGGAGGGACTGGGCTGTCATTTAGGATCTGTATACACGCCCACAGGTGTGATGTCAATATCGTGTGACCTGAAAAGCTCAGCTCAACAAGGAAATGTTCTCTCCAGCAATAGAGACCAAACTGAGCATGTGCAGGGGGATCACTCTAACTGCGTCTTATCTGGCCTTGCCTGGAGAGACCCTGTAGGAAGGGGAGGATCTGTGCATACAGGATCCAAGAGAATTCTTACACAATACAGAGGGATAAACCCCTTAAGTTCCACAGTGAGTATAACAAAGCATGCAATTCTGCAAATACAGACAGATCTTACTGTTGTGGGTTTAGTAACACTTTAACCACTTGACCTCTGGAATATTTACCCCCCCCCCCCCTTCATGGGCACTGCGTTAATTTAACTGACAATTGCGTGGCCATGATCAAAGGGTTAAATCTGTGCCTAGCCAGGGAAAGAAAATCTATTACTTCCCCGCTGACGGGACAGGGCTCGTTCCTGTGTAAATTCATGACGATCGCTGGGTGCCGACGGTAATCCATTGGCGCCACCCAGTGATCGACATCTGCTGTGTTTAATCACAGCACGGCAGGGCCACCAGCGGCATGCGCACCCCCCCCCCCCCTACCATGAGGTGTCAGACCATGTGCTAGGTACAAGATCTGGTGCAGCCGAGCCTCCTTGCCACCGCTTATGTAAGTTATACAGTCGTCAAGCAGTTAAAGTGATACTAAAGCTTCCTGTATTTTTTTTTTTTAAATAACAAACATGTCATACTTACCTCCACTGTGCACTTCGTTTTGCACAGAGTGGCCCCGATCCACCTGTTCTGGGGTCCCACAGCGGCTCTTGTGGCTCCTCCCAGCATTAGATAGCCCCCTCTGGGAAGCTCTCTCCCGAGGGGGTTACCTCATGGGCGCTATCCTGAGTCATACACTCGGCGTCCATAGAGTGTATGGCTCGGCGTCCATAGAGTGTATAGCTCGGCCCGGCGCCCGCATCATTGGATTTTATTGACAGCAGCGGGAGCTAATGGCTGCGCTGCTATTAATCTATCCAATCAAAGCCAGGACTCCGTGGAGAGGACGACGGCGGGGACACGCGCATGGAAATTCGGGGGCTCAGGTAAGTAAAACGAGGGGCTGTGGGGGGCCGGACATCGCAAGGTGTTTTTTCACCTTAATGCATAGGATGGTGAAAAAACACGAACCTTTACAACCCCTTAAGAGCCCTTTCACACTGGGGCGGTGGGGGCGTCGGCGGTAGAGCGCCGCTATTTTTAGCAGCGCTTTACTGTCGTTTTTGCTGCGCTATTTGGCCGCTAACGGGGCACTTTTAACCACGCTAGTGGCCAAAAAGGGTTAAAACCGCGGCGGTTCGGGGGCGCTGCTCATTGATTTCAATGGGCAGGGGCGCTGTAGGAGCGGTATAGTCAGCGCTCCTACGGCGCCTCAAAGATGCGGCTAGCAGGTCTTTTTTTACCGTCCTGCCAGCGCACCGCTCCAGTGTGAAAGCCCTGGGACTTTCACACTGGAGGGAATGGAGCAGCTGTTTCAGGGCGCTTTGCAGGCGCTATTTTTAGCGTTATAGCGCCGGCAAATCGCCTCCGTGTGAAAGGGGTCTTAATCCTTGACAAAGAAACCCGGAAGCTGATTGGTTTCTCTGCAGAGCTGCACCAGATTCTGTTTAGTAAATCAGCCCCCATAATCTCACACCAGCCAACCTTTCAAGGAATATTTGAGTTGTATATTCGATTTTGTAAATCGCAGACAGTCAGTGCAGAGATTGGCAACAAGCTGTGGATCGATCTGCATTCAGGGTTTCAAATAGATGTTGTAATTAAGTAGTTAAGTAGGTTGTGACATTAGTAACGGAAGGGTTATGGACGCAGGTCGTGTCCCCCCCCCCCCCCCCCCCGCGAGCCATTCTGCTGTCAGCATTGGAGGCTCCCAGTCACCCAGTGTGACATAGAAATAGAAAGACACGTCTTGTCCTAATTCGACTTTCATTCCTCACGAATCTTGTTGTTCTGGCTGAAACACGTTTGGTATGTGGCCTTGTTCTACGTGGTGCCTGTACAGCAGCTGTGTGTCCAACTGCAGATCCGTCATGTCAGCATTTTATAGGGACGCCAAACATGGGTGACATCATGTTCATGGACTGGTTTACCCAGAAGCCAGTTCATTATTCTATTCTATTATTTCAATCTCAACTTATAAATGCATCTGTCCTTGTGTTGGCGTATTGGATCCGGATTGTAAAAACAAACTCTGCATTTTTTTAAGGTGTGTGTAAGGTTGACTTGTAGCTTAATGATTTGTTCTCATCTTGATCACGCTAACCCTCTTTGATGAAAAAGAAAAGTCTTCAGAATATTTCTGTGTACAGCAAAAATGGCTCCTGTAGTGCTAGACCGCCGCACTACAACTGCATGGATTGCACGTGGTTGCGGGACGTTTGCTGTGTGACCAGTGGCGGCTGGTGGTTTTTTGTTTTGGGGGGGCGGCAAACAACCACACCACCCCCCCTGCGCCAACTCAAACCCCCAATTGCCCCAGCACCCCCCACGCGGTCTGACGGTCAGACCACCAGCACTTACCCCATCTAGGCGGGGATCGGACATCAGCGGGCATCCGAGGAGCGGCAGGGGCATCCAGGCATCGGCCAGCGGGTCTTCTCCTCCTCGCTTCCGCCTTGCGTCTCCTCCCCTCCTCCTAGGCGTCCAATAGGATCACCTGTCCTTTCAGCCAGTCGGGTGATGGGTATCAGACCCGCTTCCCAATTGGCTGGGAGGAGGATCAGTGTTGCAACAGCGAATGCTGCCTATGACCCCGTCAAACATGGAGGTGGAAACATTATGCTTTGGGGGTGTTTTTCTGCTAAGAGGAGAGGACAACTTCCCTGCATCAAAGGGACGATGGACAGGACCATGTACGGGCAAATATGACGCATTTCACGGGGTTCCAAGGAGCTTCCTTCTTTAGATGACGCATTTCACGGGGTTCCAAGGAGCTTCCTTCTTCAGGTGACGCATTTCACGGGGTTCCAAGGAGCTTCCTTCTTCAGATAACGCATTTCACGGGGTTCCAAGGAGCTTCCTTCTTCAGGTGTCGCATTTCACGGGGTTCCAAGGAGCTTCCTTCTTCAAATGACGCATTTCACAGGGTTCCAAGGAGCTTCCTTCTTCAGATGACGCATTTCACGGTGTTCCAAGGAGCTTCCTTCTTCAGATGACGCATTTCACGGTGTTCCAAGGAGCTTCCTTCTTCAGGTGACGCATTTCACGGTGTTCCAAGGAGCTTCCTTCTTCAGGTGACGCATTTCACGGTGTTCCAAGGAGCTTCCTTCTTCAGATGACGCATTTCACGGGGATCCAAGGAGCTTCCTTCTTCAGGTGACGCATTTCAGGGGGTTCCAAGGAGCTTCCTTCTTCAGGTGATGCATTTCAGGGGGTTCCAAGGAGCTTCCTTCTTCAGATGACGCATTTCATGGGGTTCCAAGGAGCTTCCTTCTTTAGGTGACGCATTTCAGGGGGTTCCAAGGAGCTTCCTTCTTCAGGTAACGCATTTCACAGGGTTCCAAGGAGCTTCCTTCTTCAGGTGACGCATTTCACGGGGTTCCAAGGAGCTTCCTTCAGGTGTCGCATTTCAGGGGGTTCCAAGGAGCTTCCTTCTTCAGATGACGCATTTCACGGGGTTCCAAGGAGCTTCCTTCAGATGACGCATTTCAGGGGTTCCAAGGAGCTTCCTTCAGGTGACGCATTTCAGGGGGTTCCAAGGAGCTTCCTTCTTCAGATGACGCATTTCACGGGGTTCCAAGGAGCTTCCTTCTTCAGGTGACGCATTTCAGGGGGTTCCATGGAGCTTCCTTCTTCAGGTGATGCATTTCAGGGGGTTCCAAGGAGCTTCCTTCTTCAGATGACGCATTTCACAGGGTTCCAAGGAGCTTCCTTCTTCAGATGGCGCATTTCACGGGGTTCCAAGGAGCTTCCTTCTTCAGGTGACGCATTTCACGGGGTTCCAAGGAGCTTCCTTCTTCAGATGGCACATTTCACGGGGTTCCAAGGAGCTTCCTACTTTAGATGACGCATTTCACGGGGTTCCAAGGAGCTTCCTTCTTCAGATGGCGCATTTCACAGGGTTCCAAGGAGCTTCCTTCTTCAGGTGACGCATTTCAGGGGGTTCCAAGGAGCTTCCTCCTTCAGATGACGCATTTCACGGGGTTCCAAGGAGCTTCCTTCTTCAGATGGCACATTTCACGGGGTTCCAAGGAGCTTCCTTCTTCAGGTAACGCATTTCACAGGGTTCCAAGGAGCTTCCTTCTTCAGATGACGCATTTCACGGGGTTCCAAGGAGCTTCCTTCTTCAGATGGCGCATTTCACGGGGTTCCAAGGAGCTTCCTTCTTCAGATGGCGCATTTCACGGGGTTCCAAGGAGCTTCCTTCTTCAGATGGCGCATTTCACGGGGTTCCAAGGAGCTTCCTTCTTCAGGTAACGCATTTCACAGGGTTCCAAGGAGCTTCCTTCTTCAGATGAAGCATTTCACACGGTTCCAAGGAGCTTCCTTCTTCAGATGGTGCATTTCACGGGGTTCCAAGGAGCTTCCTTCTTCAGATGACGCATTTCACGGGGTTCCAAGGAGCTTCCTTCTTCAGATGACGCATTTCACGGGGGTTCCAAGGAGCTTCCTTCTTCAGGGCCTGATACTGGACTGGAAAGAACGTTCTGAAAAAGAAACAAAACTGGGCATCCTGAAGAGAGAAACAACGTATAGTTGGGAATAACATTTGGATACAATGTCTCGCTGGCAGCAATGAGAAGGATACACTGTAAAGATAAAAGGGGGTATTGCCATGTTTGTGCATCTGCAGAGGACGCGTTTATTTCAGTAGCGCCTTTTGTTTCCTAACGTCTCCTTCCCCGTGGATAGGAACAGAATGTGAAGAGTGCAGAGGTCATATTTACTTTTAAGGACTCAGTCCCTTGAAATGACCTCCATTGGCGAGGTGATGTTTTACCTTCAAGGTAGGCAGCTTGAAAAAAAAAATCACATTGTCTTTCCCACACTTCTGTTCTGCGAGGCTGCGCCCTCTGCTACTACTACAAAAAAAAAGCATGCTCCCCCAGGGCGGGAGTACAAAAATCTTTCTATATTTCACCATAAATCAGTCTTTATGATGGGACCGAGCCTTAGTTCCTATTTCCTGCTCTCTGGGATGAGACCGCTAGAGATGGCTGACTGACAGCCGCGACAGCTGATGGGCCCCACGCCCCCCCCCCAACCCTGCCCCACCACCACCGTGAAATATAGATTTAACGCACTCCCATGGGGGCTTTTCTAGTCTTTGACTTTTAACCCCTGATGGAGACTGAAGTTTTTAAGAGGAGACAACAACTATTTGGAAAGAAAATACCCCCTACGGTTTACCAGCCAGCCTGTCATAATAAAATCTCAGATTCTCCGGCCGTTCTTCAAAGTTGGTTTTTCACCGTTACATTCAGATGTCGGCTATGTGCGGCGCGCCGTCGCTCCTGGATGTGTGCCGGGCGCTAAATCTTACCGATATCTTACCTTATCTCTTTGCCTTGTGTCAGCCATGGCTCTTGAAGTGTCTGTTGTGTCCAATGAAGGATCAGCATTTGCCTTCGGGGGGTGTCTACCAGTAGTCTTTCTATGGCAGGGGTGTCAAGCTCCATTTCATCGCGGGCCGCATCAGCATTATTGTTGCCCTCATAGAGCAGATTGTAGCTGTAAGACTAGATGTGCGGAGCACCCCCCCCCCCCCAGGGTAAGGACAAGGGGTGGGCAGGAGGGGCAGCTGCCCTGGGTACTGTGGTATCATGTGATTGGGGGGGCTCAGCAAGGAGATTGGGGGGAGGGGAATTGTGTTGGAAGGAGAAATGTGGGGGGGGGCAGCAGGGGATAATAATTGTTCTAGGAGGGGAAATGTGGGGAGGGTGTTCTAAGGAGGGGGGATTTGTGTTGGGAGGGGTTAGAGAAAAGGATTTGTGCTAAGAGGGTAGGTTTGGGGGATTTGTGTTAGGAGGAGATTTTTATTTTTGTGGGGGGGCGATTTGTGCTGGTAGGGATGATTGGGGGGTGTTTGTGCTAGGAGAGGGGTGGGGGCAATATTGGTGCCAGGAGGGGGGATTTGGAGTTGAGGGGGAGAATGTATACTTGGAGGGGAAATTTGAGTGGTGGAGGATTTGTGCTATGAGGAGTGAGTTTTTTTGGGGAGGGGCATTTGTGCTGAGGTGATTTGGGGGCTCGAAGGGGCTGAGATTTGTGCTGGGAGGAGGTAGAATTTATACTTAAGGGGTAATCATGAAGATTAATGGCCAGTATTAGGGGGAGTATTTTTGCTGACGCATAAGGCTCAAACATCTTTGGGGGTGGGGGTTGGCATGGTCACCCTGGGCTCTAGGTGACCTTGTCCTGGCACTGTCAAGATCCCCCCCATCATCAGAAGTCAAGAGTCCCCCACCCTGCTACTTCACAGTGCACCCCTGGTACCTGGTGCTGCTACTGGGAAGGAGCTGGGAAGCAGCTGCTGACTTTTAATATATGGATACATACCTGTCCTGGAGTCCAGCGACATCTGCAGCAGAAGACGAGCAATCGCTCGTCTATCTGCTGCCCCCACCACCATCCTCGGTGAGGGAATCAGGAAGTGAAGTGTTCTGGCTTCACTGCCCGGTTCCCTACGGCGCATTCGTAGGTCGCGCAGCGCCGTCCTCACTGGTCACCGTTGTGTTCTGGGAGCCAGGCGTTCTGCGGGAAGTGACGCACTACCTGCAGAGAGGACTCCCGGGAGTGGGTGCAAATACCTGTCTTAGACAGGTATCTGCACCCCCCTCCCCCCTGAAAGGTGCCAAATGTGACACCGGAGGGGGGGAGGATTCCGATGAGCGGAAGTTCCACTTTAGGGTGGAGCTCCGCTTTAAAGTGGTCTCTGCACTACTTTGGACCGACTTTGATGCGATTTGAGGTCCATAGACCTCAAGATTACACAGGCATTGCTTAAAGTCCCGGCAAAAATCGTGGCAAAAAATCACGGTAAAATCGTGGCAAAAATCACACGACTTTCAGGTCGCAGGAGTGTGAAAGGGGCCTTTTCATAGGACACATTGGATCTTTGCTTTTTTTCTTTTCTTCTCATTTTTGTTGTACTGCAATCAGTATTATATACAAACAATGTGTGCATTTTACCTTCTTACACTCATTAATTAATATATATTTTTTTTAAATCAATCTAAAATTTTTTGCTTTATTATTTTCCTAATTTTGAATTCCTCCCCCGCCCGGGGCAATCGCTGCGGTGACATTTCTCGTATTCCTGTGACGATAGTGAATCATGAATTATTTGCAGCGAGCTGTGATGGTAATAACCGCGGGAATGTGGCTCGCCTTTGGCGCTGAAAGTTACAAAGTCTTGTTTTGAGTTGACAGAATAATTTAGGGCCATTAGGAAAGTTCGCCCCGCAGGCCCTCTGCTGATGTTTGGCTTTGTGGACGGGTGACTCCGGCAGTTTATTGATGTAGCAGAAAAAAAAACAAAAAAAAACTCCCTAATAGTTTTTCACTCTTAAACATTCACTCCTTGGATGCCGGAGTCCAAGTTGCAGCGTCGCGCTCGCGTCTTTCATCGCGTTTGTTCATTTTCCGATAACAAAATTCTCCAGCGTTTGATGGCTGTGGAAACAATGCGTCTCCCTCGTAAATCACAGTAGATCACATGAATCATGGTTGTCCAATGAGCAGATAGTATGGATTGTCAAAGAATTAAAAAAAAAAAAACATAATTTTAATTTACATAATATCAATCTATGGATACAACGATACTTTGTAGAACTATTAACCACTTAAGCCCTGGAAGGATTTGCCCCCTTAATGACCAGGCTATTTTTTTGCGATACAGCACTGCGTTGCTTTAACTGACAATTGCGCGGTACCCAAACAATTTTTTTTCCCACAAATGGAGCTTTCTTTTGGTGGTATTTGATCACCTCTGTGGTTTTTATTTTTTGCGCCATAAACAAAAAAAGAGCGACAATTTTTAAAAAAATAAATAAAATGTTTTACTTTTTTGCTATAATAAATTTTCCCCAAATTGTTTTTTTTAAATAATATTCTTTATCAGTTTAGGCCGATATGTATTCTTCTACATATTTTTGGTAAAAGAAAATCGCAATAAGCGTATATTGATTGGTTTGCGCAAACGTTAGCGTCTACAAAATAGGGGATAGATTTATGGCTTTTTTTTTACTAGTAATGGCGGCAATCTGCGATTTTAAGCGGGATTGCGGCGGACAGATCGGACACTTTTGACACTTTTTTGGGACCAATGACCTTTATACAGCGATCAGAGCTAAAAATAGCCACTGATTACTGTGTAAATGTCACTGGCAGGGAAAGGGTTAACACTAGGGGCGATCAAGGGGTTAAATGTTTTCGCTAGGGAGGTTTCTCTAATGGTGGGGGGATGGGAATGACTGGAGGAGGAGAGAGATCGCTGTTCCTGATCACTAGTAGGGATGAGCTCTGGCGTGTTCGCATTGAACACGTTCAGAGCCGCCAGGAAGTCGGCACCGCGCTGCGCTAATGACAGTCAGGGAGACATTTCCCGATGCTCGGCTGCAGAGATTGGGAAATGTCTCCCTGGCTGTGATTAGCGCAGCACGCTGCCGACTTTCTGGCGGGCTCTGAACGTGTTCAATGCGAACATGCCGGAGCTCATCCCTAATCACTAGAAACAGCAGATCTCTCTTTCCTCCCCTGTCAGAAAGGGGATCAGTCTGTTTACATTGACAGATCCCAGTGCTGCCTCTCCGTGGAGCGATTGCAGTTGGCCGGCGGACATTGCGTCCCCTATAGCTCTTAAAACGGCCCACGCACACCTATGGCGATTCACGCAGCCGAGCCAACCTGCCACAGTATAATGACGGTGGCTGGCCGGCAAGCGGATAAACAGGTGCACCTTATGTAGGAGGACTTGCATTTAACTCTTTGATCTCCCTAGAGGTTTAACCTCTTCCCAGCCAGTGTCATTAGTACAGTGAAAGTGCATTTTCTTTAGCACTGATTATTGTATTGGTGTCACTAGTTCACACAAAGTGTCAGTTTCAGACTGTCCGCCACAATATCACAGTCCCGCTATAAGTCCCTGATTGCCATTACTAGTAAAATACTATACTAAAAAAAAAAAATCCAGTATCCATCCCTTAGTTTGTAGACGCTAGAACTTTTGCACAAACCAATCAATATACGCCGCTTCCAATATATGCTTATTGTAATACATATCAGCCTAAATCTTTGAAGAATTTTTTTATTTATTTTTGGATATGTTTTATAGCAGAAAGTAAAAAAATATTGTTTTTGTTTTCTTTTCAAAATTCTCGGCTTTTTTTTTTTGTTTATAGCGCAAAAAATGAAAACCGCAGAGGTGATCAAATACCACCAAAAGAAAGCTCTATTTTAGGGTACAGCGTCGCACGACCGCGCAATTGTCAGTTGGCAAATGGCCTGGTGATGAAGGGGGTAAATCTTCCAGAGGTCAAGTGGTTAATACACACAGCACAGAGCCGGCTACATGCCACCCAGTTAAGGATTGCATGTTCTTCAAGGCATTCACTTATTAGACGTTTTTCAGGTCTTGATCGACCATGAATAATAAAGGTTTAGGATGGAGCGCGGACAGGCCGGGCCGCTGACATCCAATCACACTGGAACGATTAATCAGACATGGTGGCAGTCGTCTGCGCTGGGTGGCGGTCTGGTGGATGGTCGGGGGCCCATCTTGATAAGGTCACTGCTCGGTTTTATTATGCTTTTTGAGGGTTTAATTCATCCAAGGTCCCTCATCCTGCCGGTTACAGTTGGGGTTGGGGGGGGGGGCATAAATTCCACGCTTGGAGGGATTTTGGGGAGGAGGCAGTTTGGAGTCCACACAGAGATTTAGAAACATGTGCTAACTATTCGTGTGAGAAAATCCTACTTCTGGCATATAGGAAACATCGGATCCGGAATTCTGGAGACTTGCCTTACTCCAGTTATTGGGGACAGGGGGCGGGGGGGGCTCTTACCCTCTTTACTGAAAACCAGGAGCCTTCTCCCAAGTCAATCAATCAGGATTTAGGGTTTATTATCCCATTGCAGGTGGCAGGCTGTTAATTGTTTGTTATGGACCTTTTGGGGGTTATTTACTAAAACTGGAGAGTGCAAAATCTGGTGCGGTTCTGCAAAGAAACCAATCAGCTTCCAGGGTTTATTGTCAAAGGTTAAAGTGGTTGTAACCCTAAAGCATGAATAACAGCACAGTGCTTATGCTGTGTCATTGTGACCCTTGTATATTCTAAAATACCTGTCTGATCCTGTCTGCTTCTGCCCTCTCCTCTGTAAACTGACCACAGTTTATCATGGCTGCTGAGCCCCGACACCGTGGTCAGTTTATGTGCCTCCGCCATCCGCTGTCTCTCCTCTGTCCTCCTCTCCCTCCCTGCCTGTCAGCTCCGATCTGCTCTCCGACACTCCCCTCCTGCTGCTATCATATTGCTACAATCCCCTCTGTTACATTAAATGATGTGCCCCAGTGTATGTGTTTTTAAAAAATAAGCCGCTGTATACCTTATTTTATATCGCCGATTTCCCTTGGGGGGGTGCACCCGGGAATGTCCGTGACCTGCTGGGTCCCTCCCACAGCTCTGCTCTCTTTCTTTGTGCAGGGTGACTGGTCTTGTCTCTGCCTCCTCTTGTAGTTTTCTGCAGTGGGTGGGGCCTTCTGGGTCCCTCCCACAGCTCTGCTCTCTTTCTTTGTGCAGTGTGACTGGTCTTGTCTCCACCCCCTCTTGTCATTTTCTGCAGTGGGTGGGGCCTTCTGGGTTCCTCCCACTGCTCTGCTCTCTTTCCCCTTGTGCAGGGTGACTGGTCTTGTCTCCGCCCCCTCTTGTCATTTTCTGCAGTGGGTGGGGCCTTCTGGGTCCCTCCCACAGCTCTGCTCTCTCTCCCCTTGTGCAGGGTGACTTGTCTTGTCTCCGCCCCCTCTTGGAGTTTTCTGCAGTGGGTGGGGCCTTCTGGGTCCCTCCCACAGCTCTGATCTCTCTCCTTGTGCAGGGTGACTGGTGATGTCTCCGCCCCCTCCTCCTGTACTTTATTGCAGGCTGTATGTAGTGGGTGGAGCCTGCTTGGCCCCTCCCACAGCTCTGCTCTCTGCACAGGCTATGTACAGCATAGTGATGATGTCACTGCTACTTTTACCAGGTAATATCTGGATATGCAAGGGAATTTGGTGCTCACATAGTGGATACTATATGTGGCTATTAAGGACAATATTTAAAGTTCAGCTTTACTCTCCCTGTGAGTTCCAATCTGTGCTTTGCGCAATTCCTTTGCGTCTCATCGAGTCGAAGTCTGCGTTCAAAAATCATCCCCCCCCCCCCCCAGACACAACCTTCATGGGTCTTAGCAAGTTACTTAACCCTGCTGCTCCTTTGCGAGCGTGTGTTGTGGCAGGACCCGCAGTCAAGGCACGTCAAAGGAATAAAAAAAAGAAAATGAAGCAGAAATTCCTGAGCTTCTGCTGTATTTAACCTGTGACCCGCCATTAATGCAAAACAGCCACGGTGGCTGCAAATCTGATCTCGCCAAACCCAAGTTGTGTGTTCGAGTGAAAAAAAAATAAAAAAATGAAACGTGCGGTATTTGAGCGCATGCCAGCTTCGCCGTCTCTCCAACATATCCCTCGTTTTACAAGGCGAAGGCTGCCAGCAGACGCTTTGTATGGGTTGGGACGCACAGCCATTTTTTTTTATTTTTTTTTTACCTACCAGGCGACTTTGCATTTTCCAGGCGTCCAGCAACCATGAAATGGCAAAAAGGATTCATAGAGATCTAAAATAAAAAAAAAAAGGATTTCAGAATCAGAAATCGGGTAAATGCTTTAAGACTTGCTGTGAGAGTTTGGGGGGGGGGGGGGACCTAAAAACTTTTTTAAAATGCTGTAAAGTGTAAAGATAAAGAATGTTTTTCATGTTATAGAGAGTGGTCAAGGGTTAAAAACTATTCATTCATTTTCTGCTGCCTGTGTTCCATCTCACAGACTTCTCTATAATCCATTGAGGGACGTGGCTTCATGAGAATAATTAGCCACTATTAATTAGGGTTATGCTGCCACCTACAGGAGAACTGGGCACCAAGCACATAAAGAACATAAGCCCTCCCACCCCCCACCCCCCCTCACGCCCACTCAGTTTTGCTTGTGTATTTATATTTAAAAAAAATCTCTACATACTGTATATACTACCTGCCCAGTCAAAGTTGCTGACTTTGCAATTTTGAAACCCCCCACAAATGTAATATATTGCAGCTTACCAGCTTTATTTTCACCTGGTGATCCTGCTAGTTCTAGGGTGACAACACTCACTTACCATACTGCAGAGACATCATCATCCTGCAGACTACAGAGCACTTCCCCCTCTCCTTTTCTCCTTAACATTAGGAAAAATGTTTGCAGTCCTCAGAGATAACTGGGAAGCAATGTAGGTGATAACAGTGCAGCAACTCCATAACCCAGTTCATCTTCTCTCCCACGCCTTATCTCCATAACTCCTCCTCATCTCCATAACTCCTCCTCCATTTCATCTCCATAACGCCTCCTCCATTACATCTCTATAACCCCTCCTCATCTCCTCCCCCCCCCCGCATCTCCATAACCCCTCCTCGTCTCCTCCCCAAATTCATCTCCATATCCCCTCCTCATCTCCTCCCCCAGCTCATCTCCATAACTCCTCCTCGTCTCCTCCCCAAATTTACCTCCATAACCCCTCCTCATCTCCTCCCCAAATTTATCTCCATAACCCCTCCTCATCTCCTCACCCACCTCATCCCCATAACCCCTCCTTATCTCCTCCCCAACTTCATCAGCCTAACCCATCTTCATCTCATTTACCACACTTCATCTCAATAACCCCTTCTCATCTACTCCCCCACACCTCATCTCCTCCCCAACTTCATCTCCATAACCCCTCCTCACTTCATACCATAACCCCTCCTCATCTCCTTAACCCCTCCTCAGCTCCTCCCCAACTGCATCTCCATAACCCCTCCTCATGTCCTCATCTCCTTCCCGTCTTCATCTCCATAACCCCTCCTCATGTCCTCATCTTCTCCCCGTCTTCATCTCCATAACCCCTCCTCATCTCCCTCCCCCCCCCATTCGCATCTCCACAACCCCTCCTCATGTCCTCATCTCCTCCCCGTCTTCATCTCCACAACCCCTCCTCATCTCCTCCCCGTCTTAATCTCCATAACCCCTCCTCATTTTCTCATCTCCTCCCCGTCTTCATCTCCATAACCCCTCCTCATCTCATCCCCCACCCCTCATCTCCATAACCCCTCCTCATCTCATCCCCCACCCCTCATCTCCATAACCCCTCCTCATCTCATCCCCCACCCCTCATCTCCATAACCCCTCCTCATCTCATCCCCCACCCCTCATCTCCATAACCCCTCCTCATCTCATCCCCCACCCCTCATCTCCATAACCCCTCCTCATCTCATCCCCCACCCCTCATCTCCATAACCCCTCCTCATCTCATCCCCCACACCTCATCTCCATAACCCCTCCTCATCTCATCCCCCACACCTCATCTCCATAACCCCTCCTCATCTCATCCCCCACACCTCATCTCCATAACCCCTCCTCATCTCATCCCCCACCCCTCATCTCCATAACCCCTCCTCATCTCATCCCCCGCACCGCATCTCCATAACCCCTCCTCATCTCATCCCCCACACCTCATCTCCATAACCCCTCCTCATCTCATCCCCCACCCCTCATCTCCATAACACCTCCTCATCTCATCCCCCACACCTCATCTCCATAACCCCTCCTCATCTCATCCCCCGCACCACATCTCCATAACCCCTCCTCATCTCATCCCCCACACCTCATCTCCATAACCCCTCCTCATCTCATCCCCCACACCTCATCTCCATAACCCCTCCTCATCTCATCCCCCACCCCTCATCTCCATAACACCTCCTCATCTCATCCCCCGCACCGCATCTCCATAACCCCTCCTCATCTCATCCCCCACACCTCATCTCCATAACCCCTCCTCATCTCATCCCCCACCCCTCATCTCCATAACCCCTCCTCATCTCATCCCCCACACCTCATCTCCATAACCCCTCCTCATCTCATCCCCCACACCTCATCTCCATAACCCCTCCTCATCTCATCCCCCACACCTCATCTCCATAACCCCTCCTCATCTCATCCCCCACACCTCATCTCCATAACACCTCCTCATCTCATCCCCCACACCTCATCTCCATAACCCCTCCTCATCTCATCCCCCACACCTCATCTCCATAACACCTCCTCATCTCCATAACCCGAACTCATTTCTATATCCCCTTCTTGTGAACGAACAGCTCACAAGATTTTTGCCAGGATGAAAAGGTATTCCCTGCACTTTCAATGCAAGGTTGAAATGTGAACTTGTATTTAATTTTTATTGACATAATAAAGTTTAAAAAAAAAACTATATTTAATTGACCAAAAAGAAGCTAATAAGAGACATTGTTCATTGTAGGTATTCATATACACAATTTTTCCTTGTATATAAACCAGTGGTTGTGATAAATCTGACATGCGTGGATCGGGCTGGATACAAATGTTCCGTGATATCCATACACCTAACAGAATGACGTTTGCTCCATAAAACCAAACTCTCCATAAAATAAGCCTCCTTCCTCCTCCAGCCTCTTCCCACCACATCTGTTCCGCATTAGATTTAGTCTCAGATTATGGCGGCCTCGAGGCCCGGAGCCTGTCCTGCGGGGACGCGGCGGCCTTATTTGTTCGGGGTCAAATCGCACATTTTACAGTACAATTAATGTCTCACCAATAATTTGGCGTGAGAGAGCTGCGTCTTTAAAAGGCGGGATCACACTCGTTCCTTCCAGAAACAATAACGTTCTTTATCGGTTTTCTTTATTGCGCCATTCACAGCGGAAGGCTCATCTCGGAAGTCAGAGACCCCCAGCTTTTCACCACTAATGACAGAAGACCGTGTTGTAGACATTCTGTATTTTCCAATATTACTGATCTCCATCACACTGATACTTTGTAACTTTTTAAATCTTAGCTCTGTCCACAGTGTTTCTCTTTAGTTTAGAATGCTGTTGGGAAGGGTTAACATTTCTGCCGGGTGTTTATTCCTGCCTTTGCTCCCTTTGGGGAGATTATCCATCACTTCCTGTGACACCTGTAAAAGAAATAAGGGCACAGGTGTCACCAGGACATGACGGGACATGACAGACGCCAGTAAATACATTTTCAGAGGTTCCTGTTCTGGAAAAAGAGGTTACAGCCTGCTATTGTGTGAATGTATATACCTAGTGCCCTAGACATGTGCATTTCGTTTCGTTCCGAATCGAAATTCGGACGAATTTTTCATTATTCGGACATTCGGATGCATCCGAATTACCGAATTACAATACTAACGAATTTAACCGAATCCGAATTTTTTCGAATCTAAAAATATTTTTGACCCGACTTTGGGTCCATGTATCTCGGGGTTCCTTGGTGATAGAAACCCCAAATTTGGAGATGTTGTAGGGCTAGTTCTTCTGTGTTTGCATACCAAATTTGGTGTTTCTATCACTAAGTGACCCCGAGATACGTGGACCCAAAGTCGGGTCGCAAAATGTCAAGCACTTTACTGGAGCAGAGAATGACATTTTGCGACCCGATTTTGGGGCCACATATCTCGGGGCCACTTGTAGCTAGAAACCCCAAATTTGGTATGCAAACACAGTAGAACTAGCACTACAACATCTCCAAATTTTGGGTTTCTATCACCAAGTAACCCCAAAATACATGGACCCAAAGTCGGGTCGCAAAATATTTTCGAATCCCGTTGAAATAGTATCAACATGATTCGAAATTATTTCAACTGCATTTGAAACTATTTCAACCGGATTCGAAAATATTTTGTGACCCGAATTTGGGTCCATGTATCTCGGGGTTACTTGGTGATAGAAACCCCAAATTTGGGGTTATTGTTTTTCTAGTCTATTTTCTATTTTATTATAATCTTTTCTATCCAAAGTTAAAATTAATTAATTAATTAAAAAATTTGAATTCATACTATTCGAAATTCAAATTTATTCTATTCGAAATTCGAATTTCAGAAGATGGTTGTATATTCTTTCTATTTTATTCTTCTAAATTATATTTTTTTTCTATTCTGTTCTAATCTTTTCTATTTGAATTATAAATTTTGGAAGAAGGTTATTTACTTACTTATATACATCTGTCACATAAAAAAAAAAGATGTGAAATGGCTGTCACGGATGTCGATCGCAAGGCAAGTACATATGCTGTATGTCATTGTCCACTTACCACAACACCTGCCACGAGTGCCACGACACCGGCCACGAGTGCCACGACACCGGCCACGAGTGCCACCTGACCTGCCACGAGTGCCACGTGAACGGCCACGAGTGCCACGTGACCTGCCACGTGACCTAGTTGTGGATTGTCTACTTGCCACGTCACCTGCCACAAGTTATGGGGCTCCTAGCACCAAGTGACCCCCAGATATGGGCGATATTTCAAGTACTTTTCTGCAGCAGATAATGACATTTTGTGACCCGACTTTGGGGCCACGTATCTCGGGGGCACTTATAGCTAGAAACCCCAAATTTGGTATGCAAACACAGTAGAACTAGCATTACAACGTGGTTACTTGGTGATAGAAACCCCAAATTTGGGGTTATTGTAGTGCCAGTTGTAATGTGTTTACATACCAAATATTTTGGGATTTCTAGCTATAAGTGGCCCCGAGATACGTGGCCTCAAAGTCGGGTCACAAAATTTAATTCTCTGCTGCAGAAAAGCACTTGACAGATCGCCCCTATCTGGGGGTCACTTGGTGCTAGGAACCCCATAACTTGTGGCAGGTGACGTGGCAAGTGGACAATCCACAACTTGGTCACGTGGCACTCATGGCAGGTGTTGTGGTAAGTGGACAATGACATACAGCATATGTACTTGCCTTGCGATCGACATCCGTGACAGCCATTTCACATCTTTTTTTTTATGTGACAGATGTATATAAGTAAGTAAATAACCTTCTTCCAAAATTTATAATTCAAATAGAAAAGATTAGAACAGAATAGAAAAAAAATATAATTTAGAAGAATAAAATAGAAAGAATATACAACCATCTTCTGAAATTCGAATTTCGAATAGAATAAATTTGAATTTCGAATAGTATGAATTCAAATTTTTTAATTAATTAATTAATTTTAACTTTGGATAGAAAAGATTATAATAAAATAGAAAATAGACTAGAAAAACAATAACCCCAAATTTGGGGTTTCTATCACCAAGTAACCCCGAGATACATGGACCCAAATTCGGGTCACAAAATATTTTCGAATCCGGTTGAAATAGTTTCAAATGCAGTTGAAATAATTTCGAATCATGTTGATACTATTTTAACCGGATTCGAAAATATTTTGCGACCCGACTTTGGGTCCATGTATTTTGGGGTTACTTGGTGATAGAAACCCAAAATTTGGAGATGTTGTAGTGCTAGTTCTACTGTGTTTGCATACCAAATTTGGGGTTTCTAGCTACAAGTGGCCCCGAGATATGTGCCCCCAAAATCGGGTCGCAAAATGTCATTCTCTGCTCCAGTAAAGTGCTTGACATTTTGCGACCCGACTTTGGGTCCACATATCTCGGGGCCACTTGTAGCTAGAAACCCCAAATTTGGTATGCAGACACAGTAGAACTAGCACTATAACATCTCCAAATTTGGGGTTTCTATTACTAAGTGACCCTGAGATACGTGGACCCAAAGTCGGGTCGCAAAATATTTTCGAATCCGGTTGAAATAGTTTCAAATGCGGTTGAAATAATTTCGAATCATGTTGAAATAATTTCGAATCCGGTAGAAATATTTTCGAATTCGGTTGAAATATTTTCGAATGCGACTGATTTTCGAATTCGGTCGAAAACAAAACGAAATCCGAAAACGAATTTAACAAATTTAACGAATCTAACTAAACGAAATTAATTAATTAACGAATTAAAACGAAACGAAACGAATTTTTTCCTTTTGCACATGTCTCATACCTCATCGTTGTTTATCATTCCTAGGGCCTCATTGTCTTCCTTCATTCTTAGTGCCTCATCTAATTTCACAAGACGCATCCTTGTTCCTCATACCTAGTGCCTCATTACTTATCCTTATTTGTCATACCTAGTGCCTCATCATTGTTCCTCATCTATCATTTCTAGTGCCTAAAGGCTTGTTGTTTTCTCTCATTCCTAGTGCTTCATGCTAAACTGTTGGTCCCTATTTGTATCACCTTTGCCTCGTCCTTGTCCCTCATTCATAGCATCTTATGGCTCTACATAATGCCCCATGCTTTGACATTGCCCCTGATTCATGGCACCTTGTGCATTGGCGATGTCCCTCATTCATAGCACCTTATACCTTGTCATCCTTCCTCATTCATAGCACCTCATACCTCATCATAGTGACTCATTCATAGCTCCTTATGCATTGTTGTTGTCCCTCATTCATAGTACCTCATGCCTCATGGCTGTCCCTCATTGCTAGCATCTAATGCCTTTGGTTGTCGCTCATTGATAGTGCCTCTTACCTCATGGTTAGCGCCTCGTGATTGTCCAAGATTGATAGCACCTCTTGCCTTGTTGTTGCCCCTCATTCATAGTACCTTAAGCCCCATGTTTGTCCCACATTCACAGCGCCTCATGATTGTTCCTCATTTAAAGTGCCTCATGGTTGTCCATTGTTGATAGCACTTCTTGCCTCATGGTTGTCCCTCATTGATAGCACCTCGTGGTTGTCCAAGATTGATAGCACCTCTTGCCTTGTTGTTGTCCCTCATTCATAGCACCTCAAGCCTCATGGTTGTCCCACATTCACAGCGCCTCATGCTTTGTGATTGTCCCTCATTGATAGTGCCTTATGGTTGACCACCATTCGTAGCACCTCATAGTTGTCCCTCATTGCTAGCACTTCATGGCTCATGGGTGTCCCTCATTGATAGCACCTCTTGCCTCGTGGTTGTCCCTCATTGATAGTGCCTCATGGTTGTCCCTCATTGTTAGTGCCTCATGGTTGTCCCTCATTGTTAGTGCCTCATGGTTGTCCCTCATTGTTAGTGCCTCATGGTTGTCCCTCATTGATGGTGCCTCATGGTTGTCCCTCATTGATGGTGCCTCATGGTTGTCCCTCATTGATGGTGCCTCATGGTTGTCCCTTATTGATGGTGCCTCATGGTTGTCCCTTATTGATGGTGCCTCATGGTTGTCCCTCATTGATGGTGCCTCATGGTTGTCCCTCATTGTTAGTGCCTCATGGTTGTCCCTCATTGTTAGTGCCTCATGGTTGTCCCTCATTGATGGTGCCTCATGGTTGTCCCTTATTGATGGTGCCTCATGGTTGTCCCTTATTGATGGTGCCTCATGGTTGTCCCTTATTGATGGTGCCTCATGGTTGTCCCTCATTGATGGTGCCTCATGGTTGTCCCTCATTGATGGTGCCTCATGGTTGTCCCTCATTGATGGTGCCTCATGGTTGTCCCTCATTGATAGTGCCTCATGGTTGTCCCTCATTAATAGGGCCTCATGGTTTTACATCATTGATAGCACCTCTTGCCTCGTGGTTGTCCCTCATTGATAGTGCCCCATGGTTGTCCCTCATTGATGGTGCCCCATGGTTGTCCCTCATTGATGGTGCCTCATGGTTGTCCCTCATTGATGGTGCCTCATGGTTGTCCCTCATTGATGGTGCCTCGTGGTTGTCCCTCATTGATGGTGCCTCGTGGTTGTCCCTCATTGATGGTGCCTCGTGGTTATCCCTCATTGATGGTGCCTCATGGTTTTCCATCATTGATGGTGCCTCATGGTTTTCCATCATTGATGGCACCTCTTGCCTTGTTGTTGTCCCTCATTGATAGTGCCTCATGGTTGTCCCTCATCGATCGTGCCTCATGGTTGTCCATCATTGATAGCACCTCTTGCCTTGTTGTTGTCCCTCAGTGATAGTGCCTCGTGTTTATCCATCATTTATAGTGCCTCAGGTTTATCCATCATTGATAGCGCCTCTTGGTTGTGCCCCATTTCTGGCTGGATTTTCCTTGTCATACCCCGGTGTTAGGAGTGAGTAGGTGACTTCTCTCCCATATAATGGGCTCCTTGCTGGGATTCCTGTAGAGTAAATAAATCAGAAGGTTGTGAAAGCGGATTTATAGCTGAATTTCTGCTGATTTTTCCTGCCAAGAACAAACACTCCTGATTGCTGTGAGCACGGCAGCTCCTGCCAATATCGTAAAACTAATATTTAGCCGTAGAGAGACAAATTATCACCAGCCGGACAGACAATAGGGCATTCATTTTTATTGTCCTGCGCTCGGGGCCCCACGGATGCCGCCGCAAAGAGCGCAACGTCCAGGCCTTTCAAGTGCCCCATTTTCCATGCTCTGCCGCCTACATGCAGCCGCCGATCAGCCATGGCGGCACAGCCCTGTGGGGCGTCACTTTCTGAGAGTTCTTCAACTACTCTGGCACAGCCGGGTTTGTTCAGCTGTTCATTCCCCAACTAATCCAGCTGCTTATATCAAAACAAACAGGGTCTTCGGGGAAAGGACATGGAAGGGGGGCGGGGGGGTAAGGCCCTGTCTAAAAGACGATCGACTCCACTAAGCGCTATTTGTTCATAACATAGACGCAAAACGAATCCCGTCATTGCACTTCCATTGTTCATTAAAACAAAAGCAATGAAACGTTTGCTGGTTTTAGTTGTTTTTTCCCCATCTGGCCGGATCTTTTCAGTGAAACAACTGACAATAGATTGTTACTTTGCATCTAAAGCCAAACATTTTTCTTAAATTTGTGGAAGTGTGCAGAAAGTTTGGAGTTTAAATGATACATTTTATTGACTAATTTAAAGAGACCCTGTCATCAACTAAAAAATAAAAATTCAGGTAAAAGGTAAGAAATATCAAATTTTTAAAATTCTTACTTCTTCCTTTTCATAACTGATTTGCATTGCAATACAATGTACCTCTGAAATTCCTACTGATGTAACTACTGGAGAGTCAATACCCTAAGGACAACCCCCTCATTTCATGCACATCACAGCCACTCTATAGTGTGATCGCATTCAATTGTATTAAAACATAATGTAATATACTCACATAAAACAGTACAAATGTAGTATAACAACCAGTATCCAGATGACAAAGAGAATTGGCAAAGGTATGCAAGCAAGCCGCTGGCTGACGTCCACTCATTTTCCTGGCAATTCTCATGGCTAAAATCCACCACAGACACAATATCAGAGAAGCTCCCAGCGGTAGCCCCCACCCCCTACGCATTTCATCCTTCAGCGTCATTGAAGGACGAAACGTGTAGGGTTAAGAACCTAATGTTAAGGGAGTTTTTTTTTGATATGTTCACCGAAGGGATTGAGGGACTGGAGGAAGAAAAGAACAGTCTTTAAAGTGGAAGCTTCAGGGAATACCACCTTCTCTGGAAACATACACGCTGTGTTTGCCTAATCTGTTAAAGGATAGGCACACACTTTTGGTCAGTGCTCTTCCTGAAGATGATGAAGGGCACATGTTTTGAAAGTCATTTGAAATTTTTTATCATTCACTATTGGGCTTTATTCAGTTTTGTTATATGTGTACAGCGTTTCGTATTTTTGTATATATTTTTTGTGTGTATATGAATACATATTTAGTTCATATTTCTGTCCTGGTGATAAAGAGAGTAATGGGAAATGTTACACTTGTCACCAGAACAAAAGGTGAGAGTAAATCTTCCAATTAGGACACCTATAAAATTATCTTAGTTTACAGCCAGTACTGGGATAGGTTCGTCTAATGCCCAGGGCAAAGTTGTATAATTGCACCCCCCTCCCTCATTTCTAATGCATGCCATAGAATGGGTGTACCACTCTGCGCCCATTCTCTGCCCCTTTGCTCCAGCTGCCCATGGTTGCAATGGAGTGTGCACTGCACACGCATTGCCAATTTCTTGCTTTCTAGCAACTAGTAGGTAGTTGCACATGCACAGTGGGTTTTTCTTGCCTTCTTGGGCAAATGGTGTGGAAGGTGGGCATGTTGGAGCACAGTGTGACAGCAGTAGCTTTCAGAGTAGATATGAAGCTGCATCTCGCTGGTTGCTAGCCATGGATCTGGAGCTTGTATATGGTAAGGGGATGCCCCCCACCACTTCTCCCTGGGCTGGTGCTCCTCCTGCCCACCCCTTGTCCCAGCACTGCCTGTGTTTAAAAATACAAGTGGAGTCATTTTAAGGTTTTTCCAGCATCTGTTAAACTATGCAACTGCTTATTTGCTGCTCATATTACAAAAATAGTTTAAAAAAAAAACTCAGAAAGTTGTATATTGGTGCCAGTGGAGCTGAGTTTTCTGTTAAACCAGTTCTAACATCTCTTCACCCTCCTTTCTGCACTCTTCAACCTTGTCTCTGCTTCGTGCCACCATGGGGTTCCGTCCATCAGAACCTAAAAAATGTGGCCACATAGAGCTCACCTCCAGTGTAAGACTTTGAAGTGGCGGCAGAGGGACCCCCACAGAGCCAGCAACCTCAGAACAGAGGAGATTCAGAGACTGAGGCGTCCTTCAGTAAATAACTGCAATCTTTGTAGGCTGCAGGAAGGGCGCTGTGCATGCATTCGGTGCAGAGACGGGGGGCGCCTGTGCTACTAAGACTTTCAGATATCAGACAGGTTTTCCTGTAGACACCAGAAAGACTCCCTGTGTTGCACCATCATTATTCAGATAGAAACATTGTCAGTATTAGGGCTTCTAGGGTGTTTTTCTCTGCTTGTTTGTTGAATTTTACTCTTGTATGTTTGTTGTTTTCCTCTACCTTCTTTCTTCTTCCTTCTTCTACTTTCTTCTTCCTTCTTCTACTTTCTTCTTTCTTCTTCTACTTTCTTCTTTCTTTCTTCTACTTTCTTCTTCCTTCTACTTTCTTATTTCTTCTACTTTCTTCTTCCTTCTACTTTCTTCTTCCTTCTACTTTCTTCTTAATACTTCTTTCTTCTGACTTCTTCTTTCTTCTACTTTCTTCTTTCTTCTACTTTCTTCTTCCTTCTTTCTTCTGACTTCTTCTTTCTTTGCCTTCTTTATCTTTCTTCTTTCTTTTTCTTCCTTCTTCTTTCTGATTCCTCCCTCTTCTTTCTGTTTGTTCCTTCTTTCTTATTTTTCCTTCTTCCTTATTCTTTCTGTTTGTTCCTTCTTCTTTCTTCTTCTTCTTCCTTCTTTCTTCTTCCTTCTTCTTTTTGCTTCTACCTTCTTTCTTCTACTTTCTTCTTCCTTCTTCTTCCTTCTTCTTTCTGTTTGTTCTTTTTTCTTCTTTCTGCTTCTTTCTTCTTCCTTCTTCTTTCTGTTTGTTCCTTCTTTCTTATTCTTCATTCTTTCTTCTTCTTCCTTCTTTTTGCTTCTTCCTTCTTTCTTCTTCCTCCTTCCTTCTTTCTTCTTCTTTGTTCTTATTTCTGCTTCTTTCTTCTTCCTTCCTTTTTCTTCTTTCTTCTTCCTTCCTTCCTTCCTTTTTTTTTCTTCCTTCCTTGTTCTTCTTTCTTCTTCCTTCCTTGTTCTTCTTTCTTCTTCCTTCCTTGTTCTTCTTTCTTCTTCCTTCCTTGTTCTTTCTTCTTCCTTCTTCTTTCTGCTTTTTCCTTCTTTCTTCTCCCTTCTTCTTTCTTCCTTCTTTATTCTTCTTCCTTCCTTTTTCTTTCTTCTTCCTTCCTTTTTCTTCTTCTTCCTCCTTCTTCCTTCTTCTTCCTTCTTTTTTCTTCCTTCTTTGTTCTTCTTTCTGCTTCCTCCTTCTTCCTTCTTCTTTCTTCTTTCTTCCTTCTTCTTCCTTCCTTTTTCTTCTTCTTCCTCCTTCTTTCTTCTTTCTTCCTTCTTCTTCCTTCCTTTTTCTTCTTCTTCCTCCTTATTCTTCTTTATATATATATATATTCTTTTGGTCTGTTTTATTTATTTATTTTGTCTCTTATGCAAAACATAACTGGTAGGTTCAAAAAATTTCAACCCATACACTATTCAATTTGCTTTAATTATGAGGCAAATTGAAAGCCAGTTTATAGTAAAATTATTGACAACTTTAACAATATTATTTCACCTAGAGCTGAATCAGACTTGCCATCATCCCTGTCATTTTGTCTACAGCAGCAATCTCAAAATTGGGACTTTTTAAAGGCAACCAGCATAACAATCATGTAATAAAAAAAATATGATTTTATTGAAAACACTTGTTAAATTCCCAGATGGGACAATTTAAAAACAATGCAATACATACAAATGACATAGAAATGAAAAGTGGTGATACCCAAACGAATAGGCTGATTGGTCGTACTACAGCAATAACATAACGTACCCAATCTATGTTATTGCTGCAGTACGATCCGCTTTTCATTTTTATGTCATTTGTATGTATTGCATTGCTTTTAAATTGTCCCATGTGGGAATTTTACAAGTGTTTTCAATAAAACCATATTTTTTGATAAATATTTTATTTAACAGGACGTGCCTGAGGAAGGACCTTCATGGCGGGATCACCAGAGATTATTTAAATGACTTCATACAGAGCGGTACACAAAGGGTTGGGGTAGGGGCCATCATGGCTTTGATGGGGTACACTTATTAAATTGAATAAACCGTAAAAAGAATGCAGAATCAAAATCTGGAATAATGCCTTTTTACCTGGTCATGGCCATCTCGTGATATGAGAGATTTAAAAAGCAGGTTAGAGCGGAGAACATTAGAGAATTGCTGGGGGGGGGGGGGGGGGGGCAAGGGGCACCTATGATGGGCTAGCTAACCTCATGGACGGAGGGGAGCTGCAATGTCTGCACTGCCTGCAGTTCATCATCAGGACCCAGGAACTGCAGATACAGCACTACTTATACATTGTTGCGGATTCTCTCCCTGTTTTGGATGTAATAGGAAGTGTTGAGCAAGTTGTTTTAGAATGTTACTTCTGTTATGTGTTAAATTTTTTATTTTGTATCCTGCAGGTCCATCTGGAATCTATCAACAAGCAAACAGCCTGACCAATAGCGGAGCCTTTAGCGGCGTTCACCAGGTACAGCTCCGTGCACCAAAATCTGCAAAATGTATCTTTATCTGTTGAACTATTTCTACATTCGTCATTCATAATATCTCGGGGTATGCTGTTATATAGACAAGTGTTATTAAAGGGAAAAAGCTGAATATATTCATGTCAACGGCTTTGTTAGATCTGCCAAAAGAGTTCTGTTTGGCCAGACAAGTAACTCCTTCCAGACACTACAGCCATATCCATGATCCTCCTATTCCCCACAGCAGACAAACAGTACAGTTTGGTCACCCATCCCCCATCATGCTGAATGACCGTTGCTTCTCTCTTCTCTTTGCTCCTGTCAGTAAGCTCCCAGTGTTACGTATGCTGTAATATCCATGGAATTAAAGGAAGCTAATAAAAAGACAAATTCAGGTCCATATACTACCTGCATGTAAAATGTAGCTCCTGCCATTTTTTTATTTCAGTTTCAATAGAGCAGTAATGGTGAACCTTGGCACCCCAGATGTTTTGGAACTACATTTCCCATGATGCTCCACTACACTGCAGAGTGCGTGAGCATCATGGGAAATGTAGTTCCAAAACGGTTCGCCATCACTGCAATAGAGCATCCGTGCTTTAAAAAAAAATGTTGGCTGGAGATACATTTGATTTTATTTATTTTTTGTATGTACAGGTCGAGTAAGGACCTGCATTTTTCTTTTTATTAGCTTCCTGTAATTGTTTTTTTTTTTGCTGTCCATAGGAATGCGCACAGGGTAAGCAATCCCTCATTGTGATCTACCTGTCAATTGCGGGCAGGTGATGGGTAGGCCGCTATCTTTCCTGCTGACCCCCCCCCCCGGTACCGATCGCTCATTGTGTTCATTCACAGTTGAACCATAGTAAACTATGCTTCAGTTTGTGAATGGACATGAAGCCACTTAGCAGAGAGCTCTTCCCATTCATTCACTGCCCCATGCAGCTGAGGCTGCAGAGAAAGGGACTGGGGAATCTCTGTTCTCAGTGCTTTTCTCTCTCTCTCAAAAGTGACCCCTGGTATTTTACCGAAGCCCCCCAAAGTGGCTCCTACAAATTGTTAAATATATATTTTAAAAAATGTGTGTGTGTTTAAAAAAATAAAAAATTCTATATTTTATTTATATATATATATATATACATACACATTTTAAAAAATGTGTGTGTGTGTATGTGTGTGTATGTGTGTATATATATATATATATATATATATATATATATATATATATACACATATTGTAAAAAGTGTGTGTGTGTTTAAAGAAATAAAAAAAATTATATTATATATATATATATATAGTAAAAATGTGTGTGTGTGTGTGTGTTTAAAAAAAAAGAAAAAAATTATATTATTTTTATATATATATACACATACACACACGCGTGCCTTTTTGAGCTTTGGGGTGCACGCCCTAACGCAATAGGCTGCACACACCTATGTTGCTGTCTGAGGCTTCATAGGCAGTGACAGCATTGTAATCTGAATAGGAAGTGAAGGAAAATCTCTAGTTGGGACCCAGATAGCAATAAAATCTGCTGGGGCCTAAATTTGTGAAAATTAGAGCTTGTTATTGACAAAAAAAAATTAACACAGGGCTAAAGAAGAAGCTGCACTGGTGACACTGAGATTCGAATTGTAGATTGTGAGAATCAGAAATGTATTAAAGAATCCCCCTTAACACTTCTTCTATTGGGTGTAATTGACATTTGATTGGGTGCCACCAGAGAGTTGTGTGTTTATCTCCTATTAGGAGTTGATTATTATTGAGAGTGAGCTTTGTCTTATTTCTTCTCCCAGGAATATTCTTCATACCCGGGATTTAGCCAAAGCCAGTACCCCCAGTATTACAGCACGACGTACAACTCCCCCTACATCCCCACCAACAGCATCAGCCCGACCTCCATATCCTCCACAACCTACGCCCTGCCAGACGCCTCCCACCACATCTCCAATCAGAGCTCAGAGTCCTTGTCAGGTGAGTGCAACTGTCCACTACGCTCTGCATCCCTGTATAGGGACCAGAGGAGCTTACACTCTAATGTCCCTCCACAGTCATACACCATTATTATTATACATTTATATAGCTCTGACATATACCGCAGTGCTGTACAGAGAACACTGAGCCAATCACATCAGTCTCTGTACAGAGGAGCTTACACTCTAATGTTCCCCCACACTCACATACTATTATTATTATACATTTATATAGCTCTGACATATACTGCAGTGCTGTACAGAGAACACTGAGCCAGTCACATCAGTCTCTGTACAGAGGAGCTTACACTCTAATGTTCCCCCACACTCACATACTATTATTATTATACATTTATATAGCTCTGACATATACTGCAGTGCTGTACAGAGAACACTGAGCCAATCACATCAGTCTCTGTACAGAGGAGCTTACACTCTAATGTTCCCCCACACTCACATACTATTATTATTATACATTTATATAGCTCTGACATATACTGCAGTGCTGTACAGAGAACACTGAGCCAGTCACATCAGTCTCTGTACAGAGGAGCTTACACTCTAATGTTCCCCCACACTCACACACTATTATTATTATACATTTATATAGCTCTGACATATACTGCAGTGCTGTACAGAGAACACTGAGCCAGTCACATCAGTCTCTGTACAGAGGAGCTTACACTCTAATGTTCCCCCACACTCACACACTATTATTATTATACATTTATATAGCTCTGACATATACTGCAGTGCTGTACAGAGAACACTGAGCCAGTCACATCAGTCTCTGTACAGAGGAGCTTACACTCTAATGTTCCCCCACACTCACACACTATTATTATTATACATTTATATAGCTCTGACATATACTGCAGTGCTGTACAGAGAACACTGAGCCAGTCACATCATCACAGTATTGTTACTGTAACATTTTTTGTCTATTTTCTCTGCAGGAGAATATCCTTCACACAACGATCCCTCCACACCAATCAAAGATTCTGAATCTGAGCGGCAGCAAAGGGGCTCCGATGTGAAGTTACGAGGGAGATCTAAGCGGAATAATGACCCCTCCCCAGCAATGGACAATGAGATTGAGGTAGGTGCTGGAGTTACTTACGTTCTGCTGTGACTACAAACAATCTTTTTTTTATTTAATGGAAAGGCCTGCAGGTGTCATGTAGAGAGAGAGAGAGAGAACGGAGAGAGGTCACACAAGCTGGCAGCACACCGGACGTAGCGTGGCTCCATCATTTCACCTGACGTTTTCTTGTGAGGGTGTGACCGGAGCCTTTGTCAGGATATATTTTTCCCGGAGTGTAGAACGTTGTACGCGCAGCCCGTAGGAACGCAGCACCGGTGTTATGGAGCGGGCATCTCTGCCAGTGAAAACAGTTGTAAGCTTGTAAGAGGCGTCAGTGCCAAGCTGGCCAGATGTTCTGAATTACAGGCTGCACAGAGAAATGTCTGAAATGGGGGGGGGGGGGGGGGGTAATGAACGTTCCTCAGTTTGGTGACACGGTCATGGAATGTTGGCCAGCTAGAGGACAGGAGGTCACAGGTCATTGTGACACTTTGGGGACTATTTATTACAAAATTGCCATCCATCCAATGAATCTGCATGTGTACATTTTGGGCAAATTGGGAAAAACAAAACAAATGTTCTTTAGGCTAGTTCTTCTTCTGAACGAATGTTCTTTTAAAATGGGCAGTCGTAAGATTGTTTTTAACAAGAGATACAATGTAACAATTATAGAGAATATTACACAGAATTAGAACATAAATGTGACTAATAATTAAAATGTTGTGCTATTTTCCTCTAGCGTTCTCTAGCCACTTGGCCTCCGAAAGATTTACCCCCCCCCCCCTTCATGACCAGGCCATTTATTTTGCGATGCATCACTGCGTTACTTTAACTGACAATTGCGCGGTCCTGCGATGCTGTACACAAATACAATTTATGTCCTTTTTTTTTTCCCACACAAATAGAGCTTTTCTTTTGGTGGCATTTGATCACCTCTGCGTTTTTATTGTTTGTGCTATAAACAGTGTTACTTTAGTCGACTAAACGAAGACTATTTTAGTCAACTAAAATACGACTAAAACTAAAACAATTGAAATGACTAAAATGGGACTAAAACTAAAATCACATTTTAGTCAAAAGAATTAAGACTAAAACTAAATTGAAATTTGACTTCAAAATGAACACTGGTCTGTAGAGCATGTTCATCCCTCAGTACCATACATAATAACAATAATCATTTTTCACTCCAGCAGTATATAATGAGTTTGGAAATTGTAGAGGAATGTTAACTAATGCATTACAATTTAATTACACCCATTCGATTTTAGACAACTAAAATTTGTTTTAGTCGACTAAAATGTACTGAAGAATTTAGTCGACTAAATACGACTAAAATTAAAACAATTGCAGAAGACTAAAATGGAACTAAAACGCCATTCTAGTCCTAAGACTAAAACATTTAAATATATATATATATATATATATATATCTATATATATATATATATAATTTTTATTTTTTATTTTTTTTACTTCTATAAAACATATCCAATGAAGAAAAAATTTTTGTCATTATTTTAGTCCAATATGTGTTCTGCTACATATTTTTTTTAATACATTTGTGACAAATATATTTGGTTAAAAAAAATCCCAATAAGCATATATTTATTGGTTTGCGCAAAAGTTATGGCATCTAAAAACTGTGGGTAATTTTATTTTTTTATTATTATTTTATTTTATTTATTTATTATTACTACTAGTAATGGCGGCGATCAGCGACTTATAGCGGGACTGCGATATTGCAGCGGAGAGTCTGACACTAATGCCGCGTACACACGACCGTTTATCATGACGAGAAAAATGCCATTCTTATAAATGGTCGTGAAAAACGGTCGTGTGTAGGCTCCAGAGCATTTTTCTCGACGAGAAAAATGTCCGAAAAAAAAAAATTAGCGCCTGCTCTATTTTTTTCTCGTAATTTTTCACGTCGTTCTTTTTAACGTCGTTAAAAAACGGTCGTTTGTATGCTTTTACGAGAATCAAGTATAAGACGGGAGCGCTCGTTCTGGTAAAACTAGGGTTCGTAGTGGAGATAGCACATTCGTCACGCTGTAACGGACTGAAAAGCACGAAGACTAAAAAGCGCGAATCGTCTCTCACCAAACTTTATTAACACAAGGATCAGCAAAAGCGTCCCAAAGGGTGGCGCCATTCCAATGGAACTTCCCCTTTATAGTGCCGTCGTATGAGTTGTACCTCACCGCGCTTTACTCAAGCGTTTTTTTTTTTCATGAACGTGTGTATGCAAGGCAGGCTTAAGAGGAAATCCGAAAAATCACGTCGAGAAAAACGTTGTTTTTTTCCATGACATGAATAACGGTTGTGTGTACGCGGCATTAGGGCTCTTTCACACGGGGCGGATCCGTGAAGATCTGCCCCGTGAAGCTCCGCTTGCTCAGCGGGGATCGCTCCGTTGATCCCTGCTGAGCCGGCGGATGACTGGGTGGTCCCCGCACACTGTGCAGGGACCGCCCTGTCAGAGCGCCGCTCTCCCCTATGGGGGATCGGATGACGACGGACCGTAGAGTCCGTTGTCATCCGATCCGCTCCGCTGACGGAAGGAAAAATAGGGTTTTCCTCCGTCACACTTTGGCGGAGCGGAGCGGGCCGGATGTCAGCGGACATGTCACCGCTGACATCCGTGGCTCCATAGGGCTACATGGAGGATCTGTTCAGGTCCGCCTAAAAAACTGACAGGCGGACCTGAACGGACCTCCGTGTAAAAGGGGCCTTACTGACACTTTTGACATTTTGCCCGTTTGATCTGCCCCAGAGCTTTTTTTTTTTTGTTTGTGAGTTTATGTTTACTGATCAGCGCGGTTTTTGTTTTGGGTGTTGACCATTTGAAAAAAAAAAAGCGTCTTAGGAAAAGATTAAGACTTAAAACAAAATTTGGCTGAAAACTCGAACCCTGAAAGACTTGAAAACAGCTTCGGGCAACCAGTGCTTCCACCGCTCACCTTTTTTCTTTTTTCTTTTTTTTTTTGTGCATCCCGGCTTTTGGACTGGAAAAAGGTTCCACATTATCCCAGCAAATCTACAAAACAAACGTAGAGAGAGGCGGCGTGATACATCAGCCCTCGCAGACAACGCGGAGCGAAGGCACGGCCGTTTATCATGACATCAAGCTAATCCCATTTGTGCCTAATGCATTTTCCACATGGACTGCGATCGTCTCAGTAGGACAGGACTTTGCAAACTCCTCGCTTACATTAAAAAAAAAAAAACCTTGGCGGGATAACAAAGGGTTTTTATTTTTAAGTACATTATGGATGGAGAAGCCTGGGTGGATCTGAATGGATGTCCTGTAGATTGCTTGGCAGCGCTTGTGAAGATTAACTAAAAACGATTTTCTTGTTTCCAACTACCTGCGCCGACGTCTGTAAGACTCGCAAAGGATGCAGAACGTGGAAAGCTAGTTTTTGTTTTATTCAAGGTTCTTTTTTTTTGTCTTTTTTTTTTTTTTTTGGGTCATTCATTAAGATCGAAATTTCTAAAATTCGACAATTCATAAATTCGAAAATTTGAAAATTGGAAATATCAAAAATTCGAAAATTCGGAATTCAAAAATCCAAGAATTTTTTTTCTTTTTTTCCGGGTCATACGTTATGATCGAAATTCTAAAACGCGTAAATTCATAAATTCAACAATTTTGGAAATTTGTGAATTCAACAATTAGAAAATTGGAAAATTGGAAAATTCTAAAATAAGAAAAATTCAAAAGAACGAAAATTCTAAATAGTAACTAACTAATAATAACTAGCTAATAAATTATAGGTATTGGAATTTCCTTTCAAATTTGGCTGTTGGTGAACGTAACGAATACGAATTTATCCAAAGTTACGAATTATCCGAAATAGGGAATGCCGCATCTAAACAAATGGAATGTAACGAATTAATAATAATAAATAATAATAATAATAAAAACGTTTTATTATTATTATTATTATTATTTATTATTATTAATTCGTTACATTCCATTTGTTTAGATACGGCATTCCCTATTTCGGATAATTCGTAACTTCGGATAAATTTGTATTCGTTACATTCACTAACAGCCAAATTTGAAAGGAAATTCCAATACCTATAATTTATTAGTTATATTTTAGAATTTTCAGGTTTTTGAATTTTCGGATTTTGCAATTTTGGCATGTCATTTTGTTGGGGGAGGAGCGGATACCCTGTTTTTACGGGGGAACCCAGCTGCCATTTTCTCCCCTGGCTTCGCGGCGCCGGAAGGAAGTTCACCTCTCCCCCCCCTCCCTCCCTGCAATCTTTTGGGACACGTCACAGGTCCCAGAAAGCTGCCCGGCCATTCACAGGGCGCAGCGCGGCTGTGAAGCCACAGCCGGGCGCCCGCAGTTCTAATGCAGGTGCCTCGGAGGGGAGGGGGGAGAGGAGCTGGTCTTCCTGCACCTGCATCGCTGGACCCGTGGGACAAGTGAGTGTCTAATTATTAAAAGTCAGCAGCTACACTTTTTGTAGCTGCTGACTTTTAAATGGGTGGCACTCCACTTTAAAACCACTTTAAGCTCCGTGGGCAGGGTGAATTGCGTTGGGGGGTGTGTGTGTGTGTGTGGTCTGGACCAGGTTATATTGCATAACTGCAGGAGAGAAAAGTCAAGTCACCAACCTGGCTCTGCTGGTTAGGAGGGTTTTTGGAATCTCAGGACTGGACTGGATGGACCAGCAACCATAGATCTCACAGCAGCCAGCAATAATAGATCCTCCAGCAGCCAGCAACAATAGACCACCAGTAACATTAGACCCCTCCCTCAACAATAAATAACCCCCAGCAACAATAGATCCCATAGCAGCCGTCATTAATAGATCCTCCTGCAGCCAGCAACGATAGATTCCTCCCAGCAACAACTGACCCCCCCAGCAACATAAGACTTATGTTGCTAGTGTGTCATTTGTTGCTGGGGGGGCAGCAACAATAGATCCCATAGCAGCCGGCATTAATAGATCCTCCTGCAGCCAGCAACAATAGACCACCAGTAACACTGATCCCCAAGCAGCTGGCCTCATTGGACCCTTCAACACACCCCACTGACCCCACTGTCCCCTGCCACTGCACACATTCAGTGCTGGAGGTGCCGGAACTGAATCCCCCCTCCGTTACCGCTAAAATAAAGCCCTGATCTACTGCATGTATTTAACTGTTTTCCTAGAGTTCAACTATAAATCAGACCCCTGCCCTCAGGCGCCACCCCCCCCCCCAAAGCTTTTGGTAAAAAAAAAACACTTTAAGAGTGACCAGGCGCCAGACACACGGCAGTCTATGGGAAGCTTCCCAGTTTGCAATCAGCTGATTGCAAGCTGGGAGGCTGATTTGCCCGTGTTTAGGGCGTGTGCAGGGCGTAAGCTGTGTGCCCGCACACACTCCCACTCTCCAGTGATTTGTCCCTGGCTTTTGTCCATTTTTTTTCATTGGCCGGGACTGAAGGGCAACTGGGCGGTGCTTTTTTTTTTTCAGCACTACGCGCCACTTCCCTGGAGTCGGACTGGAGTGGACAGTGGACAATGAGACTACTGCAACCCGGGAGGCTCCTCTGTTACACTGAAGCCGCTTACTCTGTTTTCACCGCACACTGTAAGCTTTTCACAAGTGCATTAGAAGCTTCAGCAAGTCATTTCCCCGGCTGGAGGACGTCCATCATCATCTGGCTGCATATTCTGCATATCTTCAATATTACAAAGGTTTATCCCCACAGCTGATCCCGGCCTCTCCATTCCTCACTTCTTGGGGTGATTTCTGATACATGCCGATGATGTGAGACCTCCAGATAACAGAGATCAGCACCAGGACAGATGTGATCAGCTTCCAGCGGATGTACATCAGAGGGGGGGTTTGATGGCTTCGATTCGCGTAAAGCGCTGATTTCATCCCGGGTGAAGCCATTATTACTGGAGATGATGAACCGTTAAGCGAACAGATAATCTCCCTGTTATCAATTGAACCTCTAGATCTTGGAAGGCTTCATGATCTGTCTTCTTCCTCTGCCATGATTTCATACTGCCCCACCTGTGTCCAATCCCCGCAATGTCTTCATCCTGCTGAATCAGCAGATGGTCCACCTGATATAATACACATGGATGGAAAACCCGGCTTATGTCCTTGGCTGTCATTTCTACCAATCATCCAACTGCCTGTCCACAGCTCAGAAATATTGTGGAACAAAGAGCAGAACGTCCTACTCATGGGCGTCCGCTCCATAGGGCAAGGGGGGGTCAATTGCCCCCCCCCCCCCCCGGAGAAACACTATATTTATATGGACATGGAGTGAAGCGGAATTATCCTCAAGAGCTATTTGACACTGCCAGCTGGCCACGTTATCGGTAAAGTGCCGCTAGGTTTAGCGGCGCTTTACCATCGTTTTAGTGGCGCTATTCGGCCGGTAGAGGGGGGGGGGGGGGTTAAAAAAAATAGAACTTGCTAATCAGACAATGGCAGCTTGATCCTTCTATTAAGCTTTTGCATCAGGTTTCTCAAACCTTTGCATGCCTGCGCTTTATGTCATAATGACTAAGCCCCTCCCCTTCATGACATTGTCAAAAAGGGACCGAGCATGGATGACCTTAAAATGATGCCCCTCCCTGAAAAAAGTTCAGCGGACGCCCATGGTCCTACTGATTATTGTTATATCTATCATTCATATGCACATAGTGCTGACATCATACAATTCACATCAGACTCTGCACCCGAGGAACTTACAATCAAAGCCCCCCCCCCCCCCCCATACACAGTCACACACTATTATTATTTTTATATGTTAAAATAGCTCTGACATACCGCAGCGCTGTACAGAGAGCACTGAGCCAATCACATCAGTCTCTGTACCAGAGGAGCTTACACTCTAATATCCCCCCCCCCCACAGTCACACACTATTATTATTATTATTATTATTATTATTATTATTCTTTCTATCCTTTCACATCCCCTAGATTTTTTTTAATAAGATCACATTTTTGGAAAAAGGCTGCATGCATGGATTAAATGTTTAATTGTTTCTTAGCCTGAGGGCGTGTTTAGGTGGGGGGTAGGGTTGTGTTTTGCATAATTTTGTAGTTTACAAATAATACGATTACATACCTCCCAACTTTAAAAAGTCCCCCCGCGGGACATTCATTCTAAAAAAATATCCCTGCAGACAAAAGTTGTTGAGCGGGGGTCCGGGACAATTCACAAAAAGTTTGTTCACCGGCAACAAAATCTCAACTGTTGTTGAGGGGGGGGGGGGGTTGCGGTACACTGTTTTGCCCGCAAATCGCGGGGGGGGGGGGTCTTACCTGCTCGTTCTCTGATCCTCTTCATGCTGTCTCTTCTTCCTGCTGTGCGGGAAAAAGGACACTCTCTCGCGGGACTGCGGGAAGGAGGGGCCTATGCGGGTGAAACCCGCAGAATCCGTGCCAGTTGGGAGGTATGCGATTACCGTATACACTCGAGTATAAGCCGACCTGAATATAAGCTGAGGCACCTAATTTTACCACAAAAAACTGGGAAAACGTATTGACTCGAGTATAAGCCTAGGGTGTCCATCTGCATGCCTCACTGTGCCTCACTTTGCCCCACTGTGTCCATGTCATAGGTGTGCACAGCCTATTGCATTAGGGTGTGCACCCCAAAGCTCAAACACACACATGAACGCCACCTGCTGTCAGAGGAAGGGGCGCTGGTGGTGGGAGCCAGTTGATTGGGAGCATATTGCTATACACCCTAAATACGGGTGTAATGTGTTCCTAAAGACGAACCTAGATTTTAATATAATGGGGGCATTTACAATGGCCACTGGCACCCCCAACCACCCACCTGGTGCTTCTCCTGAATAATGCTAATGCACATGGGGTGATTAGGGTGTGCCTAGGCACACCCGGCACACCCTGTGCGCACGCCTATGGTCCATGTCCATGCCTCACTGTGCCCATGCCTTACTGAGCCCATGCCTCACTGTGCCCATGACTAGACTTACGTTTAACATGGGAGTATATGGAAGGGGTGCCAAACTTTGAAAAATCAATGCACCCCGGACGTAGGTCCCCCAGACAGCAATTTTTGCACACTTGTAGAGGAGAACTGGGGCTACATGTGTGCCAAGTTTCGGGTCCATGAGACCTACGCCCGGCTGGTACCAGGTCCCCAAAATTACCAGAGAAATTACCGTTTAACATGGGAGTCTATGGAAGGGGTGCCCGGCTTTGAAAAATCGGTGCTCCCCGGCCGTAGTTTCCACTGGACAACAATCTTTGCACACTTGTAGAGGAAGAGGGTGGCTACATGTGTGCAAAGTTTGGGGTCCAGGGTCCCCAAAGTCTGGGAGATCAGGCGCAAAAAGCTGACTCGAGTATAAGCCGAGGGGGGCATTTTCAGCGCAACAAAATGTGCTGAAAAACTCGGCTTATACTCGAGTATATACGGTATGTTACTTTGTACTGTATATAGTTCTAATTATGTTATTAAGGCACAATAAGCTTGTGCTAGCTACAAAAGCACTCGAAACATCCCAGTATTGTGATGGCCGCAGTGTGTTGTCGGTACGCAGGCTCTGCCCCCTAGATGCGTGTCATCAGGGCGTTGACTTCTTCAGTAGGGGTCCCATTATTTCCCAGAGGGGAAAACTGCTGATTTTACTCTGCACTTTGGTGAATTGATGTTCGGTTGGATTCTCTTCAATCAGTCATATTTATTTATTTGCATGAACTTTTTGAGATTTTTTCACATTCAGTGGACATATTATGAATGCATTTATGTTTTAGATGTCTTGAGTCCCTTAGTAGCGCAGCACTGTTTTTGGTATGCATTTTTTAGAGGTGGAGTGGAATCACTTTAAAGTGGTTGTAAACCCTAATGCCGTGTACACATGATCTGATTTTCCGTCGGAAAAACCTTGGATGGTTTTTCCGACGGAATTCCGCTCAAGCTTGGCTTGCATACTCACGGTCACACAAAAGTTCTCTGAACTTTCGACCGTCAAGAACGAGGTGAAGTACAACACTAAGACGAACCAAGAAAATTAAGTTCAATGCTTCCGAGCATGCGTCGGAATTTTGTTGCTTCGGAATTGCTACAGACGATCTGAACTTTTTCTGTCGGAAAATTTGAGAACCAGCTCTCAAATTTTTGTTGGCGGAAATTCCGACAGGAAAAGTCCGATGGAGCCTACACACACACGGTCGGAAATTTTGACCAAAAGCTCACATCTGACTTTTCTTGTTGTTAATTCCGACCGTGTGTACAGGGCATTACAGACCACTTTTACCTACAGGTAAGCCTAGATTAAGGCTTACCTGTAGCTGCAAGAAATATCTCCTAAAAATACACGGTTTAGAAGATATTTGCAAAAAAGACATGCACCAATATCTACAGCGCAGGCGCACTGTGGAAACCTTTAGAAACGCAGAGCGTGCCGTTTCTAAAGGCGATTGTGCCATGACTGGCGGCTCCCGCGTGCATGTGCGGGAGTGACGTCATCGCGGCTCCAGCCAGTCACAGCGCCGCAGCCGCGATACCCGGAAGTCATCCCGGGAGAGATGGTGGCGACGGAGGAGGGAAACGAGGACGGCTGCGGGGGCTTCGATCTCAGGTAAGTAATTCATAATGAGCTAGTATGCTATGCATACTAGCTCATTATGCCTTTGTCTTGCAAGGTGTGTGTTTTTTTTTTTTTTTTTTTTTTCAGAGGGTTTACTTCCTTTTTATGTGATAGCAGCTTCTATTTTTGTTTTTGTAATTATACACATTGTTTTGATTGTGCCAATTGATTTTTGCACATTTATTTATGTACATATTCATTTTTATTTATTTTTTGTATAAATGTAAATATACTTTTATTATGTTGTATGTTTGTAAGATTTTTAATAAACAAAAATTTACACTCTAAGGTACGATCACATTCACATACTTTTATTATTATACACTATAATGTGATGGAGATTTGTGTTGTGTACATTTTGTAACACTGTCTCTTTCCCTCTCTCTCTCTCAGCGTGTATTTGTGTGGGATTTAGATGAGACAATAATTATCTTTCACTCGTTACTCACCGGAACATTCGCCACCCGCTATGGGAAGGTAAGATTTCCCCCTTTTTTAATGACAGTCAACTATAATATACTGCAGTTTTCAGTGGCGGCTGGTGCTCAAATTTTTTGGGGGGGCGCAAACAAACTGAAAAAAATAAAAAATCATCAATTGCCGCCACTGTGCCCATTAAACGCAGCCACTGTGCCCAAATGCCACTAGTTTGTCCCCAAATGCAGCCAGTTCCCCCCCCCCATATGCAGCCAGTCCCCCCCCCATATGCAGCCAGTTTCCCCCCCCCCCATATGCAGCCAGTTTCTCCCCCATAATGCAGCCAGTTTCTCCCCCATAATGCAGCCAGTTTCTCCCCCATAATGCAGCCAGTTTCTCCCCCATAATGCAGCCAGTTTCTCCCCCATAATGCAGCCAGTTTCTCCCCCATAATGCAGCCAGTTTCTCCCCCATAATGCAGCCAGTTTCTCCCCCATATGCAGCCAGTTTCTCTCCCATAATGCAGCCAGTTTCTCCCCCATAATGCAGCCAGTTTTTCCCCCATAATGCAACCAGTTTCTCCCCCATAATGCAGCCAGTTAATCCCCCATATGCAACCAGTTAATCCCCCATAATGCAGCCAGTTTCTCCCCCATAATGCAGCCAGTTTCTCCCCCATAATGCAGCCAGTTTCTCCCCCATAATGCAGCCAGTTTCTCCCCCATAATGCAGCCAGTTTCTCCCCCCATAATACAGCCAGTTTCTCCCCCATAATACAGCCAGTTTCTCCCCCATAATACAGCCAGTTTCTCCCCCATAATACAGCCAGTTTCTCCCCCATAATGCAGCCAGTTTCCCCCCCCATAATGCAGCCAGTTTGCCCTCATAATACAGCCAGTTTGTCCCCTATATGCAGCCAGTTTCTCCCCCAAATGCAGCCAGTTTCTCCCCCAAATGCAGCCAGTTTCTCCCCTATATGCAGCCAGTTTCTCCCCCATAATGCAGCCAGTTTCTCCCCCATAATGCAGCCAGTTTCTCCCCCATAATGCAGCCAGTTTCTCCCCCATATGCAGCCAGTTTCTCCCCCATAATGCAGCCAGTTTCTCCCCCATAATGCAGCCAGTTTCTCCCCCATAATGCAGCCAGTTTCTCCCCCATAATGCAGCCAGTTTCTCCCCCATAATGCAGCCAGTTTCTCCCCCATAATGCAGCCAGTTTGTCCTCATAATGCAGCCAGTTTGTCCCCCCCAGCCCTGCACTTACCTTCCTCGAGTCAGCGCCGTCCTTCTTCCGTCCTCAATGTCTTCTCCCGCCCTCGATGTCACTTCAGCCAATCAGGTTACCGGTAACCAGACCCGGTGAACCTGATTGGCCAGGGAACGCACCCCTGTGCGTCCTCTCATTAGGTATTTAGAAGCCGATTGCAGCCCTCAGGCTGTAGTCGGGAAGCCTATCAGAGCCTGCTGGCTCTGATAGGCACTTCTAAAGGCCAATCAGACGCTGTGACTCAGATGGCCGGCGCTCAAGGGGCCGGCCATCTGAATAGTGGGCGGCAGCAATACATAGGTTCATGCAATGCATGAACCTATGTAATGTTGTGGTGAGTGACGGCCGGGCGCAGAAGCGAGCGGTAGCGGCACTTCTGCACCCACTATGGTCGCGCCGCCATGTGTAAAAAAAAAGACATTAAAAAAAAAAAAACTCTTAAAGGGCCCGTTTTTTTTTTTGGTGACCACAGGAGGGGGGGGGGGGGCCGCGCCCGGGCGCCCCCTATAGACGGGCCGCCACTGGCAGTTTTCATATTTAATGCGCTCCTCCTGCTCTGATACACAAAGGCATCAGATTTAAGAACCAGTTTTTATCTCTTGGAGAATGTGGCCTCCCAAATGAAGAGGGGAAAGTGGCATTTTCGTTGCCTTTTCTAGTTGAATTGATAGACTTAAGCCCTGTACACACGATCAGTTTTACCGATGAAAACAGTCCGATGGACTTTTTTCATCGGACAAACCGATTATGTATGGGACCCATCAGTCTTTTTTTCCATCGGTTTTAAAAAATAGAACATGTTTTAAATTAAACCGATAGCAAATTCCGATCGTCTATGGGCAAGTCCATCGGATAAAAAACCCACGCATGCTCAGAATCAAGTTGACGCATGCTCAGAAGCATTGAACTTAATTTTTCTCGGCTCATCGGAGTGTTTTACGTCACCGCGTTTGGAACAGTCGGTTTTTGGACTGATGGTGTGTAGGCAAGACTGATGGAAGTCAGCTTCATCGGATTTACGATGGAAGAAAACATTGGATTAGAATCCATAGGATATCCGATCGTGTGTACGAGGCTTTAGTTTTGGTGCAGCAGACATCCCTAGGTGACAGGTACACTTGGAGCCTTTGACACCAGTAAGCTAACGCACATCTTGTGCAGGTTTTGTGACCCCGTGCCAGTTACATTTAAGTCCAGGGCATAAAATGTGACGACTTACTTCCTATTTTAACAGCTTCCAATTAATGCTTCTTAGCAACTCTGTAGAGGGAGGGTGGAGGTGAAGGTGTCTGGCCTTATCATCACAAGCCATCAATTAGAACACGCATTACGCATCTCGAGGCTCATAAACTGTAAAGACTGCAAATGTCTCCCATAGAATAAAACTGATTGAGCCAAATGAGTCACAATGAACTCAGAAACAGGAGGTGCCAGGAGAAGATGTGTGAACAAAATCCATCACTGTGCCAGGGGCTGCGTACAGTCACCAGTAACAGTTCATTAATGATTGTGTTACCCTTTTCTGTGATTCATAGGAGGGATAGTACCATCTGCTGCCAAGGCTGGTTTATAGCCCATATGTTTTAAAATAAAGCTCTGACATATACCGCAGTGCTGTACAGAGAACACTGAGCCAATCACATCAGTCTCTGTACCATAGGAGCTTACACTCTAATGTCCCACCACTGTCACATACTAACATTATACATTGATATAGCTCTGACATGCCCTACAGTGCTGTATAGAGAACACTGAACTGATCGCTCTCTGGACCACAGGAGCTTACACTCTAATGTCCCACCACAGTCACATACTAATGCCGCGTACACACGATCGTGATTCACGGCGGTGAAAACACCGCCGTGAATCACGACATGAAAAAAAAAGAAAAACGAGGGAACGGCATGTTCCCCCACACACGACCGTTTTTCCCGTCATTTTTTTCTTTGTCGAGAAAAACGACCGTGTGTGGGCTCCGTGGCAGTGATTCCCTATGGGAAAACTGCCGCGGAAAAAAATGCTGGAAAAAACGATGAGAAAAATTAGAACATGTTCTAATTTTTCTCATCGTGATTAATGCCGTTTTTCCCATCGGGAAAAACGGCAAAAAGCCCACAGACGATCGTTTTTCTCGTCCAAAGGAAAAAATGTCATTTTTCCCGACGGGAAAAATGATCGTGTGTACGCGGCATTACATTGTACATTGATATAGCTCTGACATACCCTACAGTGCTGTATAGAGAACACTGAACTGATCGCTCTCTGAACCACAGGAGCTTACACTCCTATGTGTGGTTGGATAAGGGTGCTGGTTATAGATTGGGCCAGGTTGCAACACTCATGTATCACTTATATTTGTCTGCCAGCCTAATGTGTAAGCTGCATGAGTGATTTTTGATAATTCTTTCACTGTACTATTTCACTTGTAGCATATAATGGTGACAAATCATGTAATCTCAGTGCTGAAACTGTGTGTTTAATGTTTCTACATCTCCTTGTGTACCTTACACCATGCAGAGTGTTCTATCCACCTGATCAGCAATAAATATTGCCTAAGTCGTTTACGCTCTTTGTAGAGCTACGTGTCTCTCTCTTTGCTTCTCCATCTTAGTCTCCTTCCATCACTTTCTATTTCATTTTCTGTGTGTTTATCTTTCTTTCTCTTCTTTTTGTATTCCCTCCTAGATTCCTTCTCTCTCTCTCTCTCCCCCCCCCTCTCCCCTCTCCCTCTCTTTCTCCCTCTCTTTCTCCCTCTCCCTCTCCCTCTCTCTCTCTCTCTCTCTCTCTCTCTCTCTCTCTCTCTCTCTCTCTCTCTCTCTCTCTCTCTCCCTCCTCTCCCTCTCCTCTTTCTCTCCCTTTCTTGTCTTATCTTTATTCTCTCTCTCCCCTTCTCTCTCATCTTTCTTTTTTCTTTTCTTTTCCTCCTATCCAGGGCTGGTACAAGGTTATTTGACACCCTAGGCAAAACCTAATTTTGGCGACCCCCCTTGGCTCCACCCCCAACTCCACCCCCTTTGCCCTGTCCATGTATACTCCATCTTTTTAATGAAGCGCCCATCAAATGCAGCCCACCAGCGCCCATCAAATGCAGCCTCACCAGCGCCCATCAAATGCAGCCTCACCAGCGCCCATCAAATGCAGCCTCACCAGCGCCCATCAAATGCAGCCTCACCAGCGCCCATCAAATGCAGCCTCACCAGCGCCCATCAAATGCAGCCCACCAGCACCCATCAAATGCAGCCTCACCAGCGCCCATCAAATGCAGCCTCACCAGCGCCCATCAAATGCAGCCTCACCAGCGCCCATCAATGCAGGCTCACCAGCGCCTATCAATGAATGTTTGCTTGCTTCCATTCATTCGGGAGTTAAGACACAGACACAGTCCTCCACCGCTGCTGCGCCTCTGACACTATGTACGAACGGAGCGGCAGCTGTCTGCGGATGCCGTGACTTAGTTGCTTGCTGCAGGGAGAAGAGAATAGAAACATCAGTGCCTGGGCGCCCTAGGCAGCATTGCGCCCTAGGTGGCTGCCTAGTTTACCTAGTGGTAGCACCGGCCCTGCTCCTATCTTTCTCTCCCTCTCTCTCTATCCTCTTCTCTTTCTTGTCTCCCCCTCTCTTTTCTAATCTCTCTCTCTCCCTCTCTTCTATTTCTATCTGTCTTTTTTTTTCTCCTCTTCTATCTCTCGTTCCCCACCCCTCTCCGTTTTCTCTTTTCCCTTTCTCTTTTTATCCTCTTCTTTCTCTATCTCTCTCCCTCCATCCTCTTCTCTCTCCCTCCATCCTCTTCTCTCTCCCTCCATCCTCTTCTCTCTCCCTCCATCCTCTTCTCTCTCCCTCCATCCTCTTCTCTCTCGATCTCTCTATCCATTTCTCTCTCATTCTCTCTCCCTCTATCCTCTTCTCTATCTATCTCTCTGCTTCTATCCTTTTCTCTCTATCACGCTCCTCTATCCTCTTCTCTCTTTATCTCTTGTCTTTCTGTCTCTTTCTCTCTTCTCTCTCCTCTCTCTTTCCCACTATCATCTTCTCTTTCTTTCTTTCTTTCTTTCTTTCTTTCTCTCTCTCTCTCTCTCTCTCTCTCCTTCACTCTTTCTTCTTTAACTCTGTCTCTCCTTCTTTCTCTCTTTTGTTTCTTCTCTCTTTTGTTTCTCTCTCTCTCCCTCTCTCTCTCTCTCTCTCTCACACTAATTTGTCTCGCTCTTGCTTTTTTTTTTTAACTCTTTCTCTCTTCTTTCGTTTCTTTCTCTCTCCCTCCCTCTCTCTCCCTCCCTTCTCCCCTTCTCCTTATCTGCAGTGAATCTGACAGAGCAAAGTGCTTAAGCAGTTTATGTTTATTTTACTCCTCTAATGAGAAGCTCTCCTCAGTTTCCTCTTGGCTCAGCTGTGTTTATTTACATAGGGTTAGTCATGGTCTTGAGTACCTGGGGACACCTGGGGTCTGCTCACCCCTGCTCTCCATCAACCCCATCCTCTGCCTTCTTCTCTGGATGTCCCAGCTGAGCCATCTAAGAAAAACAAGGCCCCGCCGTACCCTGCAGAACTGGCTCTCCGATAAAAAACAAACAGCCCCTAATTCACACACGGCTCGGGGGGATTAAGTCAAGATGAACATCATTTGGGAAGGATTTTGTGAGGAAGTTGAACAGTGCTCCATACAACCCTGAGCATCTCTGGAATGTCTCAGTGTACGGAGCCACAGAAAGGAAAATATCAATATTTCTATAACTGTGTAAGAGCGACATTTCTAGGCGTCTCATCTGGAGGTCATTTTACTAGATGTAGTATTATGGTTTTACCATAACACAGTAAATCCTTCTTAGAACAGAAGGTATTCACATGTCTCATTCCATTACATATCCCAAAAATAAGAGGATTTATTTCTCATTTCAAAACAGTGGGTCGGGCCATGCAAATCATGACCCAACAGCCAAATGCACTTCCAGAACCACTGGTGTATAGCCTAATATTATAGAGCCATTTATTCCAAACTGCACACCACTGTCTCAGGCTTTTTGGTTATCATTAGTAAGGCCCTCTGTGTGGATAGCTTTTTTTTTTTTTTTTGTCTCTTCTTTCCATAACCTGTATGGCTATACTATTATATATGGTGAAATCTAATGACGAAACGCGTAGGTTAAGGCAACCAATGCTGTATCCTGGCCTAGGCCGACAAGGCCCAGGCCTAGGGCAGCACTTTGCAGGGGGGCTGCACGGAAAGTGTCCCCGCCGGCTTGCGCTACACTGTTAGTGTAGCGCCAGTCTTATGGGGCGGACTGGGCTGAGAGGCAAATTGGTCTAGTGCCCCCATAAAGCGACAGCATTGCTTCCGGTATGCGGGCGGCCACCATTGCGCAACTGTGGGGGGGGGGGGTGTCGCCGCTTCTAATTTTGACTTTCCTATCAATCTGGACCACAAACCTTCCTCACTGTGCTATGTTTTCTGCTGCACCATTGGCATGGTTATATATTAGTCCTTTCCATAAAAATATCAGAAATTTGTGCTTAAAGTAGAACTACAGGAAACCTTTTTTTTTCCATTTTGGATAAGGTAAGGGAGGGTTATAGCCCCTGTTAGAAAATAAACTACCATCCCTGTCCCATTGCAGAGATTTCCCTTCCCTTCCTGCCCCATAGCCAAACAGGACGTGGGAGGAAATGTATGCAAATTAAGGGAATCCATTGCCCCCCCTCCTCAGGCCCTCAGAACTAGTGTCCCCACTTGAAAATTTCAGGGCGGGTCTTAAACAGCAAGGGGTGTGGCTTTGGCAGGAAGGGGTGGGCCATATTTAAATGGGGGGGTGCACGAGTTTAGTCAGGCCTAGGGCAGCACAAAACCTAAATACACTACTGATGGCAACACAGCACACTTTTACTGGTTTCCATATGGCATGAGTTCGGCCTTTTCGCTAAAATCAAGTGTAGTATCTGTTCTTATAAGTGTCCAGGAAGGTTGCTATGCTGTCATTTCAGACTTCTGGTTGGAATGGCTGGCTGTATAGTATCCCTGCTGGTATGATGGGGGCTCTGAGGGCTAGTACCGGCTGGAACAGAAACTGGGGTGCCCACAGGCTGTTGGGGCACAGATGTAATCCCCTTCCCCCATGAAGGAAAACTAGATAGACCCAGTTCCTCCTGATTTGAATGGGTCTACCTTGTCTAGCCTTAGGCTGGGAAGGAAGAGAGTCCGTGGTGTCTGTGCCTCCTGGGAGTGGTCGTCCTATGGGTGCTCTTAGTAACATTGGGGTGTGTGACCCCACGGCGTGAACAGGCACTGGAAACGTTATCTTCAATGCGCCTCCATGGGCTACGCCTTTTGGCTAAGTCCAGGACATTTTTTGCCACCAGGCCTCATGGCCTAGCCAGTGCACATTGCATGGCCGCTATTTATTTCATTTATTTTTCTTCTCACGTTTGTCACCTTTCACTTTTGTGTGTGTTTTTCTCCCTAGATGGAGGATGTGAGTCCCCGGGCCTGCCCTGAGGTCTAGGGGGAGGATGTGTGGCCATTTGGTTCTTCCCTCCCCTTAACCTGGGGGGGTCTCTCTTTGGGAGAGCCACTCTACCTAGTACTCGGGGGTCGGCTTTGGCTGGCCATGAGGAGAGGAGTCCACCAGGCCTTTTGGCTAGGAGGACCAAGTTCTAAATCTTGTCCCTGTCAGGAACCTTGCACCCCAGGGGTTCAGGGAAAGGTCCTACCCCTTCGGAGGGGGTCGAAAACACACCCTTAATGCACTTTTCTGTGTTTGTGTTTTCACGTGCACCTTTTTTTGGTGTAAGGGGGGCTGACATATATGCAGGATTGAGGGGGGGCTAAGTGCGTACAGGTGGGGTGTCCGGTGTGTGGATTCAGTGGGATGGCCTGTGGACAAGTTCTGGGGAATGTTGGTGGTCAGGCTCGGGGGGGGGTGCCCAGGCCTAAAGCTGTGTAAGGGGCCCAAACATTTCTGATGGCTGCCCTGGGCGTGTATACATATGGCTGCGGAAAATGCTGCAGCCGGTTATGCTTGGTCCAGTGCAGTAACAGCTTGCTGGTGGGCTTCCTCAGGTGGGTTTGGACTAGGATCTGAACACACCTGGGCTTGTCCCTGGTCTATATTCCATCAATATCCCCTCCCCTGGGATTTGGAGTTGAGTCCTGGATTGGTCGTGAATAGCTGGTCTAACCAGGTGGACATCATGAAGGAATCTGAGCGTTTTTTGACCTTCTGTAATCCAAGGTCTTTTACAACTGCAGAGTTTTGCTTACTAATAGGTGATGATGGATGGTTGCTTCACTTGGGAAACTCTCAAGAAGTTCCTAATGCCGTGTACACACGGTCGGACTTAGCCACGGGAAAAACTCAGTCGGAATTTCCGGCGGAATAATAGAGAACCTGCCAATCATCCCCATTGAGAACGTATGCTGTGACGAAACGCGTATGGGAGCGACGTGCTGACGTCACCACACTTAGCAGAGGAGAAGGGCTTCTGTTCATTGCCGGCCGGCTTTATTTTTATGAATTTACAACATCTATCTGATGTAAGTGTTCTACTTATTTTATACATTAAATACTTTTGCGGTGTTACACTATGGTCTGTGTCCTTTCCTCCCCTTGGTTCAACGTAATGGCTACATGTATGTTGTGATCGGGTGAAACATCATCCCATTGGTTTCCTGCCTCCCGGGGTCACCGCGGTTCCTGGTATAGTTCCGGTGTTTCCACAAGGAAGCCAAAGGCCGCGGCTGGGTTACAGCCGACTGCTTTCGTGGGCTTCCCTCTGGTAAGCAGTTACCTATTCCGGTAGTGGGCACCTCCTGTTTGTTTGAGTCACCGGCTGATGTGCATCTGGACTATCCACATAATTTAATTTATCTTTGCAATTTATCAATTTTTAATGCCATACTGATAGGACTAATTGTAGTCTTCAATTGCCATTCTTTGGGGTTCGGTGTCCATACTCCCCTCTATATTTTACAAGCACACTTTTGGACTTCCATTAACCCAGTACGGACTCTTGCGCAAATTTGGGCCACTGCATGGTTTTGGTGCTGTTGTCCATTGTGTACCGTTTTTTGCATACCAGCCCCTGGATGCAGATTTTATATACATATTGGCGCAGCTTTTCTCCTGTTTTAGTTTTCCTCTCTATCTAAGTCCGTCGGAAATTCAGAGAGAAAAAGTTTGATGGGGCATACACACGGTCGAAAATTCGGACGAAAAGCTCCCATCTGACTTTTTCTGTCGGAAATTCCGACCGCGTGTACGCGGCATAAGTTCTGTGTGAGGAAACATTTACTTGGACTTTCTCTATGGACTGGACATACGATTTTGCAACATTAAGTTGAGTTTCCACTTCTTTGTTACATTGTATGTGGTGATATGAAGCAGGTGGAAGCACTGTTTACTTTGTCATTACATTTAGGATGATTATATTATGTTCCTATGGCAGTGATTCCAGTAGTCAGTATAGACGTTGGCCCCGATAATTGTCCGCCTCCATTGAAGAACACTTACGATGAATGTTCCTTCTTGCACCGGCTGGTCCCAGACGTCTCATTATGAGGCTTTAATTACATGGTTCCCAGAGGTGATTGCAGTCATGATTTTGGCTCCCGCGTCCTCCCCGCTTACCCTTCCAATTACATTCCGCTGGCTTCCTAACATTGATGTGCGATTGAAGCGTACAGAGAACATTTGTCTGGGGGGGGGAGAGGCGGGCGGCTTTTGTGCTATAGAAATAGTTTTTGGTGATGGGGGAAGAAGGCATTCCGCGCCCTCTGCGGCATACCTGGAAAATTCCCGCATGTGTTAAATAGAAGGTTACGGACCTCGTCATTTTTTTACGCTTGTTTGGAAGCAGAAGAATAGGCCGGTTGATATGGTAAGTTGATGGCTAGAATTTCCCTGGGAGTGTCCGCTGTCATCCTCCAACTCCCCCGTGCCAAAAGGACAAGTAGGCCCATGTTCCTTAGAGTAGAATTCCAGGAAAAAACAAACTGACGAAATTCTCCATCCCCCCCCCCCCCTCCTAACACCTATACTGGCTAAGCAGGTAAGCAAGAAAGATGTATATATGCTTACCTATTTTCAGCCCGCTCCAGTCTGGTCACATGATTATCTTGTGACAGCCAGCAGCAGCTGCAGGGGAGAAGAGTGACATTACCCATAGGCTCCTGTGGGCCATCCGTTATCGGCACCCCCTCCTCTTCCCTGCTGCCGCCACTGTCTGACAAAGGGCAGCCAGATCACGTGACTGGACCGGGGCGGCCTGAAAATAGATAAGGATACAGATCTCTTTTAAGGCTCGGTTTCCACTTGTGAGACTTCTCATGCGACTTGGTACTGCAAAGTCGCATGACAAGTCGTACCCCCCATGATTTCCAATGAGTACCGTTCATATCTGAGGTCCAGGACCTCACAGGCAATACACAGGCATTGCTTCACGTTGCATCAAAATCACAGGAAAAATTGTGGTAAAATTGCGGCAAAAAATCGCAACAAAATCGCGCAACTTTGGGGTTGCAATAGTGGAAACAGAGCCTTACAGTTAGAATAGGTGTTGGGAGGGGACACTTTTACAGTAAGTCTAGTTAGGTTTTCCTGGAATTCTACTTTAAGGCTGAACTCCATTCAAGTAGCTAAATTCGCAGATGAAAGCTGCGTTACCATTCTGTCCATCCAGTCCTGATATTTATACAGTTCTGCCACATGAGAGGCCTAATTTTCAGGCCTTTCTGTGACTGGATAGTGAACGGAGAAGCAGCAGACTGATGAGCTCAACTCTCTGCTCTCTTATCTAATCAGAATTTATAGGGTGACAACGCTTTATCCCCGTTTCTAATTGTGCTCCTGCATTGTCACTAGTGATGAGCTTGGGTATGTTCATACCGGGACCTGAAACCCACATGTGTGAGCCTGCCAGGAAGTTGTCACCTGTACAGGCCATATTTGTGGGCGGGGCATTCTCTGTCCCTCAGATGCAAGCAGGGCCGGGACAAGGGGTTGGCAGGAGGGGCGGCTGCCCTGGGGAGCATTGTGGTATCATGTGAGTTGGGGGGGGCGCCATAAGGAGATTGAGGGGGTTTGTGTTGGAAGGGGGAATTTGGGAGGCGGCAGGGGGTAAGGATTGTTCTAGGAGGGGAAATTTTGGGGGTGGGCGTGCTAGGAGTGGTGATTTAGGGATGAGAGGGGGGATTGGAGAAGAGAATATGTACTAGGAGGGGGGAGTTGGGCTAGAAGAGGTGAGATGGCAGAGGGGGGGGGGAGGGAATTGTGCTAAGAGGGGTATTTTTTTTGGTGGGGGGGGTTGTGCTAGTAGGGATGATTGGGGAGTATTTGTGCTAAATGGAGACATTTGGGGGGGAAAGATTTATGCTAGATGGGGGGAAATTGTGCTAGAAGGGGGGAATTTGGAGTGGGGGGGTATACATTTTTAGGTGTAGAGGATTTGTGCTTTTTTTTGAGGGGGGGCATTTGTGCTGATGGGGATTTGGGGAGCAAAGATTTGTGCTGGAAGGGGGGATTTCAGAGGGGGGGGGATTTGTACTGGGAGGAGGGAGAATTTATGCTTGGGAGGGGTTAAGCGCGCAGATTCGTACTCAGTGTTTTTGGGAGGGATTTTTTAACACATAATGCTCATTCATCTTGGAGGGGGGTTGCAGTTTGGCATGTTCGCCCTGGGCTCTAGACAAGCAAAAAATTGGCCTGGGCAGGAAAGGGGTATAAGTGCCTGGTGGGCAAGTGGTTCAAATAAACTGTTTTTAAAACATAGTGCTTTAGCAAAATGTAGTTCTGTTAGAGTTTACTTCTACTTGAAAGCCGCATTAAAAATTGCTTCCAGGAAAAACGTGTGTGCGCCCATTGTCTCCCTATCACAGGTAAATCCGGGCTTAGCTTGCAGCGGGCTCCGGAGGGTTAAAGAGAAGTGTAAATGCCATTGTTCAGGAGTCGGTAATCAACACAAGAGGATTAAGCTGAACACTTTTTCATCCTGTACAAAGATAAGACGAGGACAAACAAAATGACAGGTCCCCCTCCCTCTGCATTAAATAGACCCCATCACTCCGGGGGAGGGGGGGTGGTGTCTATGGGAACAATTAACTCTATCATGGCATGACATTTCCCCACGGGCGAGTTTCTGGATGGTGACAACAGCGGACCGTGCCTGACTAATATTTATTAAAATTGATGCCAGTGATCTCTCTCAGGGTGACAACGCAGGAGCACAATTGGCAGACAGCGACAGAACGTTGTCACCTTATAACAGGAAGTATCCAAACAAAAGACCTTCATGGCGGGAGCAACCAGGGATTATTTTAAAGAAAGCTGTAGATTTCATTTATATATATATATATATATATTATTAATATATTATTTTAAATATTATTATTCAGGATTTATAGAGCGCCAACAGTTTTCGCAGCTCTTTACAACATGAGGGCAGACAGTACAGTTACAATATTTTTAAAATACTGAAAATGACATTAAAATAAAGCTTCTATGAGACGTTAATGATCGGATTTACATAAACTACTTTCTTACTTTTGTTGTTTTATGATGGCCTTTCATGTATGGATTTGTAGATTCATATGGATACATTTTGATACACGATTTCTACTTCCTATCATCTTTGCACTGCCTGGGTTTCTGGAGGACGGCAGCAGAGCTTATGACATTGGCACTTTTATTCTATCTAACCGTCGATAAGAGAGGATATACAACCTCTGGAGCCAATATAACAGCATGGAAATGTGGCCAATGGTCTAACACACTGGAAGGCATGAAGGGGGTGTGGCTACGCCTTTCAAAGCGGTAGCACCTCTTTCTCAAGCCTCTTGAGTGGCTTGAGAAAGCGGCGTTGCAGCCATGAAACGCGTAGCAACATCGGGCCAAGTTCCCAAGCTGTCAGATCGGCTTCAGAGCTTGTATGTCCTCTCTTATTTCCCAACAATTTCCCAATTACCCTTTGGGATTAATAAAGTATTTTTGTATTCTGTATTCTTATTGGTGGCTTCTGCTCCCTATCATCTTTGCACTGCCTGGGTTTCTGGGTGACTGCAACAGAGCTTATGACATGCTCTTTTTATTCTACTACATGTGGAGTTTTTTTTTTATATAGGCTTTTTATTAATAAATTGATCTTGCATACTGCACTTAGAAGCGTCCTCATGTGTTCCTTTGCATTGCTACAGATATTACTTCTCTGCTATGGAGCATCTGCTATGCTATTGACTTTTCTTTCTCGTACATCACGGGACACAGAGCGACATAGTCATTACTAATGGGTTATATAGTTACCGTCAGGTGCTGGCACTGGCAACTTCCAAAACCGGAAGTACCCTCCCCTATATAAGCCCCTCCCATCCGGGAGCACCTCAGTTTTTTTTGCCAGTGTCTAAGGTGTTGGCCAAGAAGAAACATGTGTTTTTCACTGAGCTTGCGTACAGGTTCTTTTGGGCCTCAGTAAGCTATTCCGGATCCGACCAAAAAAGCTTCATAGCTAAACGGTCGGTACCCGGGCCTTGCAGAGAAGAGCAGGTTCTGCCTGTAATGCTTCTCTTAGGAGAGCTGGACCCTGGGATCCAGAGCTCTGGTCATACCCACGACCAAGATGTTTTCTGTGCAGGGTGCTATACAGGTCCAGGGGAGTGGAATCCTTGGGAACCCGGTCCCTGAAGGTTTGATTACAATGCCTGCCGTGATAGGTGAAGTTTGGGCTTTTGTGGACCAAACAAAGTCCTGCGGCGGGGAACAGGTAAGTGGGGGCCCCCAGGAACTTGGTTCTATTGGGGGACCCCCAAGCCTAATTTGTCTTTCTGTCTGTTACCTAACGGTATTCCCGCTAATATCTGTGCATGCCTGTAACTACTAAAAAAAAATGTAATAATTTTTAATGGTGGTCAAGAAAAAAAAAAAAAAAAAGAATGTTTTTTTATATATATGTTTAGTATATTAAACTGCGGTACCTGTGTTTGTCCACTAGAGGCCGCTGTGGAATGTTTTTCTTGTCATATGGACTAGTTTCTTCTCAGAGAGCAAAGTCCAGGCAGCTGGTGAGTTCTCCTACAGGAAACTGTTTCCTCTGCCATGTTGCAGTGTTCGTCTATCCCCCGGCCTGCGGCAAAGGGGGCCCTGGCTCCTGTCCCTGGTTTCCATGTTTGAAAATTAGCGCCGAGGCGCGTGTGCGCGTGCACGCGCCTCTATATATAGAGGTGGCCGGAAAAAGGGGCGGGGCCTGGGGGATGACGCTCTGTGCGCGCCGCAGCGCTTCTGCGCATGTGCGGGCGTCCCAGCAGGTTTTAAAAAAAAGCCACATTATTGCAGTAAGCTGGCTTTGAAGTACAGAGACAGAGCTGGCAACATTTAAAGGCATACAGCAAGCGGTTGATACAGGCATCCCCTAGAAAGGCACATTAGTAGACACCAACTGTGATATAGCAGCAATTGTGCTAGACTATTCTCAGTAAAAGTGGTGTATTACGGCTGGAATACCTCAGCTTTAGGCTTAGGAATATGCCGTCCAGTAGCTCCGGAACTGAATCTTCCAGGAAGCGAAGGGGGTCTCATCGGGCTCTGAGGATCTTGGGCATACTCCTGCTGCACCAGTCTCCCCTGAAGTTCAGAGGTAAGTGACCGTAGAGACCCCGCAGGGGTACTTGGTACTGTGGCTGTCCTCAGTTCACCTGCTCCTGTGTATGTAACAGAGGAGGTTTTTTCCTCAGCTCTGGGAGGATTAGAGAGCTGCCTCCCTGTCAGGGAAAGCACGCCCGATCTCCGTCTCCTCCTTCAGAGTGCCTGTTAGCAGAGCAACAGTCCCATACAGGGATCGACCTGCCTGAAGGGGATCAGGATAAGGTTGATTCTGTTATAGAGGAATCAACAGTGGGGGAACCTTTTCTCAGCATCTCAAGCTGAAAGATTATGGGTTCAGTCTCTGACTAACATGGTCCGATCAGCATTTAAAAATGCACCTTGCGGAACCATCAACCACTACTGTATCCTCGTTGGGGTCGCTAGAAGCCCCCAGACTGTTTGTTCTTTTCCACTTCACCCTTTACTGAAAGGGCTCATTTACCAGGATTGGGAACGTCCTGAGAAAATATTTATTCCCCCAAGAGATTTCCGGTGGTCTATCCCATGGAGGATAAGTTCATAAAAAAAAAAAAATGGAAGGTCCCTACAGTGGACGCAGCCATCTCTTGTATGTATAAATCACTGACATGTCCAGTGGATAATGTCCAAATGTTCAAGAACCCAATAGATAAAAGATTGGAGTCCTTATGAAAATCTGCTTGGTGATACAACCAGCAGTAGCAGCTATTGGGGTCTGCTAAGCAGTGAAGGATCAGTTGAAACAGGTCTTGAGGGACTTGACAGATCAGCAGGCTTTGCCCTAGCTGATCTACCTAGAGCCTTAGGCTTTGCGGTTGACGCCATAAAGGATTCAGTCCATCAGGCCTCCCGCCTTACGCTGTCTGTAGTACATATGCGTAGGCTCCTATGGCTCAGAAACTGGTCTGCTGAAGCTCCCTGTAAAGAATGGCTGGTTAGCGTCCCATTTCATGGTGAACGCTTATTCAGGGAAAACCTGGACAAATATATCCAGAAAATTTCCAGCGGTAAAAATACGCTCTTGCCGGTTAAAAGCAGAGTTAGAGGTCCCTCTTTAAGGGGCCTGCTTCTCCAGTCCCTGGGGCATCGGCTGTGTAACAGTTCCGACGGCCTCCTCGGTCAAATCCCGGGGGTAAAAAACAGGGACAGTAGCAGGGTAATGAGAAACCCTGGGTCAGGGGAGGTACAAAACCTCCCCCAAAGTTAAATTCATTGAAGCCCCCACTCAGTCGGGTGGGGGGAGGACTCCAGTTGTTCGCAAAGAGACCTGACGGGACACGATCAAGACAGATAGGTGCTCTCCGCAGTAGGTTTGGGATACAGTTTGGAGTTAAAAGACTCTCCTCCTTCCCATTTTTGAGGTCAAACGTGCCAAGGGATCCCCGGAAGAGAGAGTCCCTCCTGTTGGCACTAGAACAACTATTGCTCCAAGAAGTAATTATGGAGGTTCCCCTGGAAGAATGAGGGTTCGGGTTTTACTCAAACCTCTTTACAGTCCCGAAGCAAACGCGGACGGGAGGCCCATATTAATTCAAAAAGGGCTATACAAATTCCTGTATATCAGGACTTTCCGATGGAGTCGATCCGATCGGTGGCCACTGCCCTACAAGGGGAGGATTGGTTAGCCACGATCGACATCAAAGATGCTTATTTGCACATTCCCATCTTTCCAGTCCACCAAAAATTTCTACGCTTTGCAGTAGAAGGGCGCCATTTTCAGTTCAGAGCCTTACCCTTCGGTCTGGCCACAGCACCAAGAGTGTTCACAAAAATTCTGGCCCCATTATTGGCCAATCTAAGAACACGAGGTGTAACGATAATGGCATATCTAGACGACTTGTTGCTGATAGACCACTCAGTGGAAAAACTAGAAGTGGTTGTTCACGAGACAATCAAGTATCTGGAATATCACGGTTGGATTATCAACCGAGACTCAGCCCTAAAACCAGTCAAAAGTCTGGAATACTTGGGGCTAAGGCTGGATTCAGACCAGAGAAAAATTTTCTTGTCTCGAGAAAAGGGGTCGTCTTTGAGAGATTTGATCCACTTAGTGGGTTCAAAAAGACAGCCATCCATACGCCTGTGCATGAGGCTGCTGGGAAAAATGGTGGCATCATTCGAAGCAGTACCCTACGGTCAATTCCATTCAAGGAAGTTGCAAAGGGCCATACTGTCAGCCTGGAACAAAAAAGTTCAGGCTCTGGACGTACCAATGTCCTTGTCCCCTTCCGTTCGCAGAAGCCTCCGTTGGTGGTTGGTTCCCCGGAATCTGGAAAGAGGGAAATCCTTCAGTCCGATTTCTTGGAAGGTGGTCACTACAGATGCCAGCCTTTTAGGCTGGGGAGCAGTACTGGAGCAATGGTCTCTCCAGGGCAGATGGTCGGATGCGGAAAAGGCCCTGCCCATCAATCTCTTAGAGATACGAGCAGCCCGGTATGCCCTAGTAGCATGGACATCCAAATTCCAAGGGTCCCCTGTCAGAGTTCAGTCAGACAATGCCACAGCAGTGGCATATATCAATCGTCAGGGGGGCACCAGGAGTCGTGCAGCCCAAAGGGAAGTAAATTACATCCTGAGATGGGCAGAAAGATATGTCCCAGCCATATCTGCGGTATTCATTCCAGGGGTGGAGAATTGGAAGGCGGACTTTCTAAGTCGCCAACAATTATGCCCAGGGGAATGGTCCCTTCATCCCGAGGTTTTCCGGACAATATGTCAGCGGTGGGGAACACCGGATGTAGATCTGCTAGCATCCAGGTTCAACACGAAAGTGGACAGGTTTGTCTCTTGGACAAGGGATCCCCTAGCGTGCGGCTCGGATGCCCTAGTGTTCCCTTGGGATCAGTTCAAGCTGATATATGCATTCCCACCGCCACAATTGTTACCTCGATTACTCCGCAGAATCAGGGTAGAAAAGAAACCAGTGATTCTGGTGGCTCCAGCATGGCCCCGAAGAGCATGGTACGCGGAGATTGTAAAAATGTCTGTGGGGAGTCCTTGGACCCTCCCACATCGTCCGGACCTGCTTTCGCAGGGACCGATATACCACCCTTCCTTACCAGCCCTAGGTTTGACGGCCTGGCTATTGAAGCCCACATTCTAAAAAGGAGAGGGCTCTCTAATGCTGTGGTGTCTACCATGATCAATGCCAGGAAACCGGTATCCAGGCAGATCTACTATAGAATCTGGAAGGCGTACATCGCCTGGTGTGAGGCCAGGAAATGGCATCCACGTAAATACGTAATAGGTAGAATTCTGGACTTCCTACAATGGGCTGTAGATAGGAAGCTTGCCTTGAGTACTATCAAAGGTCAGATTTCGGACTTGTCAATATTTTTTCAAAGGCCCTTGGCTTCGCATTCACTAGTCAAAGCCTTTATACAAGGAGTGATGCGTATTAGTCCTCCGGTTAATATTCCCATATGTCCATGGGATCTAAACTTGGTTCTGTCGGTTCTACAGAAACAACCATTTGAACCATTACAGCATATTTCCTTAGTGCTTCTCACCAGGAAATTGTTTTTTCTAGTAGCCATTTGTTCGGCTAAAAGAGTATCGGAATTAGCAGCTATGTCCTGTAAGGAGCCATATCTGGTTATCCATAAGGACAGAGTAGTGTTACGTCCTCATCCAGCCTTTCTTCCTAAGGTGGTATCGAGTTTTCATTTGAACCAAGATGTGGTTCTTCCTTCTTTTTTCCCCAAGCCTACTTCGGTAGAGGAAAAGTTATTGCATTCTTTGGATGTAGTAAGAGCAGTTAAAGCTTATCTAAAAGCCACTGCTCAGATTCGCAGAACGGATACTTTGTTTATTCTGCCGGAAGGCCCCAGAAAGGGTCAGGCAGCGTCAAAATCTACTTTAGCCAAGTGGATTCGACAGGTCATAATACAAGCCTATAGCTTGAGAAGTAGACCGCCTCCGTTCAAAGTTAGAGCGCACTCCACGAGAGCAGTTGGAACTTCATGGGCAGTGCATCACCAGGCCTCCCTGGCTCAAGTCTGTAAGGCCGCAACATGGTCTTCAGTACACACGTTTACTAGGTTCTACCAGGTGGACGTTAGAAGTCAGGAGGATGTCGCCTTTGGGCGCAGTGTGTTGCAGGCCGCAAAAGATCCTCATGTCTGATAGCGCTCAGCTTATATATGGTGTATCCCCCCCCTCATTTGGCATTGCTTTAGGACATCCCATTAGTAATGACTATGTCGCTCTGTGTCCCGTGATGTACGAGAAAGAAAATAGGATTTTTATAACAGCTTACCTGTAAAATCCTTTTCTTGGAGTACATCACGGGACACAGAGCTCCCGCCCCTCTTTGGGGACACTTATTGCTTTGCTACAAAACTGAGGTGCTCCCGGATGGGAGGGGCTTATATAGGGGAGGGTACTTCCGGTTTTGGAAGTTGCCAGTGCCAGCACCTGACGGTAACTATATAACCCATTAGTAATGACTATGTCGCTCTGTGTCCCGTGATGTACTCCAAGAAAAGGATTTTACAGGTAAGCTGTTATAAAAATCCTATTATTTTGGCCACTAGATGGAGCTGAGGATCATAGGAGATAAGCATATTAGAGAAAATATAGGGAAAATCCACACAGATTGGGCAAATAATTGTGACATTAGTCAAATTAATGATTTAGAAATAGACCTCTTAGCGTGATTTGTGTGTTTCTTGCAGATCTGTGCAGTAATCCAGTAATAAAGACCGCTGCTGCTCTCTCCCCTTGTGCAGGGTGACTGGTCTTGTCTCCACCCCCTGCTGTAGTTTACTGCAGGCAGTCTGTAGTGGGTGGGGCCTGCTGTGTCCCTCCCACAGTTTTGCTCTCTCTGATTGTACAGGGTGACTGGTCTTGTCTCCGCCCTTTCCTGTAGTTTTCCGCAGGCAATCTGTAGTGGGTGGGGCCTGCTGGATTCCTCCCATAGCTCTGCTCTCTCTCCTTGTGCAGGGTGACTGGTCTTGTCTCCACCCCCTCCTATAGTTTACTGCAGGCAGTCAGTAGTGGGTGGTGGGGCCTGCTTGGTTTCTCCTACAGTTTTGCTCTCTCTCCTTGTGCGGGGTGACTGGTCTTGTCTCCTCCCCCCTCCTATAGTTTACTGCAGGCAGTCAGTAGTGGGTGGGGCCTGCTTGGTTTCTCCCACAGTTTTGCTCTCTCTCTCCTTGTGCGGGGTGACTGGTCTTGTCTCCTCCCCCTCCTGTAGTTTACTGCATGCAGTCAGTAGTGGGTGGTGCCTGCTTGGTTTCTCCTACAGTTTTGCTCTCTCTCCTTGTGCAGGGTGACTGGTCTTGTCTCCTCCCCCCTCCTGTAGTTTACTGCAGGCAGTCAGTAGTGGGTGGGGCCTGCTGGATTCCTCCCATAGCTCTGCTCTCTCTCCTTGTGCAGGGTGACTGGTCTTGTCTCCACCCCCTTCTATAATTTACTGCAGGCAGTCAGTAGTGGGTGGGGCCTGCTTGGTTTCTCCCACAGTTTTGCTCTCTCTCCTTGTGCAGGGTGACTGGTCTTGTCTCCTCCCCCATCCTGTAGTTTACTGCAGGCAGTCAGTAGTGGGTGGGGCCTGCTTGGTTTCTCCCACAGTTTTGCTCGCTCTCCTTGTGCGGGGTGACTGGTCTTGTCTCCGCCCCCTCTTGTAGTTTACTGCAGGCAGTCAGTAGTGGGTGGGGCCTGCTGTGTCCCTCCCACAGTTTTGCTCCCTCTCCTTGTGCAGGGTGACTGGTTTTGTCTCCGCCCCTTCCTGTAGTTTACTGCAGGCAGTCAGTAGTGGGTGGGGTCTGCTTGGTTTCTCCCAACGTTTTTCCCACTGTCCTGGTGCAGGGTGACTGGTCTTGTCTCCGCCCCCTCCTGTAGTTTACTGCAGGCAGTCAGTAGTGGGTGGGGTCTGCTTGGTTTCTCCCAACGTTTTGCCCACTCTCCTTGTGCAGGGTGACTGGTCTTGTCTCCGCCCCCTCCTGTAGTTTACTGTAGGCAGTTTGTAGTGGGTGGGGCCGGCTGGACCATTCCCACAGCTCTGCCCTTTGCACTGTCCCAGTGGTGTCACTGCTACTTTTATACAAGGTAATATCTGGGTTTTCAAAGGCATTTTGGTGTGCACAAAGTGGAGTTTTATCCTTTGTGGCAATTGAGGAACATATTTAAATGGCTTGTGCTTTAACTTGAATCTAAACAAAACACAGAACTACGAATCCCCTTTTAAGCCGCCAACTTTCTTCCTTATCTGCCTCGTCTCTCGACCAAACTGCAGGCACACAAGCCACAATTGGTTGTTTAAACTGTGAAAGGCCACAGCCAAGGTTCACTCTTGCGCTAAAGTATTCTCCTGGCCGACCGCCAGCCCGAAAAGCCAAACATTACCTGCCAGAGTGCATTAGCGGGGTGTCATTGATGTCCCGGAGCTCGCTGTCTCATAAACCTCCAGCAAAATTATCTCTTTGGCAAGAGGCTGGGGCGAATTGTCACTCAACTTTATGCGTTTGCGTTCTTTTTTTTTTTCTAACGGGGGCAGAACAAATAACATGGTCCCAATCACCGGGCGCTTTTCTGTGACTGGGACCCGAATCAAGAAGCCGGCAACAAAAAATGTACTCCCCTCCACCCACCCCCCCCCCCCCCCGCCTTTTTATTAATTGCACTTTTTAGGGGATATTTAGAGTTCAGGCCGCGGTATAAATCACAAGCAATATGGTGTCAGTTGGCTGCTTTGTAGGGTTTCGATGTAGTCATAAATTATAGTGTCTGCGCTGAATTAATGGCTACAATTTACAGCTGGTCAGCGAATCAACCACCCAAACTAAGGAGATTTAAGGTACGTGTCTCCTAAATGGTGCTGAGACCACCCTTGTAAGAACGAGCTCGGTCTTATGCCCATGGGGAGGGGGGGGGGTATTTGCTCATGGATGGGGCAAGCCATCTGCAGAGCAATTTGCCACCTTATTGGAAATTGATGTGGCAGAGCCAATCAACGGGCGATACAATGGTGATTGTTCCCCTCAGTGGTGGGACAAAGTCCTTGAGCATCTAAGGCAAAAATGGAAATGAGTGGGACCAAAAGGAGGTACAATTGCGACTGGTCTCCTCAGTGGGGAAACAAGGTCCTTGAGCATCCATGGTAAAAATGGAAATGAATGGGATGGGACTATGTTATGGGGCAGTACAGTGGCTACTAGTCCCTAAATGGTGGGACTAGGTTTATGGGCATGCAAGGCAAAAATGGAAATTGAAGGGATGGGGCCAAGTTATCAGGCGATATAATGGCAGTTGGTCTCCTCGGTGGTGGAACAAGGTCCAAGGAAAAAATGGGAATGGATGGGGGCTAAATTATCAGGCGATATAATGGCAGTTGGCCTCCTCAGTGGTGGAACAAGGTCCTTCGAGCATCCAAGGCAAAAAATGAAATGGATGGGATGGGGCTAAGTTATTAGGTGGTTTAATGGCAGTTGGCCTCCTCAGTGATGGGAAAAGGTCTTTGAGTATCCAAGGCAGAATGGGAATGAGTGGGACCAAAAGGAGGTAGAATGGTGACTGGTCTTCTCAGTTGCGAGACAAGGTCCTTGAGCATCCAAGGCAAAAATGGAAATGAATGGGATGGGACTACGGTATGGGGCAGTACAGTGTCTATTGGTCCCCTCAGTGGTGAGACTAGGTCTTTGGGCATCCAAGACAAAAATGGTAATGGATGGGAAGGGGCTAAGTTATCAGGGGATATAATGCCAGTTGGTCTCCTCAGTGATGGAACAAGGTCCTACGAGCATCCAAGGCAAAAAATGAAATGGATGGGATGGGGCTAAGTTATTAGGTGGTTTAATGGCAGTTGGCCTCCTCAGTGGTGGGAAAAGGTCTTTGAGCATCCAAGGCAGAATGGGAATGAGTGGGACCAAAAGGAGGTACAATGGTGACTGGTCTTCTCAGTTGCGAGACAAGGTCCTTGAGCATCCAAGGCTAAAATGGAAATTAATGGGGTGGGGCTACATTATGGGGCAGTACAGTGTCTATTGGTCCCCTCAGTGGTGAGACTAGGTCTTTGGGCATCCAAGGCAAAAATGGGAATGGATGGAATGGGGATAAGTTATCAGGGGATATAATGCCAGTTGGTCTCCTCAGTGGTGGAACAAGGTCCTTCGAGCATCCAAAGCAAAAAATTTAATGGATGGGATGGGGCTAAGTTATCAGGTAGTTTAATGGCAGTTGGCCTCCTTAGTGGTGGGAAAAGGGTTTCGAGCATCTAAGGCAAAAATGGAAATAAGTGGGACCAAAAGGAGGTACAATTGCGACAGGTCTCCTCAGTAGCGAAACAAGGTCCTTGAGCATTCAAGGTAAAAATGGAAACGGATGGGGTGGGGCTACGTTATGGAGCAGCACAGTGGCTACTAATCCCCTAAGTGGTGGGACTAGGTCTTTGAGCATCCAAGGCAATAATGGAAATGGATGGGATGGCGAAGTTATCAGGCGGTATAATGGCAGTTGGTCTCCTCAGCGGTGGGACAAGGTCTTTGCGCTTTCAAGACAAAAATAGAAATGGGCGGGCCAAATTATCAGGAGGTACAATGGTGATTGGTCTCCTCAGTGGCAGGACAAGGTCCTTGAGCATCCAAGGAAAAAATTTAAATGGATAGGGCTAAGTTATGGAAGCGGTATAGTGGCTATTAGTCCACTCTGTGGTGGGACTAGGTCTTTGAGCATCCAAGACAAAAATGGGAATGGATGGGATGGGGCTAAGTTATCAGGCGATATAATGCCAGTTGGTCTCCTCAGTGGTGGAACAAGGTCCTTTGAGCATCCAAGGCAAAAAATGAAATGGATGGGATGGGGCTAAGTTATCAGGTGGTTTAATGGCAGTTGGCCTCCTCAGTGGTGGGAAAAGATCTTCGAGCATCCAAGGCAGAATGGAAATGAGTGGGACCAAAATGAGATACTATGGTGACTGGTCTCCTCAGTAGTGAAACAAGGTCCTTAAGCATCCAAGGTAGAAATGGAAACGGATGGGGTGGGGCTACGTTATGGGGCAGTACAGTGTCTATTGGTCCCCTCAGTGGTGAGACTAGGTTTTGGGCATCCAAGGCAATAATGGAAATTGATGGGATGGGGCTAAGTTATCAGGCAATATAATGCAATATAATGACAGTTGGTCTCCTCAGTGGTGGGGCAAGGTATTTGAGCATCCATAGCAATAATGGAAATAGATGAGATGGGGGCCAAATTATCAGGAGGTACAATGGCAATTGGTCTCCTCAGTGGTAGACAGGATCATTGAGCATCCAGGGCAAAAATGGAAATGGATGTGGTGGGACTAAGGTGTTGGGCTGTGCAATGGCAATAGGTCTCTTCAGTGGTGAGACAAGATCCTTGAGCATCCAAGGCAAATATGGAAATGGGTGAGGCCAAATTACCAGGAAGCACAATGGCAAAGGTTCAAAAAAAACTGCCCACCCCCCTTCCTGAACTGTGAACTACATCAGTATAAGTTACAGGCCTTCTTGCCTCTTCTGCCTACCCCTACCCCTTGGCCCTGTCTAACCTGTCCAAATAACTACAGTATTTCATTCTAAAACAGCTGGCCAGCAGCATCGAAGGCCCCCACAGATGTTAGACTTTCACCTGATCCAGTAAAAATACCTACAAAAAAAACCCCAAATCCAGACAGATTTGGGGCAAAAAAATAGATTTCAATGCGGTCCCTTTTGGAGAGATTCCCCGGTTCCTTCCCCTCTAATTCTCGTATCAACAGGACAGGAAATGAGAGTTCATCTTCTCAATGGTGACACAGAATGCTTTAAAAACTCAACAGAGGTTCTAACCCCTCGCACTCCATCCAAAACAAAAACGAAGAGCTGGAGAATGTAGATTGGGTCTTGTTTGAATGCAGCAGACATGGATATCTTGGATATTCCCTGCTCTGTCAGTGGAAATTTAGATCATATTTATTCTTTAATTTATAAAGGAAACCTATTATGATAAAATCTTGATGTTAATGATTTGAAATATTTTCAATCAATTTGTCATTCCCATTATGAGGGGTTCCCACCATCTCGGTGCTGAGTTCCCGGGTTTGAACACCTGCTGTGCCCATTATGAGGGGTTCCCACCATCCCTGCTGTGCCCATTATGAGGGGTTCCCACCATCCCTGCTGTGCCCATTATGAGGGGTTCCCACCATCTCGGTGCTGAGTTCCCGGGTTTGAACACCTGCTGTGCCCATTATGAGGGGTTCCCACCATCCCTGCTGTGCCCATTATGAGGGGTTCCCACCATCCCTGCTGTGCCCATTATGAGGGGTTCCCACCATCCCTGTGCTGAGTTCCCGGGTCTGAACAGCTACTGTGCCCATTATGAGGGGTTCCCACAATCCCTGTGCTGAGTTCCCGGGTCAGTACACCTGCTGTGCCCATTATGAGGGGTACCCACCATCCCTGTGCTGAGTCCCCGGGTCTGTACACCTGCTATACCAATTATGAGGGGTTTCCACCATCCCTGTGCTGAGTCCCCGGGTCTGTACACCTGCTGTGCCCATTATGAGGGGTTCCCACCATCCCTGCTGTGCCCATTATGAGGGGTTCCCACCATCCCTGTGCTGAGTCCCCGGGTCAGTACACCTGCTGTACCCATTATGAGGGGTTCCCACCTTCCCTGTGCTGAGTCCCCGGGTCTGTACACCTGCTGTGCCCATTATGAGGGGTTCCCACCATCCCTGTGCTGAGTCCCTGGGTCAGTACACCTGCTGTACCCATTATGAGGGGTTCCCACCTTCCCTGTGCTGAGTCCCTGGGTCAGTACACCTGCTGTGCCCATTATGAGGGGTTCCTACCTTCCCTGTGCTGAGTTCCCAGGTCTGTACACCTGCTGTGCCCATTATGAGGGGTTCCCACCTTCCCTGTGCTGAGTTCCCGGGTCTGTACACCTGCTGTACCCATTATGAGGGGTTCCCACCATCCCTGTGCTGAGTTCCCGGGTCTGTACACCCACTGTGCCCATTGAGGGGTTCCCAACATCCCTGCTGTGCCCATTATGAGGGGTTCCCACCATCCCTGTGCTGAGTTCCCGGGTCTGTACACCTGCTGTGCCCATTATGAGGGGTTCCCACCATCCCTGTGCTGAGTTCCCGGGTCTGTGCACCCACTGTGCCCATTGAGGGGTTCCCATCATCCCTGTGCTGAGTCCCCGGGTCTGTACACCTGCTGTGCCCATTATGAGGGGTTCCCACCATCCCTGTGCTGAGTTCCTGGGTCTGTACCCATTATGAAGGACTTTATATTTTTTGGAATTTCCTCCGGATGCTCCCAATTTGCACCCTTATTGGTGGGTTAGCTGAATTCAGTCTATACTTGTGTCTGACTCTGGAGGGGCCACTAGCATGTCAGCTATGTGTGATTGGGGTGACATTTATTAATTAATGAATTATTGTTCATCTGAATTCTGAATCTGAATTTTTTTTTATGTTTTGTTACTGGGTGAATCAAACCAATAAAAAATAGATGTCACTTTTGGGTGGACTGGCCCTTTATTCTGTACACGCAGCCCTCTTATTCTTTAACATATGTTGTAGATTAGCACCTCGGTGTCGGGCCGCCAAACAGGTCTGTTTTGTAAAGCGTTCCCAAGTCATTAAGTGCAATTACGGATCTGACATTCTCTGTGATTTGAGGCACTTTCATTAGCGCAGGTAAAAAAACCGCAGGTAGGAGTTTCCAGCACAGAAAGGCCTCGATTGTCTGCTAATCCGTCTCTAACCCCTGGATGACATCCCCAGCAGATAAAGCCGCAGAATAGCAGTCTGATTTCATAAATACACATAATTAATGCCTTCATCCCCGTGGCAGTGTCATTATTTGCTCTGGGGCTCGGCAGGTAGTTGGCAGCAGAAGAGAAAAGGGGGCCGGCGCGCTGGAAGTAGTCCTACGTGGGCTTATCGCTCATTGTGGTGGCTGTGTGAATGTCAGGGTGATTGGAGGCCGAGCAAACAGGAGGAGGGGAGGGGGGGTGCAGGTATGGGGGTTCATCGCCGCGCTTGGCGTGCCTGAACACCGGGCCGGAGACGAGACTTGTACACAAATATTTGAAGGAGAGGATCGTCTCCAATGTGAATGTTCTTCCACCTACATATGGAACGTTCTCTAAGTTCTCTGTACCGTCTGCAATGATGTGCATCACATTCAAAAGCAGTGAAAGTCTGTAAAAAAAGAAAATCAGAACTCTGCGTCTCCATGCATACGTTCCTAACCTTTCACAATATACAGCTAGTTACATTTTTCAGAAAAGCTCCACCTTTTACCATTTAAAAAGCCATCCATAAGCTACAGTCAGTGGTTTTGCCTAGGCTGAGATGATGTCATCAGTCTGCTGCAGGCAGGAGAAAGCATTTGCTCAGTCTCCCCTCCCTCAGTGATCAGACTTTGGACTTACAAGTGATCAAACTGCAACTTTGTAACTATGCAGCAAGTAACAAGGTGAGAGGCTGTAGCAGGGGCTGATCTGTATCAGGCATTTGTGAACACAGCCAAGAACTGCACAGGCACCCACGATTTATATGGTTGTGCCCATAGGTGTGCGCAACCAACTGCATTAGAGTGTGCACCCTAAAGCTCAAGCACACATGTATGTGTGTATGTTTGTGTATGTGTGTGTGTGTATGTGTGTGTGTGTGTGTGTGTGTGTATATATATACTCAACCACACCCCCCTCCCCTCCACTGTTCCCCAGGTGGGGGCAGGAGAGCTCACTGCAGTGGGAGGGCCCTAAAGGGTCATTAAATACCAGGAGTGTACTACATACTGTATATAGTGCAGGGTTCAGAATTGTGCTACCTACAGAGTGCAGAATTCAGGAGTGTGTTACGTGCACAGAGTGCAGAGTTCAGGAGTGTGCAGTGTACAGAGTGCAAGTTTTAGGGGTGCAGAGGGTTCAGGGGTGTGCAGTGTACAGAGTGCAGAGTTCAGCGGTGCGCAGTGTACAGAGTGCAAAGTTTAGGGGTGCAGAGGGTTCAGGGGTGCGCAGTGTACAGAGTGCAAAATTTAGGGGTGCAGGGGGTTCAGGGGTGTGCAGTGTACAGAGTGCAGAGTTCAGGGGTGTGCAGTGTACAGAGTGCAAAGTTTAGGGGTTCAGGGGTGTGCAGTGTACAGAGTGCAGAGTTCAGGGCTGTGCAGTGTTCAGGGGTGCGCAGTGTACAGAGAGCAGGGTTCAGGGGTGCGCAGTGTACATACAGAGACCAGGGTTCAGGGGTGCGCAGTGTACAGAGAGCATGGTTGAGATGTGCGCAGTGTACAGAGTGCAGGGGTCAGGGATGAGCAGTGTACAGATTGCAGGGTTCAGGGGTGAGCAGTGTACAGAATGCAGGTTTCAGGGGTGCGCAGTGCACAGAGAACAGATTTAATAGTGAACAGAGTGCAGGGTTTCAGGGGTGCGCAGTGTAAACACACTGGTATCTGGTTTCTTAAATGTAATGGGAATCTGTAGTTACCATCTCTGGGCTTTCTCATCTTAGATTTTCAAGTAGGTGTCCTGGGTGTCCCCACCACACTGATTTGCTTCTCCATTTTGTTACCAAAACTAAAAACGTCCATCTAGCGAAAAGATTAAGTGACCTGACATCTGAAAGTAATAAACCCATCTCCTTAAAATACATCTACGATTATGCCTCGTGAGGGCTAAACCATGGGTTCTCCTCCAGTCATGTTTTCATTCTTAGGCCTCGTACACACGGCCGATTTTCTCGGCAAGAACCAGCAAGGAACTTGCTGGCAGAGAGGTCTTGCCGAGTAAATCGGTCGTGTGTACGCGGCTATCGGGTTTCTCGTCGAGAAAACCGACAAGAAACCTCGACGAGAAAATAGAGAACCTGCTCTCTATTTTCTCGTCGAGATTCTCCTCGGCATGTTTCTCGACGAGAAAAGTGAGTGTGTGTACACTTACCTGTCCTCCCGGAAGCCCGCGCATGTTCTAAATGAATTTGACGCATGCGCGGTAGCTTCCTAGGCATACGTAGGGTATACCAAGATGGCGGCGACGGCATCGAATGTGACAAGCGCATGCTCGTCGTAGTCGATGACGTCACCGCGTTCGCTCCATTCAAAGAACCGCGGGTTCTTTGAAACGAGCGTGTGTACACTCGGCCGGGACAAGTTTCTTGTCCAAGAATCTCGTCGAAAAAAAACTACATGTTTTTTTCAACGAGAATCTCGGCCGTGTGTACGAGGGCTCAGTATATACTTAAATCAAATGGAAATGATACAATCAGACTGTAGCTTATTATTATTATTATTATTATTATTATTATTATACAGGATTTATAGAGCGCCAACCGTTTGCGCAGCGCTTTACAACATGGGGGCAGACAGTACACTTACAATACAAATCAATACTGCTCGTTGGAGCTTACAATCTAGAAATATGCCACCAGATGAAAAAATAAATAAGAAATATTCTATAAGGATCCAGGTTTATGATCTCTATAGCATTATTTGATGCTCCTTCCAGTTCTGTATGTGACGACTGGTTGCGATTCAACCTCCTCTGATCCAGCCTCCGTTCTTCTCTCTACAGGACACAACCACAGCGGTACGGGTTGGTCTTATGATGGAAGAAATGATCTTCAACCTTGCTGACAATCACCTCTTCTTCAATGACCTGGAGGTAAGTGTCCATTCACAGAATTACTTTTCTATCCTGTTCATAAGGCTGACTATAAAGGTAAGCCAAACGTTTGTGGACAACTGACCAACACATCTACACTATGTGGCCCCACAGTATGTGGCGCCTTCAACCCAATGATGGAGTTGAGGTGTCATCATGCAAAGACATTGTAGATAATGGTGCTCTTCCAGCCTTGTGGTAAGAGTTTAGTGAAGACCCTTTTCTGTTCCACCATGACTGTGCCCCCGTGTACAAAGCCAATTCCATAAAGACATGGTTTGACCAGTTTGGTGTGGAGGAACTTGAGTGTCCTGTCCCTGACCTCAACCTTACTGGACACCTTTGAGATAAAGTGGAAGGCCAATTGCAAGCCAGGTCTTCTGTGTTCAAAGCCAGCTTCATAAAGACATGGTCTGACCAGTTGGATGTGGAGGAACTTGAGTCAGATCCCTGAACTCAACCCCACCTTCACAAGCCAGGTCTTCCCATCCAACATCAGTACCTGACTCTGGAAACACGCACAAATTCCCACAGGCGTCAAGTGCCAGTGGAGGTGTCCACTGTATTTATGGCTCAATCCAGATCTGTGGTTATTATTCATCATCACTACCATCATTTCATTGGATGTATTGTGGTGGTATGTGGCCCGATCATCCCAATGATGGAATTCAGTTGACATCCTGCAAAGACATTGTAGACAATTGTTCTCTTCCAACCTTATGGTAACAGTGTGAAGACCCTTTTTTGTTCCACCATGATGGTGCCCCTGTGTACAAAGCCAGCTCCATAAAGACATGGTTCAACCAGTTGGGTGTGTATGAACTTGAGTGTCCTGGACCGAGCCCTGAACTCAACCCTACTGAACACCTTTGAGTTGAATGGGAATGCCGATGTACAAGCCAGGTCTTCTGTTTTTAAAGCCATCTCCATAAAGACATAGTCTGACCAATTGGATGTGGAGGAACTTGAATCAGATCCCTGAACTCAACCCAAATGAACACCTTCACAAGCCAGGTCTTCTCATCCAAGATCAGTACCTGACTTTGAAAACACGCACACATTCCCACAGATGTCCAGCACCAGTGGAGGTGTCTGCTGTATTTACAGCTCTACCTGGGTCTGTGGTCAGAGGCGGCTCTTTAATTAGGCAAATTAGGCGGTCGCCTAAGGCCTCACTTTCACAGGGGCCATCTAATTTGCCTGTGATTAATCACCAGGATGGCGTGCCACCACCTCCAGCGCTGCCCTGTGTTTTCTGTTCCTTGCTGTCACCTTGCTGGGTCCCAGATGTTATATTGGCTGCATATATCTGATGGGTGAGGAGGGTGCTGATCACCTGTGTGCTAGATCGGTGCATCTATCTGCAGCCATTTTTCTTGCTTGAATTTTTTTCCCATTTTGGGGATGTGAGTGGGGCCTCATGTCTAAATTTTTACCTAAGGCCTCACAAAGCCTAGAGCTGCCTCTGTCTATGGTTATTAGTCATCATCACACCCATCATTCCATTGGATAGATGGTGGTGGTATGTGGGCCCCCCATCCCAATCATGGAGTTCAGGTGTCATCATGCAAAGACATTGTAGACAATTGTGCTCTTCCAACCTTTCGGTAACAGTTTGGTGAAGACCCTTTTCTGTTCCACCATGACTGTGCCTCTATATACAAAGCCAGCTCCATAAAGACATGATTAGAGCAGTTAGGTGTTGAGGAACTTGAGTCAGAACCTTGACCTCAACCCAAATGAACACCTTTTACAAGCCGTCTTCTCATCCAACATTAGTACCTGACCTTGGAAACGTGTATAAATTCCCAAAGTAATCCAGCGCCAGTGGAGGCGTCTGCTGTATTCACGGCTCAATCTGGGTCTGTGGTTATTAGTCATCATCACTCCCATCATTTCATTGGATGAATGGTGGTCACTGCGCCGGGGTGCTCACAGACGCAGGAAAAGCCACAGCTGCTTTGAAATTCCCCATCCACGTCTTGCCAGCCGTCTACTTTCCCAAAAACACATGAAAACAGCCACAAGAGTCGTCGAAACACACAATGCAATCAAGACGTATTGTTTCACAAAAGCCTTTATTTTTCCGAGCAACAACCGCCCAACACGTCCAACCCTGATTTACTGTTTTCCTCTTCCAGGAGTCCTCTGTAATTAATTCCAGATAAGACGCAGCCTCCGGAACTATCTCTTGCGATTCGCCGGACATCTGACCACACAAGCGCCAAATTACAAGCCAGCTCCTGGCACGGCGCGGCGCTTCCAATCACATTGTTTTCTTTCCACGCAGTCATCTGTTTATTCCTTCTCGCCACATGCCGGATCCAAAATTTGTGTTCCTCTTGGGTCTCCCCCAGGAAAAAATTTCTTCTTTGGGTCCAATAATTTTTCCTTTTTTTTTTATTTATTTTTTTTTTATTGTTTTTTGCGGCATTTTTTTGTAACTTTCATTTTGAATTCCTCCGCGACTTGTGCCGCCTTTTTTTTTTTTAACATTGAAATTGTTTTAATGACTGGGCGTATATGGCCCGGAGAAGCTTTGGCCGTGACCTTCTGGTTCTTTTACATCATTAGAAACTTTTTCCTCTGGTTCAGATCTTTAAGCCCTTTCTAGCCGTGCCAACATCCAATTCCGCAGTTTACCAGCTAGACCTGTGAACTTTCAAGAATGCCCGGGTTCTGGGCTGTAGTCACCAACTCCATCTGCCAGAGGAATGAAAATACTCCTAGGCAACTTGGTGAAAGTGCGCCACCATGTGGTTTAATGCTACCACTAAGTATTTTTTATTTTTTTAATCTATGTGATCCTGGCAGATGTGCGAGCGCTTGGGTACCCGCGGCACACAACAGGGAGAGTGCGCAGGCACATGGACGGGCCAAGGCTGTAAAAACTGGTTTGCGGAAATTAGATTTCCAGCTGATTGAGGGAGCTGGCCAATTAACAACAAATGCGATGTCTATTAATAGCGGATGCAAGCTGCTGTGAAAATAGGGAATAAGTTGGAGGTCGCAGCATGCACATATTTTAGGGCAACAGCAGCCAATCAGATTCGTGCATAGTGGCTTACACATCGCATTTCCTCTCAAATGAAAACGACCGTGTGGTGCATTTTAAAGGGAACCTGTCGATAAAGAAAGAGACCGCTGTTGAACTGAAAATGCTAGCTGCCTGGCTGTTATGCTAATCCAGCGGCTTCAATGCTTTGAGTCACTATCCTATAGCCATATCTGACTTTTCCCTGACTTTCTTGACAGCTCAGCACTTCAGAAACCTAATAGGGTTTTTTGCATGGCAACGAGTTGTGAGAGCGCCACTCTTGTTTCAGCTTAGTTCAGCCACAAAGAAATTAGTTTTTAAGACCCCTGAAATGTGTTGTGTTTCATGGATATCTGTGCAATAAAAATGAGACAATCCGAATAACATGTAGTAAGGCCTTTTTTTATCTTTTTTTTTATACAGTGGAACCTCGAATTACGAGCATAATCCGTTCCAGGAGAATGCTCGTAATCCAAAGTACTCGCATATCAAAGCGAGTTTCCCCATTGAAGTCAATGGAAACGAAAATAATTAGTTCCGCATTTACTTCAATGGCATGCAATACCGCAGGTGGCCAGAGGCGGGGAGGCGCCGGAGAGCCTCGGAAACAGCCGGAAAGGCCCAAGGACAGCTCGACTGACTTCGGCAAACCCCGGAAAGGCTCGGGAACTAAGTATTTCCGGGTCTGTCCGAGCATTTCCGAACGGCGCCAAGTGCTACGATCGGCGTTGTTCGGCTCCACTTCGCTCTGGCGCCCCCCCCCCACCTCAGGCCATGCGCAGTACTGCACACTGCTTTGGCCTGAATCCTGCTCGTTTTGCGAGACAACACTTGCAAACCGAGTTAGGATTTTTTCAAATACAGTGCTCGTATTGCGAAATGCTCATTAACCGCGTTACTCGCAATCCGAGGTTCCACTGTTTTCACTGCTGTACTAAGACCTTTTTCATTTGGCTCTCCCACATATGGATTACTCCCGACTCACAGAGGTATTTCATTGCTCTTTCATAGGATCAGTCCCTAGAGCAGGGGGGTAGACAACCTGTGACCCGTCCAGCTGTTGCAGAACTATAAGTCCCATCATGCCTCTGCCTCTGGGAGTCATAAATGTAACTGTCAGTCTTACAATTCCTCAAGGAACATGTAGAGTTGTGCTTGTAACCAGGGCTGGAACAAGGTGGGAGCAGAAGGGGCAGCTGCCCTGGGAGCAATGATTGGCCGTAGGGATGGGGACTCCCTCCTTTTGTTACAAGACTGACAGTAGTAGTGACATAGTGGCATCCCTACTCCTGTCAGCCCAGCGCTAGGACGGGAGGAGAGAGCTGGGAGGCGATGCAGGGTCTGTTCTCTCTCCCACCTCTTTCCTGCAAGTGCAGCGCTCCTGTGTTCAGAAGCCGTTTGCCATCTTTGCTCTTCGCGATGGATGACCTTATCCCGGCACTGCTTGTAACTGCCAGTTTTGCAATGCCGTAGCTTGCCCACCACTGCCTCATAGAGTAGCCTAATCAATATGATCACCTTGTATAAATACACCAACAGTCCATATAATAAACTTGTTGTTCACTTTGCAAAACACAAGGGGGCACGCTTTGCACCTAGGAAAAAGGAAGATTAACTCCCGGATATTTTTTTTTCCCGCTTATTATGTCCCCCCAATTGTGCCACTGGTCCCCCTAAAAGCGCCAGTCTTCACTTGCCTTCTCTCTACTCATCAACACTGTCTCCAGCTTCCTCCTTGGTCCAGTGCCCCCAGCAGGAGCATTGCTAGACCCTGGCTTCAGGGGTGTTGCTGCTCCCTAGCACCCTGGGCACGTGCCCCAGGATCTTCTTTGAGATAAGGAGATGATGCATTGTATGTATTATACAGTTTTAAAACATTGTATCAGTCATCTACTTTTCAATCCATCTGTTGATACTTTGTCATTATAATGTGACAATTTTTAGACCAGTTCATGTTTGTTCAGTTACAAAGATTGGATTATGCTTGGGTTTGAACCAAAGTGGCCATTATGGTAAACTACCAACTCCAGCCGGTAGTTCCAGCATTCCCCATTAGCCCAGCCAGTAGCTCCAACTTCCCCCATTAGCCCAGCCGGTAGCTCCAGCATTCCCCATTAGCCCAGCCGGTAGCTCCAGCATTCCCCATTAGCCCAGCCGGTAGCTCCAGCATTCCCCATTAGCCCAGCCAGTAGCTCCAGCATCCCCCATTAGCCCAGCTGATGGCTCCAGCATCCCCCATTAGCACAGCCGGTAGCTCCAGCATTCCCCATTAGCCCAGCAGGTAGCTCCAGCATCCCCCATCAGCCCAGCCAGTAGCTCCAGCATTCCCCATTAGCCCAGCCAGTAGCTCCAGCATTCCCCATTAGTCCAGCCAGTAGCTCCAGCATCCCCCATTAGCCCAACCGGTAGCTCCAGCATCCCCCATTAGCCCAGCCAGTAGCTCCAGCATTCCCCATTAGCCCAGCCAGTAGCTCCAGCATCCCCCATTAGCCCAGCTGGTAGCTCCACCATTCCCTGTTAGCCATATTTATAGTAAAGATTATAAGGAAGTCTGAGCTGGGAAAAATCATGTAGGCTGCCAATGCTGAGATCATTCTGAAAATGCTACTTGCCTGGCCGTGTCTGGCATCAATACTTTCTCTGAGTCACTCTGATGCTCTGCGATCTCACCTAATTTTCAGAAGGTCAGCCTCAGTACTTCCTCAGTACAGATATCAGTGATAGACATGGTCCCCATCCACGCCAATAGACAATGACTGACAGACATGTTGGTGTTTGAGGCTGGTCTGTGTTTGCCTTGGAAAGAGGACAGTGCCCATTGGTGGGCTATGAGGTAGTGTCTGTGCGCCGGTGGCAGCTTTCTTGAGAAGACGGATATGTGATAGCCACGGCTGTCACACAATACCGCATTCTCTTCCAGTGTAAATGAGAAAAGCAGATCCGAATCCATACAAATACCTTCCACCTTACATAATACAGCCGGAGTCCGGGGGGAACTCAGCTCACTGCACCTCTTCTTCCTCCGCACATCAACATATGCAGTGTCCCACAGCAACCAATCACAATACAGCAGCTTGGAGTGTTCAATTTTAGAATACATTTATATAGCTCTGCCATATACCGCAGTGATGTACAGAGAACACTGTGACAGTCACATCAGTTGCTGTACCAGAGGAGCTTACACTCTAATATCCCCCCACAGTCACATACTATTATTATTATTATTATACATTTATATAGCTCTGACATATACCGCAGTGCTGTACAGAGAACACTGCGCCAGTCTCTGTACCAGAGGAGCTTACAGTCTAATGTCCCCTCCCAAAAGTCACACACTATTATTATTATTATTATACATTTATATAGCTCTGACATATACCGCAGTGCTGTACAGAGAACACTGCGCCAGTCTCTGTACCAGAGGAGCTTACAGTCTAATGTCCCCTCCCAAAAGTCACACACTATTATTATTATTATACATTTATATAGCTCTGACATATACCGCAGTGCTGTACAGAGAACACTGAGCCAGTCTCTGTACCAGAGGAGCTTACAGTCTAATGTCCCCTCCCAAAAGTCACACACTATTATTATTATTATACATTTATATAGCTCTGACATATACCGCAGTGCTGTACAGAGAACACTGAGCCAGTCATATCAGTCTCTGCACCAGAGGAGCTTACACTCTAATGTCCCCCTGCCCCCCACCAGTCACACACTATTATTATTATACATGTATATAGCGTTGACATATACCTCGGTGCTGTACAGAGATCACTGAGCCAGTCACATCAGTCTCTGCACCAGAGGAGCTTACACTCTAATGTCCCCTCCCCCACAGTCACACACTATTATTATTATACATTTATATAGCTCTGACATATACCACAGTGCTGTACAGAGAACACTGAGTCAGTCTCTGTACCGGAGGAGCTTACACTCTAATGTCCCCCCCACCAGTGACACACTATTATTATTATACATGTATATAGCGTTGACATATACCGCAGTGCTGTACAGAGAAGTACAAGTTTCTGCACTGGAGGTTGTAAAGAGTAAAGACACAAATAACATATTGGCCTTTTTGTTGTTTTATTAGGAATGTGACCAGATCCACATAGATGACGTCTCCTCTGACGACAACGGACAAGACTTGAGGTGAGATTGGCTGCAATGATTCCAATACACAATTCATTGATCTCCTCTATGGGTAGAGATAGACAGCAGATCGATCCCATTCCTCCCCAGTATTGATCTCTGTAGCGCCCTCTTGTGGTCATGTCACGTTGGGTGTTTTCTATTGGCGGGTGGGATTGTTACGTTCTTATCCAAACTCTTTGTAAATCTAATTTTTGTCTTTTCCTGGAAAATCAGCGATGAGTTGTTGACTTCCATCTCCTGACAAGATTCTAATTTTAATACTTTTTCCATTCACCGTCTATGTTTTGTGGCAGTGGGAGGGGAACGCTGTGTAGCCCCACCCCCTCCCTGTGATGCCACAGTCCCACGCCGCTTTCTTGGCATTGTTTGCCATTATAATGTCATAGATTCTTCCCCAGCGCCAAATGATCTGACGCAGTGACATCACAATTGGCTCCTCGCTGATCCGTATATTTACTCCAAACCGCAGATAATGACTTTCTCACATGCTGTAGATCCTCCGGAGTACAATGTGCCGGCTGGAAAGTGAGAATTACAGGGGGGGGGGGGACACCGGTCCGGGTAAAGATAGAGCGTCTTCCACTCAGGGCCCTCTGACAGCTGGGGGCCCATCTCTCTATAGAGAGATCCTGTGATCCCATTAGTTCTTATTTTTTATGCATTAATAATGTTTTATTAACTTGAAGACCCGGCAATTTCTGGCACTTGTTTACATGTGAAAAACTTTTTTTTTATTTGCTAGAAAATGACTTGGAACCCTTCAAACATTATTATTATTATTATTTTTTTTTTTTAAAAGCAGAGGCCCTAGAGAATAAATTGGTGGGTTTTGCAATTTTTTTTATGTCACACGATATTTGTGCAGCGGTTTATCAGGCGCAATTTTTGGGGGAAAAGTACACTTTTTTCCAAAAAGAAATTATTGAAAAATTACAATACATAACCCACTGTTGTTTTAATTTTTTTTTTTCTTTTATTGCTGTTACAAGAAATGTAAACATCCTTGTGACAGCAATAGGCACATCACAAGTACTCTTTATGGAGGGATCTGGGGTCAATAAGACCTAAAATCCCTCCTCTGCACTTCAATCAAAACACCAAAATCAGCATTTTTAAATACTTACATTTTTTTTAAAATGGCGCCATTATGATGCTGGTAAACCAGAAGTGACGTCATGTCATCAGTTCTGGGTTACCATATCCGAGACCCGATCAAAGCTGATCCTGGATCTCTGGGTCTCCGACTAGCCGGCAGACTTTCCGGCTAGTAGTTCGGGTCTCCCGGTGGGATGGGAAAATCCGAGAGAGTGGTGGAAGGCAGCGGGAGGAGACGTCCCCTCCCGCTGCTTGTATTAGCAACTGAGTGGCTGGTTAGTCACTTTGGTTGCTATTACAAGAGAGACGACTGCTCTAAAAAACGGTACCGGGGTGATGTCTGTAGCTGCATATCATCCTGGTACAACCATATGAAGTCAAATGACATGATTGATTTAGCAGCAAGTGTATCTCCTGATCTCAGGCAGACCCCCCCCCCCCCCCCATCCCTGTCTCACCTGCTCTCAGACTGACCCCTCCATCTCTGGCTCTCCCGCTCTCAGACTGACCCCCCCATCCCTGGCTCTCCTGCTCTCAGACTGACCCCCCATCTCTGTCTCTCCCTCTCTCAGACTGACCCCTCCATCCCTGTCTTTCCCTCTCTCAGACTGACCCCCCCATCTCGGTCTCTCCCACTGTCAGACTGACCCCTCCATTCCTGTCTTTCCCGCTCTCAGACTGACCCCCCATCCCTGTCTCTCCCGATCTCAGACTGACCCCCCATCCCTGTCTCTCCCGCTCTCAGACTGACCCCCCATGCCTGTCTCTCCCGCTCTCAGACTGACCCCCCCATCCCTGTCTCTCCCGTTCTCAGACTGACCCTCCATCCCTGTCTCTCCCGCTCTCAGACTGACCCCCCATGCCTGTCTCTCCCGCTCTCAGACTGACCCCCCATCCCTGTCTCTCCCGTTCTCAGACTGACCCTCCATCCCTGTCTCTCCCGCTCTCAGACTGACCCCCCCATCCCTGTCTCTCCCGCTCTGACTGACCCTCCATCCCTGTCTCTCCCGGTCTCTGACTGACCCTCCATCCCTGTCTCTCCCGCTCTCAGACCGACCCCCCATCCCTGTCTCTCCTGCTTTCAGACTGACCCCCCATGCCTGTCTCTCCCGCTCTCAGACCGACCCCCCCATCCCTGTCTCTCCTGCTTTCAGACTGACCCCCCCCATCCCTGTCTCTCCCGCTCTCAGACTGACCCTTCCATCCCTGTCTCTCCCGCTCTCAGACTGACCCCCCATGCCTGTCTCTGACTGACCCCCCCATCCCTGTCTCTCCCGCTCTCAGACTGACCCCTCCATCCCTGTCTCTCCCGCTCTCAGACTGACCCCCCATCCCTGTCTCTCCCGCTCTCAGACCGACCCCCCATCCCTGTCTCTCCTGCTTTCAGACTGACCCCCCATGCCTGTCTCTCCCGCTCTCAGACCGACCCCCCCATCCCTGTCTCTCCTGCTTTCAGACTGACCCCCCCCCCCCATCCCTGTCTCTCCCGCTCTCAGACTGACCCTTCCATCCCTGTCTCTCCCGCTCTCAGACTGACCCCCCATGCCTGTCTCTCCCGCTCTCAGACTGACCCCCCATGCCTGTCTCTCCCGCTCTCAGACTGACCCTCCATCCCTGTCTCTCCCGCTCTCTGACTGACCCCCCATCCCTGTCTCTCCTGCTCTCAGACTGACCCCTCCATCCCTGTCTCTCCCACTCTCAGACTGACCCCCCCCCATTCCTGTCTCTCCTGCTTTCAGACTGACCCCCCATGCCTGTCTCTCCCGCTCTCAGACTGACCCTCCATCCCTGTCTCTCCCGCTCTCTGACTGACCCCCCCATCCCTGTCTCTCCCGCTCTCAGACTGCCCCCCCCCATTCCTGTCTCTCCTGCTTTCAGACTGACCCCCCATGCCTGTCTCTCCCGCTCTCAGACCGACCCCCCATCCCTGTCTCTCCTGCTTTCAGACTGACCCCCCCATCCCTGTCTCTCCCGCTCTCAGACTGACCCCTCCATCCCTGTCTCTCCCGCTCTCAGACTGACCCCCCATGCCTGTCTCTCCCGCTCTGACTGACCCTCCAACCCTGTCTCTCCCGCTCTCTGACTGACCCCCCCATCCCTGTCTCTCCCGCTCTCAGACTGACCCCCCCCCATTCCTGTCTCTCCTGCTTTCAGACTGACCCCCCATGCCTGTCTCTCCCGCTCTCAGACCGACCCCCCATCCCTGTCTCTCCTGCTTTCAGACTGACCCCCCCATCCCTGTCTCTCCCGCTCTCAGACTGACCCTTCCATCCCTGTCTCTCCCGCTCTCAGACTGACCCCCCATGCCTGTCTCTCCCGCTCTCAGACTGACCCCCCATGCCTGTCTCTCCCGCTCTCAGACTGACCCTCCATCCCTGTCTCTCCCGCTCTCTGACCGACCCCCCATTCCTGTCTCTCCTGCTCTCAGACTGACCCCTCCATCCCTGTCTCTCCCACTCTCAGACTGACCCCCCCCCCATTCCTGTCTCTCCTGCTTTCAGACTGACCCCCCATGCCTGTCTCTCCCGCTCTCAGACCGACCCCCCATGCCTGTCTCTCCCGCTCTCAGACTGACCCTCCATCCCTGTCTCTCCCGCTCTCTGACTGACCCCCCCATCCCTGTCTCTCCCGCTCTCAGACTGACCCCCCCCATTCCTGTCTCTCCTGCTTTCAGACTGACCCCCCCATCCCTGTCTCTCCCGCTCTCAGACTGACCCCTCCATCCCTGTCTCTCCCGCTCTCAGACTGACCCCCCATGCCTGTCTCTCCCGCTCTCAGACTGACCCTCCATCCCTGTCTCTCCCGCTCTCTGACTGACCCCCCCATCCCTGTCTCTCCCGCTCTCAGACTGACCCCCCCCCCATTCCTGGCTTAACCGCTCTTAAAATGACCCCCCATCCATGTCTCTCCCGCTCTTAGTCTGACCCTCCATTCCTGTCTCTTATGCTCTTAGACTGACCCCCCCCCCCCCATTCCTGGCTTTCAGGCTCACAGACTGACCCCCCATCCCTGTTTCTCTCTTGCAGCACGTACAACTTTTCTGGGGACGGATTCCACAGCTCGGCGGCCGGGGCCAATCTCTGCCTGGGGTCCGGTGTCCACGGGGGAGTGGACTGGATGAGGAAGTTGGCGTTCCGCTACAGAAGAGTGAAAGAGCTGTACGGCACCTACAAAAACAACGTAGGAGGTGGGTGTCATGTGATGTCACTGCTGTGATGTCAGCACTGATTGTATCCAGTGTTCTTTCTTGCAACAATAATACCTGAACTATCGCAACTTTGTATTCAGCTATGGTATAAAAAGGATACAAATTGTTACACACAAAGAGGTTTACATGTACCAATAACAGGCCGGATGTGTGTGCTGACGGGGCAGCAATGATAATACGAATACACATGGGCGATTTTTGCTGGTGTGCTCACGCTACATTTGTGCCATTGCCTATTAGCAATCAATCGACACACAAATAGGTAGCAATGGAGTGTAGCGACTAATAGCGATTAATCTGGGGCAGTTTTAGTAGAGCGATTACAGTAGCAATAATCGTGTGAATGAGGCCTAAAAGCCAAGAAAAAAGGAAAATAAATACTCTTGCACCCCCCCCACCACCTCCAAGGACACGTTCTCTCTACCCCCCCCCCCCCTACTCCAGATCCCCCCTCCTAGCACAAACTCCCCCCAATCATTCCTACTATCACAAATTCTCCCACCCTCAAAGAAAAATTCTCGTCCTAGCACAGATCCCCTTCCCCCCTACTATATCACTTTTAGCACAAATCTCCCACCCCTCCTCCCAACACAAATCACCACTCCTAGCACACTCACCCAAATTTCCCTTCCTAGAACAATTCTTACCCCCTGCTGCCCCCCCCCCAAATTCCTCATCCCAACACAAATTCCCTCCTCGTGTCCCGCCCCCTCCCCCCCACCTTGCATAATACCACAGTGCCCAGGGCAGCCGCCCCTCCTGCCCACCCCTTGTCCCGGCCCTGCATAAAGTGTAATACTTGCCTTACTACTCCTCCGGCAGACTCCCTCAGTCTGAGTGACTGCCCCCCCCCAAGCCTCTTCTATCAGGTGGTCTGGACCACACATGATGACATCATCTAGTACAGTGCATTGGGGTGGGGGGGAGGAAGGCAGCAATGGAAGATTTTTTTTTTATTATTCGTGGAGTTGGGTTTTAATCTTAGATGATTGAAATTGAAAGCTGCAGCCTGATTGGTTACCAGTTACTTCCTGCGGTTTTCATAGCTCTCCCCCAATTTCTTTCTTCTGGCGTAGAACGTCCCGTGGAAATCTATCCTCATTTCTTCCATCTCCCCGAAGGGGAAAAAGTGGATTTTCACATCAATAACATCCCTATCATGGGACATCTTTACAGGTCCGTTGTTTATACCAGCGAGCCATCGCCTTTACTTTTATGGTGTTTAATTGCATTTGCCAAAAACGCATTTTTTTTCTGCCAGAGCTCTAAAAGCCCCAGAAATAACGGCTGGCATAATTGTGACTTTTAATTGCTTCCATGTATCATCGCTGAAAACCTTCGAGGTTCCATTTCATTCCTCTCTTGCGGACAGTTACGCTTGCGTTCTCCGAGCCAGAAAAAACGACGTAGAGGCTTTTCAAAAGAAGGGGCTGTGCGTAACATACAATGGCCATCTGCAAAAATTACAATATTTTCCGCTATATTTTCTGTTATATCCCAGGGCGTGGTGGGGTGTGATGGAGGTGTCACTACCGGGAATGTTTACTATCATTAATTCTCATATTATTTGGCGTACTGCATTTTGTATGTGTGGATTTCCCTTTTATTTTCCGTGAAGGACATGCAAAGATGAATAGATCTTAACCCCTGGGTTATAGTGCCACCTGCAGGAGTAGGACACCAAGTACAACACACAATTTTTTTTTTACCAATAAAAGCAAGGGGACCATCCTAAGAGTAGACAACACGTTTAAGGGGTCAAAAGCCCTCCCTAAGATTATCCATCTGTCATGACCTGGATCAGCTGCTGGTGGCACTGTGGTTCCCAGAGTGGAAGGTTGCAGTTCCAGTGTCCACCAGCGGGTGTCTCCCAGCAGATCCCAGTAATCAGTCTCCACCTGATGCTGGCTGCTGGGAGGGTATTTATTGCCTCCTTTACTATTCCCTTGTGCTTCAGTGTTTCTGGATCCTGAGCCTGCTCTTGCCTTGTACCTATATCCTGTACCCTACTGCCTGGTACCTGCTTCCCTTGTTCCTGATTCCAGTCTTGGTTCCCCCTTCCTAACTGTTCCTTACACCTTCTATATTACCCTGTTACCCATTTTTCCAGCCAGCCTGGAGTTTGCCAAAAGGCACCTGAAGGACTCTCAGATCATGAGAAACAAAATTATCTGGTCTGATGAAACAAAGATTGAACTCTTTGGCCTGAATGACAAGCGTCATAGCTGGAGGAAACCAACTCATCACCTGGCCAATACCATCCCTACTGTGAAGCATAGTGGTGGCAGCATCATGCTGTGGGGATGTTTTTCAGTGGCAGGAACTGGGAGACTAGTCAGGATCGAGGGAAAAATGAATGCAGCAGAGACATCCTTAATGAAAACCTGCTCCAGAGAGCTCTGGATCTCAGACTGGGGCAAAGGTTCATCTTCCAACAGGACAACAACCCTAAGCACACAGCCAAGATAAGGACAACTCTGTGAATGTCCTTGGATGGCCCAGCCAGAGCCCAGACTTGAACCCGATCGAACATCTCTGGAGAGATCTGAAAATGGCTGTGCACCGACGCTCCCCATCCAACCTGATGGAGCTTGAGAGGTCCTGCGAAGAAGAATGGGAGAAACTGCCCAAAAATAGGTGTGCCAAGCTTGTAGCATCGTACTCAAAAAGACTTAAGGCTGTAATTGGTGCCAAAGGAGCTTCACCAAAGTATTGAGCAAAGGCTGTGATACTCATGTCCATGGGAGGAGTCTGTGATACTTATGTACATGGGAGGAGCCTGTGATACTTATGTCCATGGGAGGAGTCTGTGATACTTATGTACATGGGAGGAGCCTGTGATACTTATGTACATGGGAGGAGCCTGTGATACTTATGTACATGGGAGGAGTCTGTGATACTTATGTACATGGGAGGAGCCTGTGATACCCATGTACATGGGAGGCGCCTGTGATACCCATGTACATGGGAGGAGCCTGTGATACTTATGTACATGGGAGGAGCCTGTGATACTTATGTACATGGGAGGAGCCTGTGATACTTATGTACATGGGAGGAGCCTGTGATACTTATGTACATGGGAGGAGTCTGTGATACTTATGTACATGGGAGGAGCCTGTGATACTTATGTACATGGGAGGTGTCTGTGATACTTATGTACATGGGAGGAGCCTGTGATACTTATGTACATGGGAGGAGCCTGTGATACTTTAGTACATGGGAGGAGCCTGTGATAATTATGTACATGGGAATTTATTCTTTTTTTTTTTTTTTTATAAATTTGCAAAGATTTCAAACAAACTTCTTTCACATTCTCTTTATGGGGGATTGTTTGTAGCATTTTGAGGAAAATAATGAATTCAATAAATTTTGGAATAAGGTTGTAACATGTGGAAAAAGTGAAGCGCTGTGAATACTTTTCGGATGCGCTGTAACCAGCACGTGGTGGCCCAGGTCAGGTCAGGGCAGGAGGCTGGGGAGGAGTAGACCTGCACCCAGGAGTGCACCCACTTTAGACTTCCTGACCCTTATGGAAGTGCAGGATAGGGCAGATTTCAAAGGGCCTTTTAGGCCAGGCTAAGTGTACCCTGAGTGAGGCTATTTCCCTGGCGGGTCTCTGGGGAGATGTACCTAAGGAGGAGGCGACTGCAGAAAGATCTGAAGAGGCCTATTTGTGATTCAGAAGCCCGGCAGTGAACTGATGGATGTAAATGACTACGTGAAATGAAAGGGTTTGGTTCTATGATTGGGTTGGGAGAAGGACTTGTGTAAGTTGGTAGGTGGGGTACTGATATCAGTTTACTATTTTTTCCTATTTGTATCATCGTGCTGATGTTGTATAATATAATAATAACCAATTGAATGAACGACCCTTTATTGGGTTTCATGTGGTCCACAATACCAATTGGAGATTCTCCTTCTCTAGGTCTAATCGGTGCCCCCAAGAGGGAGACGTGGCTCCAGCTGCGGGCAGAGTTGGAGGCCGTGACAGACCTGTGGCTGACGCATGCGTTGAAAGCTCTGAATCTCATCCATTCCAGGTGAGTGCGGCCAAACTGAGTCAGACATGATTGTGTATCACTCAGACCCATTATAATGTCACTGTTGGGTACAGAGGTCTCCAAACAGTATAAAATTCCCTCTTTATGGCAACTCCCATTTTAGGTTACATCTGAAAACTGGCAGTTGACAATGTTCTCGTATAAGATTCCTGTGTGCTTCTGAAAGTTTATTCCCCATCATTGGTGTCAGTGGGAAGAATTATGCCCCATCATTGGTATTTGTGGGAGGAATAGTGCCCCATCATTGGTGTCAGTAGGAGGAATAGTGCCCCATCATTGGTGTCAGTAGGAGGAATAGTGCCCCATCATTGACATTAGTGGGAGGAATAATGCCTCATCATTGGTGTCAGTGGGAGGAATTATGCTCCATCATTAGTATTAGTGGGAGGAATTAGGCCCCATCATTGGTGTCAGTGGGAGGAATTATGCCCCATCATTGGTGTCACTGGGAGGAATTATGCCCCATCAATGGTGTCAGTGAGAGGAATTATGCCTCATCATTGGTGTCAGTGGGAGGAATAGTGCCTCATCATTGGTGTCAGTGGGAGGAATAGTGCCTCATCATTGGTGTCGGTGGGAGGAATTATGCTCCATTATTGGTGTCAATGGGAGGAATAGTGCCCCATCATTGGCATTAGTGGGAGGAATAATGCCTCATCATTGGTGTCAGTGGGAGGAATTATGCCCTATCAATGGTGTCAGTGAGAGGAATTATGCCCCATCATTGGTATGAGTGGGAGGAATAGTGCCCAATCATTGGCTTCAGTGGAATGACTATTGCCTCATCATTGATGTCAGTGGGAGGAATAGTGCCCCTTCATTGGTATCAGTAGGAGGAATAGTGCCCCATCATTGGTGTCAGTGGGAGGAATAGTGCCCCTTCATTGGTATCAGTAGGGGGAATAGTGCCCCTTCATTGGTGTCAGTGGGAGGAATAGTGCCCCTTCATTGGTATCAGTGGGAGGAATAGTGCCCCATCATTGATGTCAGTGGGAGGAATAGTGCCCCATCATTGGTATCAGTAGGAGGAATAGTGCCCCTTCATTGGTGTCAGTGGGAGGAATAGTGCCCCTTCATTGGTGTCAGTGGGAGGAATAGTGCCCCTTCATTGGTATCAGTGGGAGGAATAGTGCCCCATCATTGATGTCAGTGGGAGGAATAGTGCCCCATCATTGGTGTCCATGGAAGAAATAATGTCCCAATGTGGGCGCCTTTTATCAGTGGGAGGAACAGTGCTCCAAGGGCCAGGTAAAGGTAGGCAAAGGGCCATAATTGCCCCGGGGGTGAGGGGTCGCAGTTTGGAGACCCCTGTTCTTGACCTACAAATGTGTACATTGTGGCCATTTTAAATCCTTCTTCTTTTTTTCTTTTTTTTTCCAGACCAAACTGTGTGAACGTGTTGGTCACAACGACCCAGCTCGTGCCGGCCATCGCCAAAGTCCTGCTGTACGGCTTGGGGACCGTCTTCCCCATAGAAAATATTTATAGCGCCACCAAGACAGGTAAGCTGCATCTCCGACAATCGGATAAGAAGGTGACAGGAGGGTGGTGGTGGTCCTTGTGCCCAGATTGAAGTGTGGTTATGTGAGCAGCTAATGAACGCTCTGAAAATCTCCGGGACCTTCTGGGAAGGTCCTAGTAATGAGTCTATGAGCAGATATATGAGGGCTGTTCTAAGGAAAAGAGGACCTGTTATACTTCCTGGCCCCACCTTTGCAGCTTAAACTTCCCGGAAAGTTGCCTAAAGTTAAAGGGGTTGTAAAGGTTTGTTTTTTATTTTCTAAATAGGTTCCTATAAGCTAGTGCATTGTTGGTTCACTTACCTTTTTCCTTAGATTTCCCTTCTAAATATTTTTTTTCTTTGTTTTCTTTGTCTGAATTTCTCACTTCCTGTTCCTCCTCAGTAAGCTGTTCTGGGTGACTCCACACCACTCGGATGATGGTGTGAAGTTTAGTGAGGAGAAACAGGAAGTGAGAAATTCAGACAAAGAAAAAAAACATTTAGAAGGGAAATCAAAGGAAAAGGTAAGTGAACCAACAATGCATGAGCTTAAAAGAACCGATTTAGAAAATAAAAAACGAACCTTTACAACCCCTTTAAACATTTCAATCTTTATATGGAAAATTAATCACATTTTTTTTTCTATCTAAATCCAATTTATTATTCTTTTCTTACTCTCCAAAAATTATAATTTTTTAAATATTAATTATTTATTAATATTAAACTACAAATCCTCCATTTGACAGATTTTTTGAGCTTTCAATCGATTTAGGCACTGAAAAGTTGAGAATGCGAATGCTCCCAAGTCTTGCCCCAAACTGACGCGTTTCACCCTTATGGGCTTACCTGTAGAGTCAGAAGGAGGGGAAGATCAACAATCAGAGAGATGTTACTTGCTTTTGATTTGCCAAACGTATGTGTTGTGTCTATCGATATTGAATATGAATAACTTCACAATCACAAATCGATACGCATATGGGCTGCCTTTAGAGAGCTCCATGCTCCTCCTATTTTATGTTCTAGCTCCTCCCACTCCCCCTCACCTCAGGTTGTCACGTATTCTGACCCGTCTCTCTGTTTGCAGGGAAGGAGTGCTGCTTCGAGAGGATAATGCAAAGGTTTGGGAGAAAAGCGGTTTACGTGGTAATCGGAGACGGCGCAGAAGAGGAACAGGCAGCAAAAAAGGTAAATAATCACCCCTCCCCCATTGGTGATAAACTTTCAGATTTGACCTCAGATGAAAAAAACACGATTGATTTGAAAAAAAAAAAAAAGCAGCACCAGCATCCCGAGCAATTTCCTCCAGAAAATCCCCTCCATTAGTCGGGGTGTCCCCTGACAGCGTCTGCTTCCTACCAGCAACCTTTCCTCCGTTTTCCCCGACACAAGCGATTATTAAACATCCCGCCACTTCCCGCAGCTGATGAAAACCGAGTGTCTGCTGACTTTTTATTGCTCCCTGTGTACAGAAGTGCTGAACTGTCCAAAGAGAACCTGTCTTCCCGGCTTTTGCTGCTGTCTGGCTCCCGGTGTTAGTTCTGGTGGTGAGTCCAGTGGCTGCTGTCTGGCTCCTGGTGGTGGTTCTGGTGGTGAGTCCAGTGGTTGCTGTCTGGCTCCTGGTGGTGGTTCTGGTGGTGAGTCCAGTGGCTGCTGCCTGGCTCCTGGTGGTGAGTCCAGTGGCTGCTGTCTGGCTCCCAGTGTTGGTTCTGGTGGTGAGTCCAGTGGCTTCTGTCTGGCTCCTGGTGGTGGTTCTGGTAGTGAGTCCAGTGGCTGCTGTCTGGATCCTAGTCGTGATTCTGGCGGTGAGTCCAGTGGCTGCTGTCTGGCTCCTAGTGGTGGTTCTGGTAGTGAGTCCAGTGGCTGCTGTCTGGCTCCTGTTGGTGGTTCTGGTGGTGAGTCCACTGGCTGTGGTCTGGCTCCTGGTGTTGGTGCTGGTGGTGAGTCCAGTGGCTGCTGTCTGGCTCCTGGTGGTGGTTCTGGTGGCGAGTCCAGTGTCTGTCTCCCAGTGTTGGTTCTGGTGGTGAGTCCAGTGGCTGCTGTCTGGCTCCTAGTGGTGGTTCTGGTGGTGAGTCCAGTGGCTGCTGTCTGGCTCCTGGTGGTGGTTCTGGTGGTGAGTCCAGTGGCTTCTGTCTGGCTCCTGGTGGTGGTTCTGGTAGTGAGTCCAGTGGCTGCTGTCTGGCTCATAGTGGTGGTTCTGGTGGTGAGTCCAGTGGCTGCTGTCTGACTTCTAGTGGTGGTTCTGGTGGTGAGTCCAGTGGCTTCTGTCTGGCTCCTAGTAGTGGTTCTGGTGGTGAGTCCAGTGGTTGCTGTCTGGCTCCTGGTGGTGGTTCTGGTGGTGAGTCCAGTGGCTTCTGTCTGGCTCCTGGTGGTGGTTCTGGTAGTGAGTCCAGTGGCTTCTGTCTGGCTCCTGGTGGTGGTTCTGGTAGTGAGTCCAGTGGCTGCTGTCTGGCTCATAGTGGTGGTTCTGGTGGTGAGTCCAGTGGCTGCTGTCTGACTTCTAGTGGTGGTTCTGGTGGTGAGTCCAGTGGCTGCTGTCTGGCTCATAGTGGTGGTTCTGGTGGTGAGTCCAGTGGCTGCTGTCTGACTTCTAGTGGTGGTTCTGGTGGTGAGTCCAGTGGCTTCTGTCTGGCTCCTAGTAGTGGTTCTGGTGGTGAGTCCAGTGGTTGCTGTCTGGCTCCTGGTGGTGGTTCTGGTGGTGAGTCCAGTGGCTTCTGTCTGGCTCCTGGTGGTGGTTCTGGTAGTGAGTCCAGTGGCTTCTGTCTGGCTCCTGGTGGTGGTTCTGGTAGTGAGTCCAGTGGCTTCTGTCTGGCTCCTGGTGGTGGTTCTGGTAGTGAGTCCAGTGGCTGCTGTCTGGCTCATAGTGGTGGTTCTGGTGGTGAGTCCAGTGGCTGCTGTCTGACTTCTAGTGGTGGTTCTGGTGGTGAGTCCAATGGCTGCTGTCTGGCTCATAGTGGTGGTTCTGGTGGTGAGTCCAGTGGCTGCTGTCTGACTTCTAGTGGTGGTTCTGGTGGTGAGTCCAGTGGCTTCTGTCTGGCTCCTAGTAGTGGTTCTGGTGGTGAGTCCAGTGGTTGCTGTCTGGCTCCTGGTGGTGGTTCTGGTGGTGAGTCCAGTGGCTTCTGTCTGGCTCCTGGTGGTGGTTCTGGTAGTGAGTCCAGTGGCTTCTGTCTGGCTCCTGGTGGTGGTTCTGGTAGTGAGTCCAGTGGCTGCTGTCTGGCTCCTAGTGGTGGTTCTGGTGGTGAGTCCAGTGGCTGCTGTCTGGCTCCTGGTGGTGGTTCTGGTGGTGATTCCAGTGGCTGCTGTCTGGCTCATAGTGGTGGTTCTGGTGGTGAGTCCAGTGGCTGCTGTCTGACTTCTAGTGGTGGTTCTGGTGGTGAGTCCAGTGGCTTCTGTCTGGCTCCTAGTAGTGGTTCTGGTGGTGAGTCCAGTGGTTGCTGTCTGGCTCCTGGTGGTGGTTCTGGTGGTGAGTCCAGTGGCTTCTGTCTGGCTCCTGGTGGTGGTTCTGGTAGTGAGTCCAGTGGTTGCTGTCTGGCTCCTAGTGGTGGTTCTGGTGGTGAGTCCAGTGGCTGCTGTCTGTCTCCTAGTGGTGGTTCTGGTGGTGAGTCCAGTGGCTGCTGTCTGGCTCCTGGTGGTGGTTCTGGTAGTGAGTCCAGTGGCTGCTGTCTGGATCCTAGTCGTGATTCTGGCGGTGAGTCCAGTGGCTGCTGTCTGGCTCCTAGTGGTGGTTCTGGTAGTGAGTCCAGTGGCTGCTGTCTGGCTCCTGTTGGTGGTTCTGGTGGTGAGTCCACTGGCTGTGGTCTGGCTCCTGGTGTTGGTTCTGGTGGTGAGTCCAGTGGCTTCTGTCTGTCTCCTGGTGTTGGTTCTGGTGGCGAGTCCAGTGTCTGTCTCCCAGTGTTGGTTCTGGTGGTGAGTCCAGTGGCTGCTGTCTGGCTCCTAGTGGTGGTTCTGGTGGTGAGTCCAGTGGCTGCTGTCTGGCTCCTGGTGGTGGTTCTGGTGGTGAGTCCAGTGGCTTCTGTCTGGCTCCTGGTGGTGGTTCTGGTAGTGAGTCCAGTGGCTGCTGTCTGGCTCATAGTGGTGGTTCTGGTGGTGAGTCCAGTGGCTGCTGTCTGACTTCTAGTGGTGGTTCTGGTGGTGAGTCCAGTGGCTTCTGTCTGGCTCCTAGTAGTGGTTCTGGTGGTGAGTCCAGTGGTTGCTGTCTGGCTCCTGGTGGTGGTTCTGGTGGTGAGTCCAGTGGCTTCTGTCTGGCTCCTGGTGGTGGTTCTGGTAGTGAGTCCAGTGGTTGCTGTCTGGCTCCTAGTGGTGGTTCTGGTGGTGAGTCCAGTGGCTGCTGTCTGTCTCCTAGTGGTGGTTCTGGTGGTGAGTCCAGTGGCTGCTGTCTGGCTCCTGGTGGTGGTTCTGGTGGTGAGTCCAGTGGCTGCTGTCTGGCTCCTAGTGGTGGTTCTGGTGGTGAGTCCAGTGGCTGCTGTCTGGCTCCTAGTGGTGGTTCTGGTGGTGAGTCCAGTGGCTGCTGTCTGGCTCCTAGTGGTGGTTCTGGTGGTGAGTCCAGTGGCTGCTGTCTGGCTCCTAGTGGTGGTTCTGGTGGTGAGTCCAGTGGCTTCTGTCTGGCTCCTAGTAGTGGTTCTGGTGGTGAGTCCAGTGGCTGCTGTCTGGCTCCTAGTGGTGGTTCTGGTGGTGAGTCCAGTGGCTTCTGTCTGTCTCCCGGGGTTGGTTCTGGTGGTGAGTCCAGTGGCTTCTGTCTGTCTCCCGGTGTTGGTTCTGGTGGTGAGTTCAGTGGCTGCTGTCTGGCTCCTGGTGGTGGTTCTGGTGGTGAGTCCAGTGGCTTCTGTCTGGCTCCTAGTAGTGGTTCTGGTGGTGAGTCCAGTGGCTGCTGTCTGGCTCCTGGTGGTGGTTTTGATGGTGAGTCCAGTGGCTGCTGTCTGGCTCCTAGTGGTGGTTCTGGTGGTGAGTCCAGTGGCTGCTGTCTGGCTCCTAGTGGTGGTTCTGGTGGTGAGTCCAGTGGCTTCTGTCTGGCTCCTAGTAGTGGTTCTGGTGGTGAGTCCAGTGGCTGCTGTCTGGCTCCTGGTGGTGGTTCTGGTGGTGATTCCAGTGGCTGCTGTCTGGCTCCTAGTGGTGGTTCTGGTGGTGAGTCCAGTGGCTTCTGTCTGTCTCCTGGTGTTGGTTCTGGTGGCGAGTCCAGTGTCTGTCTCCCAGTGTTGGTTCTGGTGGTGAGTCCAGTGGCTGCTGTCTGGCTCCTAGTGGTGGTTCTGGTGGTGAGTCCAGTGGCTGCTGTCTGGCTCCTAGTGGTGGTTTTGGTGGTGAGTCCAGTGGCTTCTGTCTGTCTCCCGGTGTTGGTTCTGGTGGTGAGTTCAGTGGCTGCTGTCTGGCTCCTGGTGGTGGTGGTGCTGGTGGTGAGTTCAGTGGCTGCTGTCTGGCTCCTAGTAGTGGTTCTGGTGGTGAGTCCAGTGACTTCTGTCTGGCTCCTAGTGGTGGTTCTGGTGGTGAGTCCAGTGGCTGCTGTCTGGCTCCTGGTGGTGGTTCTGGTGGTGATTCCAGTGGCTGCTGTCTGGCTCCTAGTGGTGGTTCTGGTGGTGAGTCCAGTGGCTTCTGTCTGTCTCCTGGTGTTGGTTCTGGTGGCGAGTCCAGTGTCTGTCTCCCAGTGTTGGTTCTGGTGGTGAGTCCAGTGACTTCTGTCTGGCTCCTAGTGGTGGTTCTGGTGGTGAGTCCAGTGGCTGCTGTCTGGCTCCTGGTGGTGGTTCTGGTGGTGAGTCCAGTGGCTGCTGTCTGGCTCCTAGTAGTGGTTCTGGTGGTGAGTCCAGTGACTTCTGTCTGGCTCCTAGTGGTGGTTCTGGTGGTGAGTCCAGTGGCTGCTGTCTGGCTCCTGGTGGTGGTTCTGGTTCCTGGGCAGGGTGAAGTAGCTGCTCCAAAACCGTCACCAATTCCAGGAGACGGGCAAGGACTGCTTCTGCTGTGCCACCATGACAGGTTCTCTTTATTGGGAGTCACTCGGGTCTTGGCACTGTGTGTATTGTAACACCGGGACACCTCCTAATGCACTCCCCAGGCCTATCAGGCGATCTGTTTCTCACATTAAATAGACCAGAATAAAAAGTAATGTTGAGAAAATAATTTATCCCGAAAACAGAAACAGGGGCCAAGTTTGGCCCCGGGAGGGGGGGGGAGGGGGGGTATACCTGAATAGCAAATCTGTAATCACAATGGCCTGCTCTAAATGTAAAGGTTTTCTTCTGTGCTGGTCAGGTTTGTGTTACTGTCGGTGTCCCCGCTTGATACACTCACTGATGTTTGTCCTGGTGTCACCGAGACAGGAAGTGATGGGGTATCCCACATTTTACAGGTGTCCCCGTGACAGGAATAAGCGAGAAATCTTCCCATGGGGCGAGCTTTTCATGCAAAGGGTTTCCTGTCGCTTCCTGTTGGCTCTGGTGGACAGGAAGTGAAGGCAAATCTCCCCAGTTGGGCCACCTGCCAAAAAATTAAAACTGTATTTGCCAGTGAAGTCTACATAACGCATCTTCCTATGATGAGGTGACAACAATGCTGCACTGCACCTGCCAGCAAAGTCCACCTAATGCAGCTTCCTGTGATGGGGTGACAACAATGCTGCACTGCTTCTAAATTTAGAGCACAGTTGTGTAGGCTGGAGGAGAAGATGTTGCAGGGAGGCGTGGCTATCAGCATTTTAGCTCAGCAATCAACCCCCGGTCACACCAAGTCCCACCCACTGCTTCTGGATTGATAGCACTGCTTCTGTTGCTGAAACCCCTCCCACTGTGAGCTGCAGTGTCTGGGAGGGGGAGCGTGTGAGACACAAATGAAGGATTAGGCTGTCAGGGGAAGTAAAAGGGAAGAGACCATTTTTCTCTTTATAGTCCATATTATGGAAGTGTGACTGTTTTCTGCTCAGAAATGCCAAGTGAACTTTAGGCTTCTGCTTTTTGCCCCTGTGTCCTCAATCACTCCCTCCCCCCTTTCGCAGATGCATAATTACCAAGATCTGTTGCCTGCAGGCCCTGGGGATTGTCTACTTCTCATGCTACAAGTCCTTTACTGCCTGTGCCTGTGCATCAGAACCCCACTAAAGTCTATGGGGCTAGTCTACCTCCATCTCTTGGCTGGAGACTCAGGGAGATGGGCCCCGTAGACTTCTATGGGGCTCTACTATGCAGGCATGGGCGGGAAACAATCAGTGAGATTTAGGGAGATGGACCCTGAAGACTTCTATGGGGCTCTTCTATGCAGGCATGGGCGGGAAGCAATTAGGGAGATGGGCCCCCAAGACTTCTATGAGGTTCTACTATGCAGGCACAGGCAGGAAACAATCAGTAAGAATCAGGGAGATGGGCCCTGAAGACTTCTATGGGGCTCTACTATGCAGGCAAGGGCGGGAAACAATCAGGGAGATGGGCCCCGAAGACTTCTATGGGGCTCTACTATGCAGGCATGGGTGGGAAACAATCAGTGAGATTTAGGGAGATGGGCCCCCAAGACTTCTATGGGGCTCTACTATGCAGGCATGGGCGGGAAGCAATTAGGGAGATTTAGGGAGATGGGCTCCCGAAGACTTCTATGAGGTTCTACTATTCAGGCACAGGCAGGAAACAATCAGTAAGAATCAGGGAGATGGGGCTCTACTATGCAGGCATGGGTGGGAAACCATAAGGGAGATGGACCCCCAAGACTTCTATGGGGTTCTACTGCACAGGCAAGGGCGGGAAACAATCAGTAAGACTCAGGGAGATGGGCCCGAAGACTTCTATGGGGCTCTACTATGCAGGCAAGGGCAGGAAACAATCAAGGAGATGGGCCCCGAAGACTTCTATGGGGCTCTACTATGCAGGCATGGGCGGGAAACAATCAGTGAGATTTAGGGAGATGGACCCTGAAGACTTCTATGGGGCTCTACTATGCAGGCATGGGCGGGAAGCAATTAGGGAGATGGGCCCCCAAGACTTCTATGAGGTTCTACTATGCAGGCAAAGGCAGGAAACAATCAGTAAGAATCAGGGAGATGAGCCCTGAAGACTTCTATGGGGCTCTACTATGCAGGCAAGGGCGGGAAACAATCAGTGAGATTTATGGAGATGGGCCCCCAAGACTTCTATGGGGCTCTACTATGCAGGCATGGGCGGGAAGCAATTATGGAGATTTAGGGAGATGGGCCCCCGAAGACTTCTATGAGGTTCTTCTATGCAGGTACAGGCAGGAAACAATCAGTAAGAATCAGGAAGATGGGCCCTGAAGACTTCTATGGGGCTCTACTATTCAGGTATGGGCGGGAAACAATCAGGGAGATGGGCCCCGAAGACTTCTATGGGGCTCTACTATGCAGGCATGGGTGGGAAACAATAAGGGAGATGGACCCCCAAGACTTCTATGGGGTTCTACTGCACAGGCGGCAAGGGCGGGAAACAATCAGTAAGACTCAGGGAGATGGGCCCCGAAGACTTCTATGGGGTTCTACTGCACAGGCATGGGCGGGAAACAATCAGTAAAGCCCCGTACACACGGTCGGACTTTTGGCCAACAAACTTCGTTTTGAGCAAGTTGGACCAACAATCCGACCGTGTGTACGCTCCATCGGACAAACTTTTTTCGTTTGGTTTTGGATTTCATCGGACAAAAGTTGGGTCTGCAAACGGACAAACTTTTGCCCAACAAAAGTCCGATGGAGCAAAGTCCGACCGTGTGTACAGAAAACCATCGAACTTTAGTCCGATGGACAAAACAACTAATTTTAAAATCAACCAACAATAGCAGAAGTTGACCAAAGGGTGGCAGTAAAGAGCAGAAAAAACACTCGATGTTGTAAGAAGCTTTAAGAAAGTTTGCAGAAAAGTCCTGTGGTGTGTATGCTATGGGTGTTCCCAACCAACTCCGTTCGGACAAAAATCCACGGAAAAGTCAGATGGAAGTCCGACCGTGTGTACGAGGCTTTAGACTCAGGGAGATGGGCCCGAAGACTTCTATGGGGGCTCTACTATGCAGGCATGGGCGGGAAGCAATTAGGGAGATGGGCCCCCAAGACTTCTATGAGGTTCTACTATGCAGGCAAAGGCAGGAAACAATCAGTAAGAATCAGGGAGATGAGCCCTGAAGACTTCTATGGGGCTCTACTATGCAGGCAAGGGCGGGAAACAATCAGTGAGATTTATGGAGATGGGCCCCCAAGACTTCTATGGGGCTCTACTATGCAGGCATGGGCGGGAAGCAATTATGGAGATTTAGGGAGATGGGCCCCCGAAGACTTCTATGAGGTTCTTCTATGCAGGTACAGGCAGGAAACAATCAGTAAGAATCAGGAAGATGGGCCCTGAAGACTTCTATGGGGCTCTACTATTCAGGTATGGGCGGGAAACAATCAGGGAGATGGGCCCCGAAGACTTCTATGGGGCTCTACTATGCAGGCATGGGTGGGAAACAATAAGGGAGATGGACCCCCAAGACTTCTATGGGGTTCTACTGCACAGGCGGCAAGGGCGGGAAACAATCAGTAAGACTCAGGGAGATGGGCCCCGAAGACTTCTATGGGGTTCTACTGCACAGGCATGGGCGGGAAACAATCAGTAAAGCCCCGTACACACGGTCGGACTTTTGGCCAACAAACTTCGTTTTGAGCAAGTTGGACCAACAATCCGACCGTGTGTACGCTCCATCGGACAAACTTTTTTCGTTTGGTTTTGGATTTCATCGGACAAAAGTTGGGTCTGCAAACGGACAAACTTTTGCCCAACAAAAGTCCGATGGAGCAAAGTCCGACCGTGTGTACAGAAAACCATCGAACTTTAGTCCGATGGACAAAACAACTAATTTTAAAATCAACCAACAATAGCAGAAGTTGACCAAAGGGTGGCAGTAAAGAGCAGAAAAAACACTCGATGTTGTAAGAAGCTTTAAGAAAGTTTGCAGAAAAGTCCTGTGGTGTGTATGCTATGGGTGTTCCCAACCAACTCCGTTCGGACAAAAATCCACGGAAAAGTCAGATGGAAGTCCGACCGTGTGTACGAGGCTTTAGACTCAGGGAGATGGGCCCGAAGACTTCTATGGGGGCTCTACTATGCAGGCATGGGCGGGAAACAATCAGTAAGACTCAGGGAGATGGGCCTAATAGACTTCTATGGGGCTCTACTATGCAGGCATTGGCAGGAAACAATCGGGGATCATTAATCATTTTTATCCAAAATGTTTGGCTTTAAATGTGAGTGTTTTTCTGAATTCTCTGTGACCCGCGTTTTCCCTTCTCTGCCGCAGCACAACATGCCATTCTGGCGGATCTCTTGCCACGCTGACCTGGAGGCCTTAAGGCACGCCCTCGAGCTGGAGTACTTGTAGCGCCGGCCGCTCATCCTACATCGGCCGACCGTGGCTCATCCAGGAAATTCGGGGCTTGGACAAGAAGCCATCCTGTACAACACATCAGCAATCCAATGGACTGACAGCCCCGCCCAGGCGGAGCCCGCCACCTGGATTCCCGCAGTCTGTTAATTTAATAAGATGTTTATAGTGAAGCTCGGACTCGCGTCCGCCACGGGGGACTGTGTAGAAGCACAAAGACTGAGTATGATTGGCCAGACGTACTCCAGGCCGCTCCACCACTCAAATCACCTACCGCTGGACTGAACTGTCTGGGGCCGACAGATTTTTTTTTTGTATTTTTGTCTAATTTATGGACTTGTCTCGTTTTGTTTTTTTTGTTTTTTTCACTTCGCTCCTTTTACCTGTCTGAGGGGCGGGGAGGGTGTACATGGATCTTATTTAATAAATCTCTTTTCTTCGTGGCGATTGCGAGATTAGCCGCGTTGTGTACATGAGTTAATTCTATTGTATAGATGGGATGTGGACTCCGCATGTGTCTGCGCTGTGCCTTACGCCACCATCTCTGATTTTTATATATAAAAGCTGTATGTGGTCCGGCATTAAATAAAAACTACGTTTACATTTTGGGGAACATAAAATATACTGTGTTGTCATACTCTTCTAGGTGCAAAGGACTGTGATTCCAGATAGGGGGGGAAAGGATGGTGGGGAAGCAGAGGACTGGGTATTAATGGGGTGTAGAGGACTGGGTATAATAAGGAGCAGAGGACTGGGTATAATGGGGTGCAGAGGACTGGGTATAATGGGGTGCAGAGGACTAGGTATAATGGGGAGCAGAGGACTGGGTATAATGTGGTGCTGAGGACTGGGTATAATGGGGTGCTGAGGACTGGGTATAATGGGGTGCTGAGGACTGGGTATAATGGGGTGCTGAGGACTGGGTATAATGGGGTGCAGAGGACTGGGTATAATGGGGTACAGAGGACTGGGTATAATGGGGTACAGAGGACTGGGTATAATGGGGTGCAGAGGACTGGGTATAATGGGGGAGCAGAGGACTGGGTATAATGGGGGAGCAGAGGACTGGGTATAATGGGGGAGCAGAGGACTGGGTATAATGGGGTGCAGAGGACTGGGTATAATGGGGTGCAGAGGACTGGGTATAATGGGGTGCAGAGGACTGGGTATAATGGGGGAGCAGAGGACTGGGTATAATGGGGGAGCAGAGGACTGGGTATAATGGGGGAGCAGAGGACTGGGTATAATGGGGGAGCAGAGGACTGGGTATAATGGGGGAGCAGAGGACTGGGTATAATGGGGGAGCAGAGGACTGGGTATAATGGGGAGCAGAGGACTGGGTATAATGGGGAGCAGAGGACTGGGTATAATGGGGAGAAGAGGACTGGGTATAATGGGGAGAAGAGGACTGGGTATTAATGGGGTGCAGAGGACTGGGTATAATAAGGAGCAGAGGACTGGGTATAATAAGAAACAGAGGACTGGGTATAATGGGGTGCAGAGGACTGGGTATAATGGGGTGCTGAGGACTGGGTATAATGGGGTGCTGAGGACTGGGTATAATGGGGTGCTGAGGACTGGGTATAATGGGGTGCAGAGGACTGGGTATAATGGGGCAGCAGAGGACTGGGTATAATGGGGCAGCAGAGGACTGGGTATAATGGGGGAGCAGAGGACTGGGTATAATGGGGGAGCAGAGGACTGGGTGTAATGGGGTGCAGAGGACTGGGTATAATGGGGGAGCAGAGGACTGGGTATAATGGGGGAGCAGAGGACTGGGTATAATGGGGGAGCAGAGGACTGGGTATAATGGGGGAGCAGAGGACTGGTTATTAATGGGGTGCAGAGGACTGGTTATTAATGGGGAGCAGAGGACTGGGTATTAATGGGGAGCAGAGGACTGGGTATTAATGGGGAGCAGAGGACTGGGTATTAATGGGGAGCAGAGGACTGGGTATTAATGGGGAGCAGAGGACTGGGTATTAATGGGGAGCAGAGGACTGGGTATTAATGGGGAGCAGAGGACTGGGTATAATGGGGAGCAGAGGACTGGGTATAATGGGGAGCAGAGGACTGGGTATAATGGGGAGCAGAGGACTGGGTATAATGGGGAGCAGAGGACTGGGTATAATGGTGAGCAGAGGACTGGGTATTAATGGGGAGCAGAGGACTGGGTATTAATGGGGAGCAGAGGACTGGGTATTAATGGGGAGCAGAGGACTGGGTATAATGGGGAGCAGAGGACTGGGTATAATGGGGAGCAGAGGACTGGGTATAATGGGGAGCAGAGGACTGGGTATAATGGGGAGCAGAGGACTGGGTATAATGGTGAGCAGAGGACTGGGTATAATGGTGAGCAGAGGACTGGTTATTAATGGGGTGCAGAGAACTGGGTATAATGGGGAGCATAGGACTGGGTATTATGGGGAGCAGAGGGCAGGGTATAATAAGGAGCAGAGGACTGGTTATTAATGGGGTTCAGAGGACTGGATATTAATGGGGTTCAGAGGACTGGTTATTAATGGGGTTCAGATGACTGGTTATTAATGGGGTGCAGCGGACTGGGTATTAATGGGGTGCAGAGAACTGGTATAATGGGGAGCATAGGACTGGGTATAATGGGGTGCAGAGCACTGGGTATAATAAGGAGCAGAGGACTGGTTATTAATGGGGTGCAGAGGACTGGGTATTAATGGGGTGCAAAGAACTGGGTATAATGGGGAGCAAAGGACTGGGTATAATGGGGTGCAGAGGACTGGGTTAAATAAGGAGCAGAGGACTGATTATTAATGGGGTGCAGAGGACTGGGTATAATGGGGAGCATAGGACTGGGTATAATAGGGAGCAGAGGACTGGTTATTAATGGGGTGCAGAGGACTGGGTATTTTTTGGGAAATCTTGGAAGATCTTGCAGTTTACTCTCAAGAACTCAGCGGAATGTACTGGTGACCTAGCCTTCCCAGGAGGCATCTGTGAGGCCAGGGCTATATTACCAGTGCCTTCAGAAAAAAGTAAAGGGTATCTCATAAGAAGTAAATACAAGGTTTTTATATCTGCATGCAGAGCTGATTGCTCCAGGGCATTTTGTGCTTCTTCAGTAGAAAAAGGAGTAAGTCGTAGACCTACAAAAAAGCAAATTGGAAAAAACATGATATAAATTCACATCCAATTCTAAATCCGTAAGTGCAAAAACAAAATGGCAAGTGGAAAAACTGAGTAAAATAGTAGGATGAGAATGGATGCCATGTACGTACGTATTGGTCATTTTGGGTTTGTAGATCTAGGACCGCCTCCTTTTCTCCTGAAGAAGCAGGTTTTATATATCTGGGAAACACGTTGGGAAGTGGTCTCATCCCTCTACAGGTATCTCATAAGAAGTAAATGCAAGGTTTTTATATCCGCATGCAGGGCTGATTGCTCCAGGGCATTTTGTGTGGGGGGGGGGCACTTTTGTGCTTCTTCAGTAGAAAAGGATTAAGGCATAGATCTACAAAAAGCAAATTAGAAAATACATGATATAAATTCACATCCAATTCTAAATCCGTAAGTGCAAAAACAAAATGGCAAGTGGAAAAACTGAGTTAAAATACTAGGATGAGAATGGATGCCATGTACGGTATTGGTCATTGGGGTTTGTAGATCTAGGACCTCCTCCTTTTCTCCTGAAGAAGCAGGTTTTAATATCTGGGAAACACGTTGGGAAGTGGTCTCATCCCTCTACAAGTATCGACTGGATAACCCGAATAAATGTTTGTTATCGATTGGAAGATACAATCAATATCACCCGAATAGGGGGTTTTGAGACGGTTGGAGGTTAGTGTGGTCAATGTTACAATTAATTCTGGAGTGGCACCCAACCTTGTAATATGTGGGTTTAATATTAACAGTCTGTCATTTTTATACAATTTATCTTCTTGAAGCCTAAATCCAGGTTTAGGTCTCATGCATGCTTCAGATTCAGAAAATTCTGACACCTTTACAGCATACTTGTTTTAGGTTTGTGACTCAAAGGTCAGACACAACCACCCAACTAGCATTTCGAAAAGGAGGGCCAGCAATGCTTTTCCCCTAACTGGAGAACTTTAACATTTTAGAGGGCCAGCAGCTTGGTCTTTGTGAGCTCGGAGGGAAGAGACACTCCAGGAGATCTATAGTATTATGGAGTGGTGGTTGTTCTTGTATTTTTTTCCAAGTCCTCATTTTGGGCTGGCTGGTGAGACCATCCTTGCTAGTATTGTTGAATTCATATCCCAAACCAAGGAGAAGATAACCCAAGGCCCTTTGTGCTGTCAAAATCTAACCTTGGAACAAGGAGGAGAAACATCTCAACCAGATCTCGCATCCGCTACACAACAGCCACCACCATCGCTCAACGTCCAATGTGTTTCTCGTTCTCTTCTGGAAGTACCTAAATTAATAAAGACACGTGAATGATAGAATCGCGCTCTTCAAAACCACCCCCCGACCTCTGTTGGTTCCTAATCCCAGCGTAAAACTGAATATAAGGACAATATAAAGAAAGTAAAGTTAATATGATAAACTCAAGTCCCAACTTGGATCAGTTCCTCTTATAAAGTCAGTGAGCACAATAAGCAGGGCTGTTGATAGTGGGGGGACCACCAGTCCTCCTGTAGGGGGCCCGAGCACACAGGGGGCCCAGACAGCAGGGGGAATTGGTGAGGTTTGTCAGAGGGGCAGTTACAGAAGGATGCCCTGTGTGGCCATCTGCAGCAGCTGAAAGCCAGTTTTTCCAGCTCCTGGCTTTCAGCTGCTGCAGGAAGAGACACAGACACAGGGCATCATTCCTGTTATTGCTTCTCTGACACTGATTCCCCTTTCTGTTCTGCCTGCTTCAGATCAGCCCCCCCCCCCCCCTTATGTGCCCCCCTGTCACTGTGAATATAATTTATTATTTTTAAATGTAAAAAACAAATAAAAAAGGGCTAATTCACACAGGTTCTCTGTTATGTTTGTGTCCGCTAATAATGATTTTAGTGTATTTTTTGTGAAAATATGGTCTTGATATTATTGGGGGGGGGGCCCTGCCAGGTAGGCTGTACAGGGCCCCATGATTTCTACTTTTCACCCACTTGGGTTTTGAGTCATTTTAATTACTAAGTCTTGAGTTACCAAGACTGGCTTCTAAAGCTTCTGAATGATAGGCCCCTATACAATGGGCCAGTTTACTGTCCTTCAGACTTTAGGGTGGCCATCGGGAGTCAAGTAGTTCATGGCATCAGTGGGAAAAACATGTTTGGTGTCATTGGGTGGAATTGTGCCTGTTCATTGGCGCCATTGGACCCAATTGGTGGTGTCATTGGGGGAAATTCTGTGTCATCGTTGGAGTCACAGGGAGGCATTGTGCAACTTCAATGATGTCAGCGGGGGGGTAATTATGCCCTCTTGTTGGTATCTGGGCTGCGGAAAAAAAACAAGCAAAGGGCCGCAGTTTGGCGATCACTGTTGTAGAACCTACCAAAATAACCTGTTATCAGTGCGATTAAATCAGTTGATGAAGTGGCTCCATGAGTTATGGCTCATTTGGTTATACTTTAGGAGACCTGGGTTTGAATCCTAGAGCTTCCAAAAGATTCATTATCTTTGCCTTATTGATAATAAGATTGATTATTAGAAGTCAGCGATCATTTGATTTATTATGTCTTGATGGTAAAAGAGCTTGCTGCTAAACCCCAGAGCCAGATCTTCAATAGGAAGGAGAAATATTCTAAGTCCCACTTTTTACCCACCTGGGTAATACAGCTCGTTACAATTGTTGCATGAATATCACAGATCATTTGTGATGTTCTAGGGGAGGGTTGCTGGATGCAAAGCTGGAGCTCTGCTGTGGCACAGGGGTTTGGCAGCAAGCCACAGGAACGGTGGTGATTTTGGAGTTGCAGGTTTGAATCTCTTTGCATTTGGATCACATTTCACTTACTAAGTCTTGATTTACAGAAATAACATTCTAAGGGTTGGGTGGCTCGAGAGTTTACCAAACAGCCTATAACCAAGATGGGATTTTGAACCTGCAGGTTCAAATCTCAGTTCATCTGTTGGAATTTGTGATGACATTTTACCCTTGAACTAGAAGAATGAGGAGATGTGTTGCTGAGCCGAGGCAAGTAGCTCAGTGGATAAGAGTGTTGACCCAGGGTGCCAGAGACCCAAGTTCAAATCTACAAGTGCACTGTAGACTCCAGGGGCAGTTCCATGAAAGTGCTGCAGTCTCCAAATGCCAATCCATAAGAGCGCTGTAGACTCCAAGGACGATGCCATGAAAGCGCTGTAGACCCTGAGGGCAAGGATATGGAAGCACAGCAGACCTGAGCTCAAAACCCTGAGTGAAAGCTTGGAGGATATGGACAACCCACCAGTCTGCTCCAGTCCCAGGCCCCCACTGGCCTGTAACATGTGTGGGCATCACATTAGGTTGTGGACACCCCCTGCTTCTTCCGTCCACAGTCTGTGACATCACTGCAACATATATAAATAGAATGGGCTGTCTTACCGGGGCAGCCCATTCCAAAAGCCTATACTTAGCAAATTTTTTTTACTTAAAAAGATTCACCACCCCCAATATATGTACAACACAGTACCTGAACCCCCTACTTGTGGGCTTGAAACATTCCCCACTACCCTCTTCCACCAACAAGGGGCTCAGGCACTGCACAGCACCTGAAACCCTCCACCCTCCACCAGAGGGATTTGAACCCATGGCCTTCATCCCACAAGTCTGATTCCTTACTCTCTGAGCCATTACCTGCACTCAAACACTAAGCTGTTCCTTCTCATAGTTCAGGTATTAATCTACTGCAAATAAATATAAAGAGACACCAAGACTTGAACCTGCGACTCCAAAACCTCTGGCTGGTTTCTAACACTCAGAGCCACCTACCAAGCTGGAGGGGATATCAGATTCAGATATTTCTCAGTGTCATCATCACCCACTTTGTACAATACAAAGGAAATAATGAGCTGCCAGCCCCGGGATTCCATCACACGTCTCCAGACCTTTCCCCACTACCTCCAAAAGGGGATCAGGCACTGCACAGCACCTGGAACTCTCCAACCTCCACTAAAGGGATTTGAACTCATAGCCTTCATCACATCAGTCTGAGTCCTTCCTCTCTGAGCCATCACCTGCACTCAAACACCAAGCTGTTCCTTCTCATAGTTCAGGTACCTGAGCCCTCTACTAGTGGGACAGGAAAGAGAGGGCTTGAAACATGCCCCACTACCCTGTTTAGGTACTGCACAGCACCTGGGACACACACACCAACCTCCACTAGAGGGATTTGAACTCATGACTCCACCAGACAAGTCTGAGTCCTTACTCTGTGAGCCATCACCTGCACTCAGACACCAAAGTGTTCGTTCTCCTAGTTCAAGTATCAACCTGCTACAAATAAATAAAGATACACCAAGCCTGTAACCTGCAGCTCTAAAAAATCTACGCTGGCTACTAACCCTCAGAGACACCCACTAGGTTGGTGCACTTGCTTGGTTTGGATAGTTATGAACTGCCCTACGCAATACAAGGGCAATAAATAACTGCCAGCACCGGGATTTGATCACACATCTCCAAAACTTTCAACAGAACAAAGGTGCACCAACTACCTGAGCCATAAGGCAGGTTAGGAGGCTGATATGTTTTCCTCATACTTATAGTCACTATACATAGGACACTAGCCAAAGCAAAGAAAAATATTCTAAGTCCCCTTATCCAATATAGAGCTAAAGTATTGTAAGTCCCACCAGTTAGATGAAAATTATTCCATGTTCCCAGTCCCAGAGGCTGCTTCACCTCTCATAGCCCAGAATCAGAATGTTAGGACAGTAAACTTTTAGTCTGGTGCCCTGTTGAGTAACTTTTTTTTAAAATCAAAATAAGTGTACAGATATCCTAAAGCCTGGTACACACGGTCGGACTTCCATCTGACTTTTCCGTGGATTTTTGTCTGAACGGAGTTGGCCGGGCACACCCATAGCATACACACCACAGGACTTTTCTGCAAACTTTCCCTAAACTTTTTCCAACATCACATGGTTTTTCTGCTCTTTACCCTTTGGTCAACTTCTGCTATTGTTGGTTGATTTTAACATTATTTGTTTTGTCCATCGTACAAAAGTCAGAGGGTTTTCTGTACACACGGTCGGACTTTGCACCGTAGGACTTTTGTTGGCCAAAAGTTTGTCCGTTTGCAGACCGAACTTTTGTCTGATGAAAACCAAAAAAGTTTGTCCGGTGGAGCGCACACACGGTCAGATTTTTTGGCAAACTTGCTCAAAATGAAGTTTGTTGGCAAAAAGTCAGACCGTGTGTACGAGGCTTAAGGCATGAAGCCAAACATTCTGAAAAAAAAAAAAAAAAAAACGTGTGTACGGGGCTTTAGATATACACTATATTACCAAAAGTTTTTTAATTAGTAATGGCGGCGATCTGCGATTTTTATCATGACTGCGACATTATGGCGGACACATCGGACACTTTTGACACATTTTTGGGACCATTGTCATTTATACAGCGATCAGTGCTATAAAAATGCACTTATTACTGTGTAAATGTGACTGGCAAGGAAGGGGATAACCACTAGGGAGCGCTGAAGGGGTTAAGTGTGTCCTAGGGAGTGATTCTAGCTGTGGGGGGGGTGGGCTAAGTGTGACACGACACTGATCACCGCTCCCGATCACGGGGAGCTGTGATCAGTGTCCTGTCACTAGGCAGAATGGGGAAATGCTTGTTTACATCAGCATTTCCCCCGTTCTTCCTCTCCGCGGGACTCCCGGCGGATATCAAGTCCGCGGGACCCGCGGTCACACTCGCGGAGCTCGCGGCGGGCGCGTGCTCACAATGCTGCGTCTTAAAGTGGATGTATCTATATGTCCATATGCCCAGCCGTGCCATTTAGGGTGACCACATTTCCAAACTACCATTCAGGGACACCCTCCCTTCCCAAATGAATCACAGCACAGTGATTGGACACAAGAGGCGGGATTTATGATTTCTCCAATCACAAGCAGGGGGCGGGGATTGTGCTCCTCCAGGCATCCCCGGCCAGGACAAGTACTGTCAGTGAGTAAAGCGGTGATGTGGCGGCCTTTTTTGGGGGCATCGGATTGGCCCGGGGGCTGGCTGTGTCAGTTTCATTCCGGGACACTGTATTGTCCTGGAATGAATGTGCCCGGGACAGACCTGCAAAATGCGGGACTGTCCCGGGCAATTCGGGACACGTGGTCACCCTAGTGCCATTCTGCCAACGTATATCATCGTGCGCTGGTCGGCAAGTGGTTAACAGTCACTCTTCAATATGATCATCATACTAAACATACTAAACTAATCTACTGAACAGAGGGGGGATGAATTTAAGGCAGCACCAGGAATAAGACTCCAGACTGAGGCCCGCTTCCTAGGATCAGTCTGTAGTCCCGGTTAGTGAGGACTGGTACAATATAAAGTAGGCTGGAAGGTCTCAGAAATTCCCATCTGTAAGGTGTATCTGGCCCCCTCCTGTATAATGGCAGCCTGGGAAGATATGTGGTAAGGTCGCAGACAGGTGCTCTATGACCCTGGGCAGCCTACACAGAAGCTACGTCCTATGGCTCCAGGCCCAGCTCAGATGAGACAGATATTTCTCAATATGACTCCCTCCAGCCAGGAGGTTACAAGGACTGGCAGGTCAAAGCTGCTGACGGGGATCCATCACTACAATACCCAACCAAACATCTGACAGCTGTGGGAAGAAAAGAGCCACGTTGGAACGCATGCCCCAAGGCCTGCCTGGCTCCTCACCACTATGGGAATCCAGAACTCAGTTTAGACACGTTACATTGTGACCCCCCACCGCCATGCTGTGACCCCCCCCACCGCCTGCTGTGACCCCCCCCCCACCGCCTGCTGTGACCCCGTGACCAGCCAACACTGAGGGCGACATGCAGCCCATAACAATTAATATGCTCTATCAGCTAAATTCACACCTGTGTATAAGAAAAGGTGGACCTGCCTTTATTGTTTTTTTTTTTTGTTTTTTTTTTGTTTTTTTATTGATTTCAGGATATGCAAAAGGGAGAGAGAAATAATCGATATGACCTCCCCAATGGGTTCCTCCTATGGAAGAGATCTTCACCCAAAGATGTCAGGAATACATTGAAGGACGGGGGGGACATTTTATGGGGGGCATCAGGAGGATTGCGGGAAGTGGTTGATTGATAGGATTCCTTGAGTACCCAGAGACTGACCCTCACATACCTGGAGTACCCAGGGACTGACCCTCAAATACCTGGAGTACCCAGGGACTGACCCTCACATACCTGGAGTACCCAGAGACTGACCCACACATACCTGGAGCACCCAGGGACTGACCCTCACATACCTGGAGCACCCAGGGACTGACCCTCACATACCTGGAGCACCCAGAGACTGACCCTCACATACCTGGAGCACCCAGGGACTGATCTTCACATACCTGGAGCACCCAGGGACTGATCTTCACATACCTGGAGCACCCAGGGACTGATCTTCACATACCTGGAGTACCCAGAGACTGACCCTCACATACCTGGAGCACCCAGGGACTGACCCTCACATACCTGGAGCACCCAGGGACTGATCTTCACATACCTGGAGCACCCAGGGACTGACCCTCACATACCTGGAGCACCCAGGGACTGATCTTCACATACCTGGAGCACCCAGGGACTGATCTTCACATACCTGGAGCACCCAGGGACTGACCCTCACATACCTGGAGCACCCAGGGACTGATCTTCACATACCTGGAGTACCCAGAGACTGACCCTCACATACCTGGAGCACCCAGGGACTGACCCTCACATACCTGGAGCACCCAGGGACTGATCTTCACATACCTGGAGCACCCAGGGACTGATCTTCACATACCTGGAGTACCCAGAGACTGACCCTCACATACCTGGAGCACCCAGGGACTGACCCTCACATACCTGGAGCACCCAGGGACTGATCTTCACATACCTGGAGCACCCAGGGACTGACCCTCACATACCTGGAGCACCCAGGGACTGATCTTCACATACCTGGAGCACCCAGGGACTGATCTTCACATACCTGGAGCACCCAGGGACTGATCTTCACATACCTGGAGCACCCAGGGACTGATCTTCACATACCTGGAGCACCCAGGGACTGATCTTCACATACCTGGAGTACCCAGGGACTGATCTTCACATACCTGAAGTACCCAGAGACTGACCCTCACATACCTGGAGCACCCAGGGACTGACCCTCACATACCTTGAGCACCCAGGGACTGACCCTCACATACCTGGAGCACCCAGGGACTGACCCTCACATACCTTGAGCACCCAGGGACTGACCCTCACATACCTGGAGGACCCAGGGACTGACCCTCACATACCTGGAGCACCCAGGGACTGACTCTCACATACCTGGAGCACCCAGGGACTGACCCTCACATACCTGGAGCACCCAGGTACTGACCCTCACATACCTGGAGCACCCAGGGACTGACTCTCACATACCTGGAGCACCCAGGGACTGACCCTCACATACCTGGAGCACCCAGGGACTGACCCTCACATACCTGGAGCACCCAGGGACTTACCCTCACATACCTGGAGCACCCAGGGACTGACCCTCACATACCTGGAGCACCCAGGGACTGACCTTTACATACCTGGAGCACCCAGGGACTGACCTTTACATACCTGGAGCACCCAGGGACTGACCCTCACATACCTGTAGCACCCAGGGACTGATCTTCACATACCTGGAGCACCCAGGGACTGACCCTCACATACCTGGAGCACCCAGGGACTGACCCTCACATACCTGGAGCACCCAGAGACTGACCCTCACATACCTGGAGCACCCAGGGACTGACCTTTACATACCTGGAGCACCCAGGGACTGACCTTTACATACCTGGAGCACCCAGGGACTGACCCTCACATACCTGTAGCACCCAGGGACTGGCCCTCACATACCTGGAGTACCCAGGGACTGACCCTCACATACCTGGAGTACACAGGGACTGTCCCTCACATACCTGGAGTACCCAAGGACTGATCTTCACATACCTGGAGTACCCAGGGACTGACCCTCACATATCTGGAGTACCCAGAGACTGACCCTCACATACCTGGAGTACCCAAGGGACTGATCTTCACATACCTGGAGTACCCAGGGACTGACCCTCACATACCTGGAGCACCCAGAGACTGACCCTCACATACCTGGAGCACCCAGGGACTGATCCTCACACACCTGGAGTACACAGGGACTGTCCCTCACATACCTGGAGTACCCAAGGACTGATCTTCACATACCTGGAGTACCCAGAGACTGACCCTCACATACCTGGAGTACCCAGGGACTGACCCTCACACACCTGGAGTACACAGGGACTGTCCCTCACATACCTGGAGTACCCAAGGACTGATCTTCACATACCTGGAGTACCCAGGGACTGACCCTCACATATCTGGAGTACCCAGAGACTGACCCTCACATACCTGGAGTACCCAAGGGACTGATCTTCACATACCTGGAGTACCCAGGGACTGACCCTCACACACCTGGAGCACCCAGGGACTGACCCTCACATACCTGGAGTACACAGGGATTGTCCCTCACACACCTGGAGCACCCAGGGACTGACCCTCACATACCTGGAGTACCCAGGGACTGACCCTCACATACCTGGAGCACCCAGGGACTGACCCTTACATACCTGGAGCACCCAGGGACTGGCCCTCACATATCTGGAGTACCCAGCGACTGGCCCTCACATACCTGGAGTACCCAGGGACTGACCCTCACATACCTGGAGTACACAGGGACTGTCCCTCACATACCTGGAGTACCCAAGGGACTGATCTTCACATACCTGGAGTACCCAGGGACTGACCCTCACATACCTAGAATACCCAGGGACTGACCCTCACATACCTGGAATACCCAAGGACTGACCCTCACATACCTGGAATACCCAGGGACTGACCCTCACATACCTGGAGCACCCAGGGACTGACCCTTACATACCTGGAGCACCCAGGGACTGGCCCTCACATATCTGGAGTACCCAGAGACTGACCCTCACATACCTGGAGTACCCAGGGACTGACCCTTACATACCTGGAGCACCCAGGGACTGACCCTTACATACCTGGAGCACCCAGGGACTGGCCCTCACATATCTGGAGTACCCAGAGACTGACCCTCACATACCTGGAGTACCCAAGGGACTGACCCTCACACACTTGGAGTACCCAGGGACTGACCCTTACATACCTGGAGTACCCAGGGACTGACCCTTACATACCTGGAGTACACAGGGACTGACCCGCACATACCTGGAGTACCCAGGGACTGACCCTCACATACCTGTAGCACCCAGGGACTGATCTTCACATACCTGGAGTACCCAGGGACTGACCCTCACATACCTGGAGTACACAGGGACTGACCCTCACATACCTGGAGTACACAGGGACTGACCCTCACATACCTGGAGTACACAGGGACTGACCCACACATACCTGGAGTACCCAGGGACTGACCCTCACATACCTGGAGTACACAGGGACTGATCTTCACATACCTGGAGTACCCAGGGACTGACCCTCACAGACCTGGAGTACCCAGGGACTGACCCTCACATACCTGGAGTACCCAGGGACTGACCCTCACATACCTGGAGTACCCAGGGACTGACCCTCACATACCTGGAGTACCCAGGGACTGACCCTCACATACCTGGAGTACACAGGGACTGACCCACACATACCTGGAGTACCCAGGGATTGACCCTCACATACCTGGAGTACACAGGGACTGATCTTCACATACCTGGAGTACACAGGGACTGACCCGCACATACCTGTAGCACCCAGGGACTGACCCGCACATACCTGGAGTACCCAGGGACTGACCCTCACATACCTGGAGTACCCAGGGACTGACCCTCACATACCTGGAGTACCCAGAGACTGACCCTCACATACCTGGAGTACACAGGGACTGACCCGCACATACCTGGAGTACCCAGGGACTGACCCACACATACCTGGAGTACCCAGAGACTGACCCTCACATACCTGGAGTACACAGGGACTGACCCGCACATACCTGTAGCACCCAGGGACTGACCCTCACATACCTGGAGTACCCAGGGACTGACCCTTACATACCTGGAGCACCCAGGGACTGACACTCACATACCTGGAGTACCCAGGGACTGACCCTCACATACCTGGAGTACCCAAGGGACTGACCCTTACATACCTGGAGCACCCAGGGACTGACCCTCACATACCTGGAGTACCCAGGGACTGACCCTCACATACCTGGAGTACCCAGGGACTGACCCTCACTTACCTGGAGTACCCAGAGACTGACCCTTACATACCTGGAGTACACAGGGACTGACCCACACATACCTGGAGCACCCAAGGGACTGACCTTACATACCTGGAGTACACAGGGACTGACCCTCACATACCTGGAGTACCCAAGGGACTGACCCTCACATACCTGGAGTACACAGGGACTGACCCGCACATACCTGGAGTACCCAAGGGACTGACCCTCACATACCTGGAGTACACAGGGACTGACCCGCACATACCTGGAGTACCCAAGGGACTGACCCTCACACACCTGGAGTACACAGGGACTGGCCCTCACATACCTGGAGTACCCAGGGACTGACCCGCACATACCTGGAGTACCCAAGGGACTGACCCTCACATACCTGGAGTACCCAAGGGACTGGCCCTCACATACCTGGAGTACCCAGGGACTGACCCGCACATACCTGGAGTACCCAAGGGACTGACCCTCACACACCTGGAGTACACAGGGACTGGCCCTCACATACCTGGAGTACCCAGGGACTGACCCGCACATACCTGGAGTACCCAAGGGACTGACCCTCACATACCTGGAGTACACAGGGACTGGCCCTCACATACCTGGAGTACCCAGGGACTGACCCGCACATACCTGGAGTACCCAAGGGACTGACCCTCACATACCTGGAGTACCCAGGGACTGACCCTCACATACCTGGAGCACCCAAGGGACTGACCCTCACATACCTGGAGTACACAGGGACTGACCCGCACATACCTGGAGTACCCAGGGATTGACCCTTACATACCTGGAGTACCCAAGGGACTGACCCTCACATACCTGGAGTACACAGGGACTGACCCGCACATACCTGGAGTACACAGGGACTGGCCCTCACATACCTGGAGTACCCAGGGACTGACCCGCACATACCTGGAGTACCCAAGGGACTGACCCTCACATACCTGGAGTACCCAGGGACTGACCCTCACATACCTGGAGCACCCAAGGGACTGACCCTCACATACCTGGAGCACCCAAGGGACTGACCCTCACATACCTGGAGTACACAGGGACTGACCCTCACATACCTGGAGTACCCAGGGACTGTCCCTCACATATCCAGAACTAGCGGCTCCAATTAAGACAGTTTCCATCAATGATGCTCTACAGACTAAGTTTATTAACCTGGCACATACTCCGGGTATCTTTTTCGAGTATAGGGAAATGAAGAACAGGACAGTAAATACAGAATATATGAGAGGCTGTAATACTGTGTGTAGTAATGACAGTCTGGTCTAGGTCTCCCTCTGCTGGTCAGTATTGATAACTACACACATACTGTTTGGTGGTGATTCTAAATATCAAAATCTCAATGAAAACATAAAAATTATCAATTGTTTAATTCCGATAATCAGCAATTATTTCTAGCGAGTTCTCTAAAAAGAACCTTTCTGTTACAATTTTTGTCCAAGTTAAGTTTCATATTTTAACTTGTTGCTGCCAGCTTTGCACTTCTATGTAGATCTAAGTTTTGGAGAGAGTGGAGATGGATTAGACCCCCTGTCAGGTTTATTATTATTTTTTGCTGCCTGTGTCCTTGTTAGGGAGACTTGTCCTGTCCATTTTTCCCGCTTACCATTGTCACTGAAAGTGAAAAGAAAATCCCTAATTTTGGGTTGTCACCGGAACAAGAGGGGAAATCTTACAACGGGGACACTACTAGTACAGGTGACAACCACGCTTTGGATGTTTTTTTTCTCACTTCCTGTCTTGGCTATGGAACAGGAAGTGAAGTGAAATCTCCTCAATTGGACACAGATGGCAAAAAAAAGAAAAGAAACATTATAGGGGTTATTACTTTACCTGGTAATTGTGCAGCCATGCAACACTGTACCCAAAAGAAATGTAATTTTTTTTCCCCCACACAGATAGAGCTTCCTTTTGGTGGTATTTGATCCGCACTGGTTGTTTGTTTTTTTCCAATATAAATGCAAAAAAAAAAAGATTGGGGGAAAAAAATGATATTTTCTACTTTTGGATGTAAAAATATCCAATAAAATAAAATGTCATCATAAATTTAGGCCAAAATGTATTTGGCTACATGTCTTTGGTAAAAAAAAAAAAAAATTCCAATAAGTGTATAATGATTGGTTTACGTAAAATTTATAGCGTCTATATATCTATATGTCTGAAAATTGATCAATCCTGATGTACTGACAGCCAGGGCCGGGGCAACCACTAGGCAAACTAGGCAGCCGCCTAGGGCGCACTGCTGCCTAGGGCGCCCGGCCGCTGGTGTTCCCACTCTCTTCTCTCTGCAGCAAGCAACTAAGTCTCAGTATCAGCAGGCAGCCGCTGCTCCGTTCGCACATAGTGTCAGAGGCGCAGCGAATTAATGGAAGCAAGCAAACATTCATTTATGGGCGCTGGTGAGGCTGCATTTGATGGGCGCTGGTGAGGCTGCATTTGATGGGGGCTGGTAAGGCTGCATTGATGGGTGCTGGTGAGGCTGCATTTGATCGGCGCTGGTGAGGCTGCATTTGATGGGCACTGGTGAGGCTGCATTTGATGGGAGCTGGTGAGGCTGCATTTGATGGGCGCTGGTGAGGCTGCATTTGATGGGCGCTGGTGAGGCTGCATTTAATGGGAGCTGGTGAGGCTGCATTTGATGGGAGCTGATGAGGCTGCATTTAATGGGAACTGGGGAGGCTCCATTTGATGGGCGCTGGTGAGGCTCCATTTGATGGGCGCTGGTGAGGCTACATTTAATGGGAGCTGGTGAGGCTGCATTGATGGGCGCTGGTGAGGCTGCATTGATGGGCGCTGGTGAGGCTGCATTGATGGGCGCTGGTGAGGCTGCATTTGATGGGAGCTGGTGAGGCTGCATTGATGGGCGCTGGTGAGGCTGCATTGATGGGCGCTGGTGAGGCCGCATTTGATGGGCGCTGGGGAGGCTGCATTTGATGGGAACTGGTGAGGCTGCATTTGATGCCGCTGATGAGGCTGCATTGATGGGCGCTGGTGAGGCTGCATTGATGGGCGCTGATGAGGCTGCATTGATGGGCGCTGATGAGGCTGCATTGATGGGAGCTGATGAGGCTGCATTGATGGGAGCTGGTGAGGCTTCATTGATGGGCACTGGTGAGGCTTCATTGATGGGCACTGGTGAGGCTGCATTAATGGGCGCTGATGAGGCTTCATTGATGGGCACTGGTGAGGTTGCATTGAAGGGGAATGATGAGGCTTCATTGATGGGCACTGGTGAGGTTGCATTGATGGGTGCTGGTGAGGCTGAGGCTGCATTTGATGGGCACTGGTGAGGCTGAATTTGATGGGCACTTCATTAAAAAGGTGGGGTATACATGGGCTGTGTGAAGGGGGTGAATTTAGGGGTGGGGCCAGGGGGGGCGGCAAAATAGGGTTTCGCCTAGGGTGTCAAAAATCCTTGCACCAGCCCTGCCTGTCTTGTTTTTTGAGGCCCATAAAATACCAGAACAGTACAAATACCCCCCAAAATACCCTTTTTTAGAAAGTAGACAGTCTGAAGCATTTAGTAAGAGGCATGGCGAGCTTTTTAAATTTGTAATCTTTTGTCACAATTTTTTTGAAAATGAATACATTTTTTTTTTACATACGGTCACCAGTGCAGTACAGCGTCATCGTATGACATATTTTTATAAACACAACTTTTTACAAAATGTATTTACTCACCTCAACACCGGTGGGCACGTTCAACCCCTTCCTGCCCAGGCCAATTTTCAGCTTTCAGCGCTGTCGCACTTTGAATGACAATTGCGCGGTCATGCTACACTGTACCCAAATGAGATTTTTATCATTTTCTTCACACAAATAGAGATTTCTTTTGGTGATATTTAATCACTGCTGGGGTTTTTTAATAAATAAAAAAAAAAGACCGAAAATTTTGAACAAATTTATTTTTTTCTTAGGTTTCCGTCTGTACATTTTGTAAATAAGTAATTTTTCTCCTTCACTGATGGGCAGTGATGAGGAGGCACTAATATTGCGCACTTTTGGGCACTGATAGGTGGCACTGGTGGGCACTGATTGGCCGCACGGATAGGCGGCACTGATGGGCATTGATGGGTGGCACTGATGGGCAGCACTGATGGGCACTGAAAGCCAGCACTGACTGGCATCACTAAAGGGCACTAAATGGTGGCACTGGTGGGCACTTATGAGGAGGCACTAATATGCCGCACTTATGGGCACTGATAGGTGGCACTGATAGGCGGCACTGATGGACACTGAAAGCCAGCACTGACTGGCATCACTAAAGGGCACTAAATGGTGGCACTGGTGGGCACTGATGAGGAGGCAATAATATGCCGCACTTATGGGCACTGATAGGTGGCACTGGTGGGCACTGAAAGCCAGCACTGACTGGCATCACTAAAGGGCACTAAATGGTGGCACTGGTGGGCACTGAAAGCCAGCACTGACTGGCATCACTAATGGGCACTAAATGGTGGCACTGATTGCTGGCGCTTTATTGTAATCAGGGCACTAGATGACCTCTCTTGCTGTCCCCTGCGAGGAGATGCCGCTGATCGGCACTCCTCGCCACACACTCTGTCAGTGTGAGGCGATGAGAGCCGATTACCGGCACTTCCATACGACACAGCCGATCACATGGTTACGCGTTAGCGGCTCTTTACAGAGATCGGGGTCGCGCTGTGTCTAAGCAACACGGCGCGGCCGCGATCGTCACGCTGCGCGCCCCAGTTGGCTCACAGGAGCCGCCGTTCGGGTGCGCCATCATATGACGTCAACCCAGAACGAGAGCCGTACCGCCCCTCCGTCATTTGAAATATTTTCTTAGTATGTAAAGATGGCTGCACTCCACGTGCACATCAAGCCTCGCTTTCAGATCGCTCTACTGCAGGGTAGTCTTCCCGGTCACCATTGCAGACTGACAGCGGTGAGAGCCGGCGGTGCGGAGGATGGTCTATGTGGACAGCTTTACCCCGGATGCCTTCTTAGATGTGCCTCTTTTATTCATCAACCATGTGAGTTGCTAAATGTTGTACCTTCATTAAATGTAACCATATTGCTTCACTAATGCCGCGTACACACACGGTTGGATTTCCGACAAGAAAAGTCCTATGTGAGCTTTTAGTCGGAAATTTCCGACCGTGTGTAGGCTCCATCGGACTTTTCCTGTCGGAATTTCCGCCAGCAAAAATTTAAGAGCTGGTTCTCAAATTTTCCGACGGGAAAAATTCAGATCGTCTGTATGCAATTTTCCGCGCAAAATTCCGACGCATGCTCGGAAACAAATCGACGCATGCTCAGAAGCATTGAACATCATTTTCTCGGCTCGCCGTAGTGTTGTACGTCACCGCGTTCTTGACGGTCAAAAGTTCAGAGAACTTTTGTGTGACCGTGTGTATGCAAAGCCAAGCTTGAGCGGAATTCCGTCGGAAAAAACATCCAAGGTTTTTCCGACGGAAAACCCGATCGTGCGTACGGGGCATTAGAGGCGCCTCTCTTCTTTAATACTCTGGAGCTCTTGCTGGATTTTGCTTCTAATCCCCCTGTGGATGGACATTTTTATGGTCACACAACCAATCACATTGCTATAATCTTTTTATATGGACTATAAACTGAAGGATTTATGAATAAATGGTTGTGGAACGAATCATCTGAGTTTCCATTAATTCTTATGGGGAAATTTGCTTTGAAATACAAGTGCTTTGGATTGCAAGCAAGTTTCCGGGAACGAATTATGTTCGCAATCCAAGATTTTACTGTATTGGGACGGCCGCTTCAGCACCCTGATGGGTTTCCAATCTCAGCCTGGGACGTGATGGGGATGAGTGGATCTAGAATGGAAGTGCCACAATGTGATATTTAAAAGGGAATTTCACCCCCTGTGTTTTTTTGGTTTTTTTAGCCCCCTTTCCTTGTTAATTGGATTTCCCCAAAATCCGCAGCCACATGTCAGTCGCCGCCATCTTCTTTACTTACTCCATCAGGGAGCGTTTTCTGGCTTCCACATTAGGCCTCCTGAGGATATGTCGTAGTGCTTGTGCAAAGTCCTGTGGATTGGCTCGGGGGCCTCCTGTGATGTGAGCAGCCCAGGAAGTTTCTGGAAGACAGTGTTCAGTATTGCCCGGGCAAGAATACTGGAAATCCTGAAAAGCTTGAGTGGGAAAAAAAGGTATTTTGCGAATAAAAAAAAAAAAAGGAAAATAAAGGAAAGAAATAAAAAAAAAGGTTAAAAAAAAGGAAATAAATAAAAAAAAAGTAAAAAAAAAAAAAAGGTAAAAAAAAAGTAAAAAAAAAAAAAAGGAAATAAATAAAAAAAAGTTAAAAAATTAACCACTTCAATACTGGGCACTTATACAGCTTCCTGCCCAAGCCAATTTTGAGCTTTCAGCGCTGTCGCAATTTGAATGACAATTGCGCGGTCATGCTACACTGTACCCAAACAAATTTTTTATCATTTTGTTCCCACAAATAGAGCTCTCTTTCGGTGGTATTTTATCGCCTCTGCGATTTTTATTTTTTGCGCAACAAATAAAAAAAGAGCGAACATTTTTTAAAAAAATAGGATTTTTTACTCACCGTAAAATCCTTTTCTCTGAGTCCATGGACCGACACAGCCTCTCTATTGACAAAGTGGGTATTATCCGTTAATTAGGAGTGACTAGGCAGAAAAACTTGTAAAAAGTGTTGCATCACACCTTCTACAGTACCGCCCAGGGGGCGGACCCTCTGGGTATACCCTCTCAGTCTGCACATCGCAGATCAGTTCGTCAAAAAGCAGTACAAACTTAAAAGGAGGGGTGGGTGCTGTGTCGGTCCATGGACTCAGAGAAAAGGATTTTACGGTGAGTAAAAAATCCTATTTACTCTTTCGTCCATGGACCGACACAGCTTCTCTATTGACAAAGTGGGACGTCCCAAAGCAGTGTCAGAGAAAAAACGAGGGGTGGTAACAGCATAAAAACAAACTTCACCCCAAAACACAAAACAGCACTCCTCCAACGGAGGAGTTGCAACTCTAAACAGCCGCCTGCAAAACCTTGCGGCCGAAAGAGGCATCCGAAGATGCACCTACATCAACTTTGTAGAATTTTGTGAAAGTGTGAGCGGACGACCAAGTCGCCGCTTTACATAGTTGGGAAACAGACGCTTGATGTCGGAAAGCCCAAGAGGCACCTATTGCCCTGGTCGAATGCGCCGTGACAGGAAAGGGGGGCGCCTGACCCTTTAAGGCGTAAGCCTGGATTACTATCTGTCGGATCCACCTAGAGATGGTGGCCGATGAGACTGCTTGGCCCTTCTTGGGACCAGCCACCGAAACAAACAGTGAGTCTGACTTCCGGAACAGGGAAGTAGCAGATATGTATACTCTCAAAGCTCGGACAACGTCCAAGGAATGCAACGCCGACTCCTTAGGATTCGACGGCTGAGGACACAAGGATGGAAGTACAATGTCTTCGTTGAGATGAAAAGCCGAAACGACCTTCGGAAGAAAGGAAGGCTGCGGCCGCAGCACCACCTTATCCTTGTGGAAAATCAAATAGGGAGCCTTGCAGGACAAGGCTGCCAGCTCAGAGACTCGTCTAACGGACGTAACAGCCACCAAAAAGACCACCTTCTGAGAAAGTGTCAACAGGGGAATATCTCTAATATTCTCAAACGGTGCCTTCTGAAGCACCGAGAGGACCAGGTTCAAGTCCCACGGAGGTAACGGGGGGCGGACCGGAGGGGCCACATGTCGAACCCCCTGCACAAATGTACTCACGAGAGAGTGAGTCGCCAGGGGTCGCTGAAAAAAGACAGCCAGGGCAGATATCTGTCCCTTAATCTTACTTAGGGCAAGCCTTTGGTCTACCCCATGCTGTAAAAACAGCAGGATTCTGGAAACCAAATAGGTACGCGGATGCCATTTCATTTCCTCACACATGGAGATGTAGGCCCTCCAAGTGCGGTGATAGACCTTCCTAGAGGACGGTTTCCGAGCACTTCTCATAGTAGAAATTACTGAGTCTGACAGGCCCCGGTCTCTCAGTACCTGGTTCTCAACAGCCATGCCGTTAAAGCCAATGACTGTAAAGCAGGATGGAATATGGGACCTTGCGACAGCAGGTCCTTCCGTAGTGGTAGGCGCCAGGGGACGTCTGCTACCAGACGTACTAGATCGGCGTACCAAGGACGCTGAGGCCAATCTGGAGCGATTAGGATCATTGGAATTCCCTCTGCCTCCACTCTGCGGAGCAGAAGAGGAAGAAGCCTTAAGGGAGGGAAGGCATAGATTAGCCGATACTGGCCCCACGATGCTACCAACGCGTCCGTTGCGTCTGCCCATGGGTCTCTTGACCGGGCCACAAACCTCAATACCTTCCGATTGAGTCGGGAAGCCAGAAGATCTACGTCTGGTGTGCCCCATCTTTGGCAGAGGAGTTGGAACACCTCCGGGTGTAAGGACCATTCTCCCTGGTCCAGCATCTGGCGGCTCAGGTAGTCCGCCTGCCAGTTTTCCACACCCGGAATGTACACGGCCGACAGTGCCGGTACGCTCCTCTCTGCCCACTTCAGGATGCGAGCGATCTCCGATGCTGCAGCTGAGCTTCTTGTTCCTCCTTGATGATTGACATATGCCACTGCTGTGGCGTTGTCTGACTGGATCCTGACTGGACGCCCTTGCAGTCTCTGAGACCATTTGAAGAGGCACAGCTTGATCGCCCGGATCTCCAGGACATTGATCGGCAGGAGGGCTTCCTCTGGGGTCCAGCGACCTTGCGCCGACTGGACACCCCAGACTCCCCCCCAACCTGTAAGGCTGGCGTCCGTCGTGATCACTATCCAGTAAACCAGAAGAAATGACTTCCCGGCCATTAGAGCCGGTGCTGTCAGCCACCATACCAGGGATCTCCTGACTAGGTGGCTCACTCGGATTTGATAATCCAGAGATGAAGGGCATCTGTTCCATCTGGACAGAACTTCCCTCTGTAACACTCGAGTGTGGTATTGAGCATATGGGACCGCCTCGAAGGAGGCTACCATGAGGCCCAACACTCGCATGCAAAAACGGAGTGACGACCAATTCCTGGAAGTCAGCTGCCGTACTGCAGCCCGGAGGGTCTGCAACTTCTCCACAGGGAGGAATACCTTTGCCTCTGAGGAATCCAGAATCAACCCCAGGTACACTAGGCGTTGAGTGGGCACCAATACTGACTTTTGCGTGTTTAGTATCCAACCACAGTCTCGAAGAGTCTGACAGGTAATGGACACGCTTACCTCTAATTCTGAGCTTGAAGGGCCCTTCAGCAGAAGGTCGTCCAAGTAACCTGTGATAGCGATACCCCGCTGTCTTAGAAGTGCCAGAATCGGAGCGAGCACCTTGGTGAACGTCCTGGGTGCTGAGGCAAGGCCAAACGGGAGGGCCACAAACTGGTAGTGGTTCTTCCCGATAGCAAATCGCAGAAACCTCTGGTGTCTGGAGTATATGGGGACATGCAGGTATGCGTCCTTGATGTCCAAGGAGGCCAGAAAGTCCCCCGGATGGAGAGCCGTGACTACGGATCGAACCGACTCCATCCGAAATCTTTGTACCTTCACAAAGCAATTGAGGGCTCTGAGATCCAAGATTGGACGAACCCCCTCCTTCTTTGGCACAATGAACAGATTTGAGTAAAAACCCTGACCCCGTTCCTGTTCTGGAACTGGAATAACTACCCCGCGTTCCAGTAGACCCTGGACCGCCCCATACAGGGCCTCCCGACGGGTCGGTAGTAGCTGGAGATTGGAGGTGATGAATCTGTCTGGTGGACAAGAGAGAAATTCTATCTTGTAGCCTGAGGAGATTACTTCGCAAACCCACCTGTCGGAGACTAGAGCAGTCCACTGAGTCGCGAATTTGCGAAGACGTCCCCCCACCCGAGAGCTGGGTGGGGGCGGACCTTCATGTGGACGCAGATTTGTCCACAGGCTTGTTGGGTCTGCGGGACCAAGGACGCTTTTGTCCTTGGGCAGGCGCTTTATCGGCCTGGGGTCTTTTCCCTGTCGCCTTAAGAGGGCGAAAAAAACGCTTACATGCAGTAAAGGAGGGCCCTTGCCCTTGGCGTGGTCCCCTACCCTTGCTAGTTTGGGGAAGCAAAGTGCTTTTACCTCCTGTAGCATCCTTGATGATGTCATCCAGAGAAGCCCCAAAAAGTCTGTCGCCCTTAAAAGGCAGATCCAATAGGGCTTTCTTGGAAGTCTGGTCCGCAGACCAGCCCTTTAGCCAGATCAGGCGGCGTATTGCTACTGCATAAACCGAAGCTCTTGACAGCAGGGGAATAGTATCCATGTCTGACTCGCAGACAAACTTAAGGCCCTGGACCAACTGGTCGGCCAAAGTTATCTCATTAGGAGGAGCATCTCGCTCCTTTAACCCCTGGAGTAGCAATTTTGCCCATTCAGTAAGTGTCTGAGACACTAGGGCCCCCGCCAATGCCGGGCGTACTGCTGAGCCTACCACTGAGTATAGGTAGCGAGCGAGTGCTTCAGCCTTCTTATCCACAGGGTCCTTGAAAACAGGAGCCCCTTCTACTGGAATAGTGGTGGCTCTATTAAGTCTGGACACCGAAGGGTCCACTATAGGGGGAGAGGTCCATATCTTCAGAAAACTCTCCTCAAAGGGGTACCGTACTGCAAACCTCTTTGGGGCTGTAAAGACCCTCAGTGGGTTCTCCCATTCCTTGTATAAGAGTTTATCAAAATAAGACACACAAGGGAACACCTTAGCAGTGCGGGCAGGTTTACGAAACCCAAAGGGGACTGGAGTATCTGCTACTTCTTCAGTCCTTTCCAACTTTAGCGTATCCCGCACTGCAGTAATAAGGTCAGATACCAAAGCCGTCTCGCGTACTGACCTGGACTTGGAGTCCTCCTCACTGTCCGATCGGTCACGGTCTGCAGTCTCTGATGCATCAGAATCTGGGCCATGAGCCGTAGCTGGACCTGGTTCTGCATCAGAAATATTCCCAGAAGATTGCAGGGGACGGGGGCGTTTATTACCCCCTGTATTCCCGTGTGCTGCTTCCACCCTGGCAGCAAACGCCTCTAGGATTGCCGACATAGTGTCCATAGACACCTCAGGGACACCAGCTGCTAAATCTGGTGTTTCAGGGGAGAAGACATCTGGCTCAGATGCCATGCTGACCACACGCTGACACTCACAGGGCTCCAGGCAAGATATCAATAGGCCACCCTCCTGCGCTGCAGAGATGCTGGGTTACCCAGAGGACTCACCACCCTGGATAGGTACTGCTATGCTGCGCCTATGATGCTGTCCCCTTGCTGCTGTGTCAGTCTGCTTCTTTTATCAGCACTTCCTGTGTGAATTTTCGCGCCAGTGTAATGCACCCTAGAGGCCGGAGGCTCTCGCAAAATGGTTGCCAAAACCGTCTGTATGGAAGATAATGTGGGCTCTAAGAAAATGGCCGCCGACAGAAGATAGAGGTCAGGCAGCCATAGCCCACAAAAAAGATGGCCGCCGAACGGCAATATCTGCATACAGGGTGGACAAACATGGCCGCCGATCACCTGATAGGGGCCAGTGGGTGTGGCCGAACTACAGGAAGATGGCCGCCAGGCAGTTACAAGAGGCCAAACTTGGCATGGACCACCTCAAAATGGCCGCCGACAGCATGGAGACACAGAAACACAGGTAAGCAAAAATGACATTTCTTTTAAATGTTAGTTACAGCCAGCCCCGCTCCAGTGGGACCCCCTAGGTGACCCCCAGCACCCAGCAACCTTTAGCTAGAAGCCCAGGGAGGAGGGAAAGGCAGGGAGAGAGGGAAGAAAGGTGCCACAACCACTTACTTGATCTCTCCAGGAATGTCCAGCTAAATCACCCAGCCGAGGCAGGGGAGTTTTACTTACCTATCCTGCATGTATTCTGCTGGAAGACATTCCAAACAGATCATCGTCCGCGCACGGAAGGTGACTGTTGGCCAGGCATGCTGTGATTGGACCCAGAAGGGACGATCATATGTATGCCCTGGAGCATGACGCTCACCGGACAGGCTGCTGCGACTCGGCCGTAAGGTCAGCCGAAGCTGAGCGGTCCGATGCAAGCCTTGGAGCGTAAGCTCACCGGCCAGGCTGCTGCGACTCGGCCGTAAGGTCAGCCGAAGCTGAGCGGTCCGATGCAGGCCCTGGAGCGTAAGCTCACCGGCCACCCGTGGAGCGACGGGCATGTCGTGGAAAACCCAGCGCGTAGCTAGGGTCGGCACACGCTCGATGGCCGAAACTGGGGAGACTACAAGGATCGAGGATCCAGCCTGTCACCCAGTCGGCAGTTGATCGAAGATCGCAGGAAACAACAAATGTAGCAAAAAAATAAAAAATATATATATCTTTTTTCCCCGGACCAATGAGCCCGAAGGGAGCCATGTCCTACTCCTTGCTAGACAGAAAAAAACTGATCTGCGATGTGCAGACTGAGAGGGTATACCCAGAGGGTCCGCCCCCTGGGCGGTACTGTAGAAGGTGTGATGCAACACTTTTTACAAGTTTTTCTGCCTAGTCACTCCTAATTAACGGATGATACCCACTTTGTCAATAGAGAAGCTGTGTCGGTCCATGGACGAAAGAGTAACTATGTTTTTCTTTGTTTCTGTTAATTTTTTTTGTAAATAAGTACCTTTTCTACTTCAATGACGGGCACTGATAAGGCGGCACTGAAGGGCACTGATAAGGCGACACTGATGGGCACCGATGAGGTGGCACTGATGGGGTGGCACTGATAGGCGGCACTGATATGTGGCACTGGTAGGCGGCACTGATGGGCACTCATAGGTGGCACTGATTGGCACTCATAGGCGGCACTGATTGGCACTCATAGGCGGCACTAATGGGCACTTTTAGGCGGCACTGATGGGCACTTATGGGTGGCACTGATAGGTGACACGGACGGGCACTGATAGGTGGGCACTGATGGACACTAGTAGGTGGCACTGGTGACACTGCTGCCTAGCAATGCCAGCCACCACACATTATTTTCTTGGCATGATTGTGCCAGTCAGTGCCCATGTGTGGGCACTGATTGGCATATTTTTTTGTTTTTTTTTTACATATTTTTTTTTTTACTACATGTGGATGGCCATGGGGGCCATCCACATGCTTAGGGCTTCCCTGGTGGTCCTTGGGGGCTTCACTGGTGGTCCAGTGTGGGTATCCGAGGGGGGGCTGCGCTGATAAACAATCAGCGCGAACCCCCCCTGTCAGGAGAGCCGCCGATCGGCTCTCCTCTACTCGCGTCTGTCAGACGCGAGTGAGGAAGAGCCGATCAACGGCTCTTCCCGTTTACTTCCTGATCAGCCGTGATTCGACACGGCTGATCACGTGGTAAAAAGCCTCCGACGGAGGCTTTTTACCGAGATCAGTGTAGCGGTGTGTCAGACTGACCCACCGCTCCACCGATCGCCGCGATGCGCGCCCCCCTGGGCACGCGGCGGCTGTTATCCCGCAGGACGTCATATGACGTCCAGTGTGGATAACACAACCACTTGCCGGACGTCAATCTGCTATTGACTGGGCGGGAAGTGGTTTTAAATAAAAGTTTTTATTTTTTCTCATGAAATTGTGTGACAGGAGGAAGGAGTTAGATAATGCAAAAGTGTGTGAACAGGGTGGAAGTGCAAATATAAGTTTATAAAGCCAACGCGTTTCATGGGCTGTAACTCCTCCCCTTTTATCAGGGCTTAGGTAAAGGAAACTAAGAAACCGCGTATCAAAAAATTCTTATCTGAATGCCCAGTTTGGTGACCATGACGGTGCCACATCACGGGAAGTAGATACAGAAAGTTTTATGGGAGGGACTTTTAGAAAAGGCACCACTATGACAAATATAGATATATAAAAAAAAAAGACAAATATAGGTTTTATTAAATACAATAATAAAAGATACATGCAACAGTGAATGCAAATATTGCACAGAATGATAGGACTTTCTTCATAACAAGAAATGGCTCTAGATCCCAAAAAGAATTGTGGGTACAACTACGCGTTTCGACTCAAGGGTCTTCGTCTGGGGGGGGGGGTTCTCAAGAGCAACTTGAGAAGTCCCCAGATAAAGACCCTCGAGTCGAAACGTCATAGTGGTGCCTTTCCAAAAGTCCCTTCCATAAAACTTCTTTCTGTAAGAAAGCGTGTATGTGGACCCAACTATGCATTAACCACTTCAGCCCCGGAGGATTTGGCTGCCCAATGACCGGGCCACTTTTTGCCATTCGGCACTGCATCGCTTTAACTGACAATTGCACGGTCGTGCGACGTTGTACCCAAACAAAATTGGCGTCCTTTTTTTCCCCACAAATAGAGCTTTCTTTTGGTGGTATTTGATCACCTCTGCGGTTTTTATTTTTTTGCGCTATAAACAAAAATAGAGCGACAATTTTGAGAGAAAAAGCAATATTTTTTACTTTTTGCTATAATAAATATCCCCAAAAAATATATATAAAAAAAACAAATTTTTTTCTCAGTTTAGGCCGATACGTATTCTTCTACATATTTTTGGTAAAAAAAAAAAAAAATCGCAATAAGCGTATATTGATTGGTTTGCGCAAAAGTTATAGCGTCTACAAAATAGGGGGTAGTTTTATGGCATTTTTATAATTTTTTTTTTTTGTTACTAGTAATGGCGGCGATCTGCGATTTTTATCGTGACTGCGACATTATGACGGACACATCGGACACTTTTGACACTATTTTGGGACCATTGTCATTTTTACAGCGACCAGTGCTATAAAAATGCACTGATTACTGTGTAAATGTCACTGGCAGTGAAGGGGTTAAACACTAGGGGGCGGGAAAGGGGTTAAGTGTGTCCTAGGGAGTGATTCTAACTGTGGGGGGGGGGGCTGGGCTACCTGTGACACGACATTGATCACTGCTCCCGAGGACAGGGAGCATCACTGTCCTGTCACTAGGCAGAATAGGGAAATGCCTTGTTTACATAGGCATCTCCCCGTTCTGCCTCTTCGTGACAAGATCGCGAGCACCCGGCGGACATCGAGTCCGTGGGTCCCGAGGGCACAGTCACGGAGCTCGCGGTGGGCGTGCACCCGCTAGGCGGCAGATTCGAAGCAACGTACCTGTACGCTGCTTTGCCTGCCTGTGCCATTCTGCTGACGTATATCTATGTTAGGCAGTCGGCAAGTGGTTAGTCTTCTTTTTTTTTTTTGAAAACAACAAACATGTTATACTTGCCCGCTCTGTGTAATGGTTTTGCACAGAGCAGCCCAGATCCTCCTCTTCTTTGGTTCCTCCCTTAGAGCTCCTCCCTCCTGCCGAATTCCCCCCCCCCCCCCACAGCAAGCAGCTTGCTATGGGGGAGGAGCACCCGAGCCACTGCTCTGTGCGTTCATTCAGACACGGAGCCGCAGCTCGGGCCCACCCCCTTTCTCTCGCTCTCTTCATTGGCTCAGACTTTGACAAGCCAATGGCGCTCGCTGTGTGTCTCAGCCAATCAGCAGGGGGAGTCCTGGACAGTTGAGTTTCTCATGCAACATTGCTGGATCGATATGGGGCTCAGGTATAGAGGGGGGGGGCTGCTGCAATGCATTACGATAAAAAAAACTACTCGCAACCTCCCTCTGTCTCACTTTGGCTCTCGAATATTGAAGAGGTGAACCAGATGGAAAGCTTGTTACTTTCTGCCCAAAATAGGCACGAGACTTATTGCCAAACCTGGGTCCTTTGGAACATATTCACATTTTCGGAGGAAGGAAAGGCCCTCTTTGCATCTTGAGGACACTAAGACACGGTGTCCTAATGTCTTCAGGATCCTTCAACCCTCTTCCGACTACACCCGTCTTACTCCCTACCTACCTTCTCTCCTCAACCCCCCCCCCCTTTTTTGTTTTGTCTCTCCTCTCCCCCTCCCCCTACTGTTCTCTCTCCCACTCCTACATTTCTCTAGCTCTCATCTTTTCACTTGAATTATTGAAAAATTGTTTTATCCCTGCATTCACGGTGGCATCGATTATTTGATCCAAAAGAGGCGACCCCTCTTATACCATTTTAAGCTCTGTAGATTTTTGTTATTGCTGGGTGTTCCAGCGAGGTCGCCCATGCACTTCATGCTCGATGTCCGCCGGCGACTCGCGATCGCCTAGTACAGAGGCAGAAGGGGGATCTGCCAGTGTAAACAAGGGACGATGTCAGAGATTTTCTGTTCCCAGTCCCGGGTACCTTCATTCCGGGACAATACAGTGTCCCTGAATGAAACTGACACTGCCACCCCCTCTGGGCCAATTTGATGCCCCCAAAAAAGGCCACCGCCTCACCACTTCTTTACTCACTAACAGTACGTGTCCTGGCCGGCCGAAGCCCCAGCATTCTGAGCGTAGGAGGATTTAACTTCCTCCTCCTCCTCCCTTGCCCGTAGTGCTTTCACTCCACCCACATCCTCCCCAATCTTCTCCGGCGGCATGCTCAGAGGGAGGGAAACTGCCAGGATTTGAGAGCAACTCTCAATACTCAGAGGTGAGGCCGGGCGCCGGGGATGGATGTAACACCACGTGTGTCATGAGACACTGACTGCAGAAAGGACGGCAGATGAGCTGGCAGCAGAGACAGTGGCGGCTGGTGGTCACAGGATCACCGGCAGCCCCCCTCCCCCATTAGTCAGTCAGTCAGGGCCCGCACTTACCCCATTTAGCGGGCAGTGCTCCGGGTGGTGGGGGGAGGGGGCTTCTGTCTCAGTTCCCCAGCGTCTCCTCCCTCCACCTCCTGGCGGCAAATCCGATCGGATTTCCTTTCGGCCAATCGGGTGATGGGTCTCATGACCCCCCAAAAGTGAAGGACTACAGGTCCAAGCATGAACCCCTCAGAGCCGAAGATGTGACCCCCCCCCCAACTAGTAAAGTACTACAGGTCCCAGTATGAACCCGTGAAATGTATGGTGTCACAAAAAAAGGTATTGAAAACCATCTTTTTTGGGCGGGGGGGGGGGGTGTCCCTGAATGGCAGTTTGGAAATGAGGTCACCCTACTGGCAGCCCATCCCCCTACAGTTAGAACACACCCAGGGAACACCGTTAACCCCCTTGATCGCCCCCTAGTGTTAACCCCTCCTCTGCCAGTGTCATTTTTACATTGATCAATGCTAAAAAAAATGCACCGATCAATGTAATAATGTCACTGGTCCCCAAAAAGTTTAATTTGGGGTCAGATTTGTCTCCCGCAATGTCGCAGCCCCGCTAAAAATCACAGATCGCCGCCATTACTAGTAAAAAAAAAAAAAACAATAAAAAAAAGTTCCTTAATCTATCCCATAGTTTGTAGACGCGATAACTTTTGCGCAAACCAATCAATTATACGCCTATTGCAATTTATTTTCCCCAAAAAATGTAGAAGAAAATATATCGGCCTAAACTGATGAATAAATGTGTTTTTTATATATATTTTTTGGGATATGTATTATAGCAGAAAGTAAAAACTTCAAATTGTCGCTTTTTGTTTGCTTATAGAGCAAAAAAACAAAAACAAGACACAGAGGTGATCAAATACCACCAAAAAAAAGCTCTATTTGTGGTGGGGGGGGGGGGGGAGGACGTCAATTTTGTTTGGGTAAACGTTGCACGACCGTGCAATTGTCAGTTAAAGTGACGCAGTGCCGTATTGCAAAAAATGACCTGGTCATTAAGGGGGGCAAATCCTTCTGGGGCGGAAGTGGTTAAAGAATTAAAAAAAAAATATATATATATAAAAAACCTTCTGCCTTTAGAACCACTTTAATTACTGAGTATGCATACATGGCTTCATTTTCCTAAACCCAAAAGGAAAGAGGTGGAGCTACAGCTCCTGAAACGCGTTGACTTTATAAACAGTCTGTCATTAGAATAAACTTCTATTGGTACTTGAATATCATGGCGTGGCGGCACTCAAATTCTAGATTCAGCCATCCCGATTTTTTATTTTTTTTTGCTGCCTGCATCCGTTACAGATTTTTTTTCTCAGTTCCTGAAACCAATTTCACTGTGACAGTATATAAGGAAAAGTATGAGGCCCAAGGTAACAGTGCAAAACTTGATGGGGGTTGTAGTCCTTTCCCACTCTAAAAAAAAAAAAACACAAAAACAGACCAAAACAAAACCAAAAAACAAATACTTTCATCTATTATTAAACTCTTGCCATCCGTGTTACTGTGATTAAGGTCCACACAGGGCTGAAACGCGTAGACATTGGGATCCTCCTGTAACTTTTTATCCTGTTGTGACAGACCTAGCTGGGACAGAGGGGACTGAATGCTAGTCTCTTACGTTCTGATTATGGGCCCTGGATTTTAAGGGACCTTGAAGTAATGTTACTTTGGATGCAAGTCCATGTCCCCCCCAAAAAACACAGACTCTGGGAACCCTGAATATGCCATATTATAAATAGTGACTGCTTCATAATGTTGGGGCTCATAGAGGATGCTGATGTCATCAACTCCAGCCACCTGTCTGTCTGTTGCCTGCTACAATGTGTTTATTGTAAATAAGGCTAGTGTGGGCTCTAAGAGTCTTTTCACCCATTGTTGTTTGTGTTAATTAACTCCACTATTGTATGAAGGAGTTCTGTGTTGATATTTATGATAATGTGTATTGTAGTTAGGGTGCAAGGAGACCGCAAGGCTAGGACCTGAAAGGTCATATCTTGGAGTCACCTAGTCTGGAAAGTATTCGTTAATTATCTCATGTTAATTTATGTTTCTGGTTACAGATGTATTGTTAGAGTGATATGAGCAGCAGGGGGAATCTCCTCTTCAACTGTATATAAGACTGTATTCTTGTTCTAATAAACTGTCTGATGTTTTAAAAGTCTTGGATGGTGCCGGTTCTGGACAGAGGAAGCATTTACGGCGGACATAGTCCTGTTGAGGACAAGGGTCCGTCACACCTGTGATGAATAGAAGATTGCTTTTCCTTTTTATTGAAGTGCCGCTTTATGCTTTCGTTCGTGTAATGCACATATGTGGTGGAAATAAAAGGTGAGCTTTAACACCCAGCCACCGAACCTATGCATCCAAGGCGGCTGAGGGGCCCACTCACTGACAGCTCTCGATCACGCCTTCTGATCGGGAGCAAGCAAGATGAGCTCCCAATCATGTGACGGCTGTGAGAGCCAATAACATCGGTCATACGACACAGAAGCCACACCACCTCCCATGCGTTAAAGCCCACTTAAAGCCTAACTCAAAAGGTTTCTTGAGACTTTAAAACAGATCGTCCGGGCCAAGCTGGTCCAAACAAACTATTTGCTTCACTAGCAAATGCGCCTCCAGAGAGTGCTGCATAAATTGTATATAGCATCAGCTACATAGAGTATACAGCTCCGTGTTCTGGCAGTAGGATGGGGACTTTCCGTCCAGTTCCTGGAGCAAAATGCGTTGACTATTCGTGGGAATCCTTGTATCTCATCAATGAATACAAGGCTTTCTCTAATTGGCTGAGGCGGAGTGGCGGGCAGATGATGTCACAATCTCCACCTCAGCCAATCAGAAGAAGCCTTGTATTCATTGATGAAACACACGGCTGCCTATGTATGGCTGAGCAGCGTACAGTCCAACTCAATTTTGATCCAGGAATGGAACAGGGAGTCTCCATCTCTCTGCTGGAACACGGCGCTGTACACTGTATGTAGCTAATGCTACATACAGTGTTTACAGTGGATGCAACTGTTAATCTGGCCATATATGGATTGAAATGTGTCCGGTTCAGCAGGGAATGGCTGAATTTTGATCCATGTATGGGCAACCCTGGTTTATCGATCAACTTGTGTACAACCAGCCCGTCGGGTTTTCCCGAACAATTAGTGCTGCCACCCTTATCGTTGTGTTCCGCCAGCAGGGAAGGCTTCCCGCCAGCAGAACACCATAACACTGCGGGGGGGGGGGGGGGGTTGGGGATTTCGCCATCAACACTGAATCGAGCAATTTTCTTTCTTTCAACCAGTGATGGGAGGAAAGAAAATTGCATAATCTATGGCCTGCCGTAAACTTACAAGGACAATGTCTCATTTTATCTCCCTAATAACACCAGCAGCCTGTGAACTTCAGCACTGTAAAGCTTCTGTCAGCCTTCCTCGCTAGCTGAACCAAGACATACAATCAGGGCTGCCTGCCTAAGTGAAGCAGATACAGTGCCTTGAAAAAGGATTCATACCCCTTGAAATTTTCCACATTTTGTCATGTTACAACCAAAAACGTAAATGGATTTTATGTGATAGACCAACATAAAGTGGCACATACCGTATTTATCGGCGTATAACCCACACCTTCACTTTAAGAGGGAAGTTTCAGGATTTTTTTTTTTTTAAAAAGGAACTTTGAAGACAAATAAGGGTCAGTGCCCATATGCAACCTGATCAAGGCTCATCTGCAGGCCCCACAAGTGCCATCAATGCAGCCTCACATCAATGTAGCCTCACCATTGCCATCAATGCAGCAGTCTCACCATTGCCATCAATGCAGCAGTCTCACCATTGCCATCAATGTAGCCGTCTCACCATTGCCATCAATGCAGCCGTCTCACCATTGCCATCAATGCAGCCGTCTCACCATTGCCATCAATGCAGCAGCCTCAACATTGCCATCAGTGCAGCCTGATTGATGCCCATCTGCAGCCTTGAAGGGGACAGGGAGGGGGGCAGGACAAGCGCTGACAGATTACATGCAGTGAGAATCTCCTATGATAGACAGAACAGTGGTCCAATGGCAGCCCAGGAGACAGGACCTCCTATTACAGAGGCCGCCAAGTAAACAGGAGATTCTCACTGTATGTGATCTGACGGCACTCGTCCCGCCCCCCTCCCTGTCCCCTCGGCGTATAACACGCACACGCTATTTGCACCCGATTTTCAGGGTGGTGTCCATCCAGCTGTTGTAGTTTTACAAGTCCCATCATGCCTCTGCCTGTGGGAGTCATGCTTTTAACTGTCAGCCTTGCAATGCCTTATGGGACTTGAGGTTTTACAACAGCCTTTATGGACACCAGTTTGAGACCCCTGCTTTAAAGGGCTGCTGGGATGCAGTGTGTTGATGGGGAATCAAGCTTCTTTCGTCTACCAGTGGTAGAAGGAAAGAAAATTGCATAATCCATGGCCTGCCTTAAACTAAAGCCTCGTACACACGATCGGACTTCCATCCGACTTTTCCGTGGATTTTAGTCCGAAGGGCGTTGGCCATGAACTTGTTCTGCATACACACGGCACAACATTTTTAGCCAACATTCACCAAACCACATGGTTTTTCAGCTCCGTACCGCCACCCTTTGGGCAACTTCTGCTATTGTTGTCTGAGGTTTAGCATTGGTTCGGAGCAGGTGTGTTGGTACATCGGATTTTAGTTGGACGGACCTGCGTACACACGATCGGATAAACCGACGCAACAGATTTATTGTCAGACAGTTGGTGAGCATGAACAGCCAACATTTGTTGTTGTTAATTCAGCCAACAATTGTCTGATGGAGCATACACACGGTCGGATTATTTGACACAACAAGTCCATCAGACAATTATGGCCATAAAAGTTGGATCGTGTGTACGAGGCTTTACAAGTAGGGGGTCTTATCCTATCTCCCTGATAGCCTCTCATTTCTCCTGTAGCACCAGCAGCCTGTGAATTTCAGAACTGTAACGCTTCTGTCAGCCTTCCTCTCTAGCTGAGCCAAGACATACAATCAGGGCTGCCTGCCGTAGTGAAGCAAATAGTTCCTTTGGACATGCTTGTTCCAAAAAGCAAATAAAAAACGACTTAACCGGTTAACGACCGGCTCCTGTAAATATACGTTGGCAGAATGGCACTTTAAAAGACCCGCCCTGCAGGCATGCGCGCGCACCACTGTTCGGATCACAGAGCTGCAGAACAGGGAGAGGTCAGTGTAAACGTGCATCTCCCCGTTCTGCCTAGTGACACTGTCACTGATCGTCTACTCCCTCTCATCGGGAACAGCGATCAGTGACGTGTCACTCGTAGCCACGCCCCCTAATTAGAAGCACACACTTAACCCCTTCAGCGCCCCCTACAGGTTAAACCCTTCACTGCCAGTGTAATTTTTACAGTAATCAGTGCATTTTTATAGCATCGATCGCTGTAAAAAGTGACAATGGTTCCAAAATGGTGTCAAAAGTGTCCGATGTGTCCGCCATAATGTCGCAGTCACTATAAAAATCGCTGATCGCCGCCATTACTAGTAAAAAAAAAAAAATATTAATAAAAATGCCATAAATCAATCCCCTATTTTGTAGACGCTATAACTTTTGCGCAAACCAATCAATAAACCCTTATTGCAATTTTTTTTAACCAAAAATATGTAGAAGAATACGTATCGGCCTAAACCGAGGAAAAAAAATTGTTTTTTTATATATTTTTTTGGGGGATATTTATTATAGCAAAAAGTAAAAAAATATTGCATTTTTTTCAAAATTGTCGTTAGATTTTTGTTTATAGCGCAAAAAATAAAAACCGCAGAGGTGATCAAATACCGCCAAAAGAAAGCTCTATTTGTGGGGGGGGGGGGGGGGGAAAGTACGTCAATTTTGTTTGGGAGCCACGTCGCACGACCGCGCAATTGTCAGTTAAAGCGGCGCAGTGCCGAATCGCAAAAAAGGTCCTCTGGTCATTGGCCAGCCAAATGGTCCGGGGCTGAAGTGGTTAAAGTCACAAGAAACCTGCAGTTAGGCTGTAAAGGGCCGCCTGGATGCATCGTTAAAAGGGTCACATTTAATTTGGACAGAAGCCTCATTCCCAACAACAATGAAAATGCTTTAAAGTATTTTCACACCAAACCAAATATTCAAAAAAGGAAATGTTTTTTTTTTTTTTTTTTTTCTGATTTAATACAAACTTTATACAAAGAAAAAAAAAAAATGTGAAAAAATACTTCCATATGCTAAAACCAATTCTGTTTCACCAGGAAGGCCAGACAGACCCAGTTCTCCACACTCCATACAACCGACGGCGGATCTGCTTCTCTCTCGTCTGTGATAATTGGCGTTATTTTGTTGCGTTACTGTACATCTCGTCTCGTTTTTTTTTTTTATTTGTTTTTATGAACAACAGTGAGAACTGACTGGACTAAAAATGTACAACAAATTGTTATGGAATGCTATCTTACAGTGAACTGTCGCATATACATACATCGACCGAGCCGCGCCCCTTTTTTTGCATTTTTACAGACGTATAAAGTTTAACTACAGCGTATTATTACGCTTTTTTTTTTTTTTTGTCGTTTTGTAAACGTTCAATTCATGTGCAGAATAAAAATTCATTTTTCTGCCTTACGTATCAATTGTTTGTGGTTCTTTAGATTTTTAATGCTGCTCTATTTTCTCTGCCGCGGGTCAATCCTCACGAAGAAAAGGAGATTTCATTTTTGACTGAACAGTTAGAACTTTTTTCCATTGGCCGTGTTTTTATTTCATATTTTTTTCTAGTTCTTCTATATAATATAATATTTGTTGTTGGGAATTCAATGAGAGGTAATGTAAACGGTTCTATGTAGTCTTTTTTTTTTTGTACACCAAAATGCTCTGTTCATTCCCAGCTTGGAAGGTCTACAATTCCGGAACGTGGGAGAAGGAGTGCATGCCCCATGACCGGATGAGGGATTGTTGTGGGGGGGGGGGGGGCTTTAGTGGCATGGTTTGTCACTCCGGAGACAAAATTCATAAGTTAAAGTGAATAGAAATATAAAAAAATGGCGGTACTCTAATCTTAATCACATCCACAAATTGTACACTATGTACAGAAAAAGGCGAGCCCGCTCCGGTTGTCAGGTCCTCGTTAAGGTCCACAGGCAATGTAGTGTTTTTTTTTTTTCCTTTATCAGGCTCCGTTCATTAATGCTGCTCTCAGGGTGCCGTCTTTTTGCTTTGTTGTTTTTTGTTTTCCTCCCGGTACCGTCTTTCACACTCTCCTCACTTGTACCGGCACGGTGGTCTGAACGTATTGGACGCCCGCCCTCACGGCCACAGTCCCGGCGCTCGGACTCACTACCACAGGGATGGTCTGTTGGCGAGAGAGAGAGAGCAATGAGATATCGAAAAGGCAGGCGGTAACTGCACCAGACTTCCAGCATTCAATGGACAGCAAAATGCAATACAAAAGGCGACAAATCGACAAGCATGTGGGGTGCAAATACAGCAACTTTATTATAAACATTTGATAATAAAAGTCTGGAATATGGTCTATTAGTAATAAAGATAAACGGTTTAAAATAAAATTTGAAAAGCTATAGCATCTACTCTATTAATGTTCTCTCTCAACATACCCGTTTTTTTTTTTCTCTTGTTTAATTTTTTTTATTCAAGAGTGTGTGTGTGATAAAACCCATACATATTGCTGATTTACCCACAGACGTGGGCAGGGCCACTGATAATGGGGAAGCACCTGCCCTCCTGTATGGGCCCCCCCCCCCCTGTGTAGGTGTGATGGTCAGGTGTCCTTATACTTTTGGACATATAGTGTAGATCTGAGGATCAAGTGTCCTCACACTTTTGGCCATAAAGTGTAGGTGTGATGGTCAGGTGTCCTTATACTTTTGGTCATATAGTGTAGGTGTGATGGTCAGGTGTCCTCATACTTTTGGCCGTATAGTGTAGGTGTGATGGTCAGGTGTCCTTCGTGTTTTGGCCATATAGTGTAGGTGTGATGGTCAGGTGTCCTCACACTTTTGGCCATATAGTGTAGGTGTGATGGTCAGGTGTCCTCACACTTTTGGACATATAGTGTAGATCTGAGGATCAGGTGTCCTCACACTTTTGGACATATAGTGTAGATCTGAGGATCAGGTGTCCTCACACTTTTGGCCATATAGTGTAGGTGTGATGATCAGGTGTCCTCACACTTTTGGCCATACAGTGTAGGTGTGATGGTCAGGTGTCCTCATACTTTTGGCCATATAGTGTAGGTGTGATGGCCAGGTGTCCTTCGTGTTTTGGCCATATAGTCTAGGTATGATGGTCAGGTGTCCTCACACTTTTGGCCATATAGTGTAGGTGTGATGGTCAGGTGTCCTTCGTGTTTTGGCCATATAGTGTAGGTATGATGGTCAGGTGTCCTCACACTTTTGGCCATATAGTGTAGGTGTGATGGTCAGGTGTCCTTCGTGTTTTGGCCATATAGTGTAGGTATGATGGTCAGGTGTCCTCACACTTTTGGCCATATAGTGTAGGTGTGATGGTCAGGTGTCCTCACACTTTTGGCCATATAGTGTAGGTGTGATGGTCAGGTGTCCTCACACTTTTGGCCATATAGTGTAGGTGTGATGGTCAGGTGTCCTCACACTTTTGGCCATATAGTGTAGGTGTGATGGTCAGGTGTCCTTCGTGTTTTGGCCATATAGTGTAGGTGTGATGGTCAGGTGTCCTCACACTTTTAGCCATATAGTGTAGGTATCACACCTACACTATATGGTCAGGTGTCCTCACACTTTTGGCCATATAGTGTAGGTGTGATTGTCAGGTGTCCTCACACTTTTGGCCATATAGTGTAGGTATGATGGTCAGGTGTCCTCACACTTTTGGCCATATAGTGTAGGTGTGATGGTCAGGTGTCCTTCGTGTTTTGGCCATATAGTGTAGGTGTGATTGTCAGGTGTCCTCACACTTTTGGTCATATAGTGTAGGTATGATGGTCAGGTGTCCTCACACTTTTGGCCATATAGTGTAGGTGTGATGGTCAGGTGTCCTCACACTTTTGGCCATATAGTGTAGGTGTGATGATCAGGTGTCCTCACACTTTTGGCCATATAGTGTAGGTATGATGGTCAGGTGTCCTCACACTTTTGGCCATATAGTGTAGGTGTGATGGTCAGGTGTCCTCACACTTTTGGCCATATAGTGTAGGTGTGATGGTCAGGTGTCCTCACACTTTTGGCCATATAGTATAGGTGTGATGGTCAGGTGTCCTCACACTTTTGGCCATATAGTGTAGGTGTGATGGTCAGGTGTCCTCACACTTTTGGCCATATAGTGTAGGTGTGATGGTCAGGTGTCCTCACACTTTTGGCCATATAGTGTAGGTGTGATGGTCAGGTGTCCTCACACTTTTGGCCATATAGTGTAGGTGTGATGGTCAGGTGTCCTCACACTTTTGGCCATATAGTGTAGGTATGATGGTCAGGTGTCCTCACACTTTTGGCCATATAGTGTAGGTGTGATTGTCAGGTGTCCTCACACTTTTGGCCATATAGTGTAGGTGTGATGGTCAGGTGTCCTCACACTTTTGGCCATATAGTGTAGGTATGATGATCAGGTGTCCTCACACTTTTGGCCATATAGTGTAGGTGTGATGGTCAGGTGTCCTTCGTGTTTTGGCCATATAGTGTAGGTATGATGGTCAGGTGTCCTCACACTTTTGGCCATATAGTGTAGGTGTGATGGTCAGGTGTCCTCACACTTTTGGCCATATAGTGTAGGTGTGATGGTCAGGTGTCCTCACACTTTTGGCCATATAGTGTAGGTGTGATGGTCAGGTGTCCTCACACTTTTGGCCATATAGTGTAGGTGTGATGGTCAGGTGTCCTCACACTTTTGGCCATATAGTGTAGGTGTGATGGTCAGGTGTCCTCACACTTTTGGCCATATAGTGTAGGTGTGATGATCAGGTGTCCTCACACTTTTGGCCATATAGTGTAGGTGTGATGGTCAGGTGTCCTCACACTTTTGGCCATATAGTGTAGGTGTGATGGTCAGGTGTCCTCACACTTTTGGCCATATAGTGTAGGTGTGATGATCAGGTGTCCTCACACTTTTGGCCATATAGTGTAGGTGTGATGATCAGGTGTCATCACACTTTTGGCCATATAGTGTAGGTGTGATGATCAGGTGTCATCACACTTTTGGCCATATAGTGTAGGTGTGATGGTCAGGTGTCCTCACACTTTTGGCCATATAGTGTAGGTGTGATGGTCAGGTGTCCTCACACTTTTGGCCATATAGTGTAGGTGTGATGATCAGGTGTCCTCACACTTTTGGCCATATAGTGTAGGTGTGATGATCAGGTGTCATCACACTTTTGGCCATATAGTGTAGGTGTGATGATCAGGTGTCATCACACTTTTGGCCATATAGTGTAGGTGTGATGATCAGGTGTCCTCACACTTTTGGCCATATAGTGTAGGTGTGATGGTCAGGTGTCCTCACACTTTTGGCCATATAGTGTAGGTGTGATGATCAGGTGTCCTCACACTTTTGGCCATATAGTGTAGGTGTGATGATCAGGTGTCCTCACACTTTTGGCCATATAGTGTAGGTGTGATGATCAGGTGTCCTCACACTTTTGGCCATATAGTGTAGGTGTGATGATCAGGTGTCATCACACTTTTGGCCATATAGTGTAGGTGTGATGGTCAGGTGTCCTCATACTTTTGGCCATACAGTGTAGAAAATATTATCTAGGCCACCTATTGCAATCCTACTCGGTATCATTTTAGTGAATACACCCAAAAAAGAAAACCCGAAAGACTTCTTCTAATATGTTATAATACAACCATTTTGTAAAGACATAATAATAATAATAAATAATAATTCTTTATATCTTTTCTTATTAACAATTTAAAGTACAAATGTGTCTCCAGCCAATAAAGGAAAATAAGAAGCACACTTGGATTAGACATATCAATAAAGTGACACCACTCTGGTATAAAAGGCATCAGAGGTGCAAACAGTGCAATGTAAACGTCATACAGATAGACGGGAGCATGCACACAGCGACTGTTATTTGTACCTGGAGAGGGACAGAGGTCTTAGTTATAGGAACATTGTCATGCCACAGCCAGAGGATGCGGGAGAGATGTGTATGACAGCTCAGGCTACACAGTCAGCAATGTGACGGGGGGGGAGGAGAAGGAAGGGGGGAGAAGGAGGAGGGGAGGGGGGGGAGATGATGAGGGGGAGGGGGGAGAAGGAGGAGGAGAAGAAGAATAAGGAGGAGAAAAAGAAGAAAGAGGAGGAGGAGGAGGGAAAGAGGAGAAGGAGGGGGGAGGAGGAGGAGGGAAAGAGAAGAAGGAGGGGGGAGGAGGAGGAGGGAAAGAGGAGAAGGAGGGGGGAGGAGGAGGGAAAGAGGAGGAGGAGGGAAAGAGAAGGAGGGGGGAGGAGGGGGGAGGAGGAGGAGGGAAAGAGGAGAAGGAGGGGGGAGAAAAGGAGGGGAGTAGGAGGGAGAAAGGGGAGAAAGGGAGGGGAGTAGGAGGGAGAAAGGGGAGAAGGGGGAGGAGGAGGAGGAGGAGGAGGAGGAGGAGGAGGAGGAAAGGAGAGGAGGAGAAGGAGGAGGAAAGGAGAGGAGGAGGAAAGGAGAGGAGGAGGAAAGGAGAGGAGGAGGAGGGGGAAAGGAGAGGAGGAGGAGGAGGAGGAGGAGGAGGAGGAGGAGGAAAGGAGAGGAGGAGGAGGAGGAGGAGGGGGGGGAGGAGGAGGAAAGGAGAGGAGGAGGAGGAAAGGAGAGGAGGAGGAGGAGGAGAGGAGAGGAGGAGGGAAGGAAAGGAGAGGAGGAGGGAAGGAAAGGAGAGGAGGAGGGAAGGAGAGGAGAGGAGGGGAGGAGAGGAGGAGAGGAGGAGAGGAGGAGGGAAGGAGAGGAGGAGAGGAGGAGGGAAGGAGAGGAGGAGGGAAGGAGAGGAGGAGAGGAGGAGGGAAGGAGAGGAGGAGGAGGGGGGAAGGAAAGGAGGAAGGAGGAGGGAAGAGGGAGGAGGAGGGAGGAGGAGAGGGCGAGCGCGGTGATAATCATACTGCAGAAGCAACACAGGAAAAAAAAAAGGAGACACTGAGCTACTACACTACTCAATGCCAACAACAGACAAGATGAGAGCGCTGGTACTTACAATCGTGGGTTGAGTAGTTGGGACAAAGGCCGTGGTCTGAGGCACGTGGACCAGTTTTATGGGCTGGCTGCTTGTCACACCTGTTGCTATCTGCAGGGACAGCACAGGGAACCCCTTAGATGGAGGACAGTGAAGGCTACGGAGGGTGAGATTCAGGCTCCATACATGTCTGTGTTCTAGCACTGACCAATGGCGAGAGACTTAGCGGAGGAGGGGAGGATTCTGGGTAAGCCTCACAGGGTGTTCTGCTTCCGTCTCAATAATATTGCCAAACAGAGGTTTATAGGAATCAATAGAATCTTTATACTCTGGACACGTGAGCCTCTTGTCAGGTTCATGTCATCTCTTTATCAACAAGCATTCGTGTTCCTATGAATCTTGTGTGTGTTCTCATTTACACACAAGGCAGTCATATCTCTCATTATGTATACAGGTTGTGTGTCCTGCCTATTAGATAAGACTGTAGATCAGGGGTAGGCAACCTGGGGCCCTCCAGCTGTTGTGGAACTACATTTCCCATGAGGCATTGCAAGGCTGGCAGTTACAATTACTCCCAGAAGCAAAACCCCGGACAAAAAAACATTCTTCTTTTTTTTTAGTTTTGGACAGAGCGGAGGTAGGATCTTATGAGTGGTCACCAAGACAGGAAGTGAGCAGAATCCCTTCATCGGGGCAGAGACGTTAAAGTAGACTTCCAAGCTAAACCCAACAAGTTTTAACCCCCCCCCTCCCACCCCGTGCTGACTGACTAACCTACGTAAGAAAGATGTATATACTTACATATTTTCAGCTCGCTCTCGTCCAGTCATGTGATCCCCTTGTATCATTCAGTGGCAGCTGAAGGGGAGAGGAGAGAGCGCGGTGACACCACCTAGTAAAGCATGGAGCGGTGACGTTACCCATTGGCTCCCATGGTCTATCCGGGGCTCGACAAATCCCAGGCGCTAGGTCGCCACGGTGACAAGAATTTGCATCCTGGCGCCTGGGTTGCCCGCGATGTGCACTGCATTACATTCAGTGGAGCACAGGAGAGACATGCCGGGTCTTATAGACAGGTTCTCTTGTAGACCGTAGAGAATAAACTGGCGGTCGTTGCAATACTTTATGTCATAAAAAAACACCAACACTGAATGTGAATATAAATGTAAAAATTGACAGCTGTGATTGAAAAACACCCTGAATGAGTGAAACAACACCTCAAAATATGACAGTGGTGAGGTGGCACAATGGGAATATCAAAGGATTCCAAATATGCCACATAATAAATTAATGAAATAGTCAAAAAATTGATGTGACCCTGAACAAAGGGTTAAAAGTTCATGTAATTAATCAAAACACAAATTAGTGACTTGTAGTTCATATATTGAAAGATCGGTACACCCGTGCAGAAAAAAAAGTCTATAATGGAATTCCTCCATGGAAAAATCCTCTAATTTTTTACATGGAGCCAGGCTCAGGAACGAGGAGGATGACGGGGGGCGAGCGCGGGACTTTTGAGGGGTCAGGTAAGTAAAACGGGGGCTGGGGGGGGTGGGGCGTGATTGTCGGATGTTTTTTCACCTTAATGCATAGAATTATTTAAGGCTTTTTTTTTGCTGCTCAACTGTAAGTGCGATTCTTTTAAATCCAATAAATTTGAAACTTTTGTACACTATGGAAGATATATATATATATATATATATATATGTTTTTTACATGGCATGGCACATGAGTCTGGGATTCATTGAATATCCTTGGAATATGCTGACTGGGACTGCATCCACCTTGGGTTTATCTGGAGCAGATCATGCTTTAAAGCTCTGTACACACGGCCGTGAATTCCGTCAGGGGAAAAAAAACGTAATTTCTTTCTCGTACATCACGGGACACAGAGCGACATAGTCATTACTAATGGGTTATATAGATACCGTCAGGTGCTGGCACTGGCAACTTCCAAAACCGGAAGTACCCTCCCCTATATAAGCCCCTCCCATCCGGGAGCACCTCAGTTTTTTGCCAGTGTCTAAGGTGTTGGCCAAGAAGAAACATGTGTTTTTCACTGAGCTTGCGTACAGGTTCTTTTGGGCCTCAGTAAGCTATTCCGGATCCGACCAAAAAAGCTTCATAGCTAAACGGTCGGTACCCGGGCCTTGCAGAGAAGAGCAAGGTTCTGCCTGTAATGCTTCTCTTAGGAGAGCTGGACCCTGGGATCCAGAGCTCTGGTCATACCCACGACCAAGATGTTTTCTGTGCAGGGTGCTATACAGGTCCAGGGGAGTGGAATCCTTGGGAACCCGGTCCCTGAAGGTTTGATTACAATGCCTGCCGTGATAGGTGAAGTTTGGGCTTTTGTGGACCAAACAAAGTCCTGCGGCGGGGAACAGGTAAGTGGGGGCCCCCAGGAACTTGGTTCTATTGGGGGACCCCCAAGCCTAATTTGTCTTTCTGTCTGTTACCTAACGGTATTCCCGCTAATATCTGTGCATGCCTGTAACTACTAAAAAAAATGTAATAATTTTTAATGGTGGTCAAGAAAAAAAAAAAAAAAAAGAATGTTTTTTTATATATGTTTAGTATATTAAACTGCGGTACCTGTGTTTGTCCACTAGAGGCCGCTGTGGAATGTTTTTCTTGTCATATGGACTAGTTTCTTCTCAGAGAGCAAAGTCCAGGCAGCTGGTGAGTTCTCCTACAGGAAACTGTTTCCTCTGCCATGTTGCAGTGTTCGTCTATCCCCCGGCCTGCGGAAAAGGGGGCCCTGGCTCCTGTCCCTGGTTTCCATGTTTGAAAATTAGCGCCGAGGCGCACGTGGCCGCGCGCGTGCGCGCGCCTCTATATATAGAGGTGGCCGGAAAAAGGGGCGGGGCCTGGGGGATGACGCTCTGTGCGCGCCGCAGCGCTTCTGCGCATGTGCGGGCGTCCCAGCAGGTTTTTAAAAAGCCACATTATTGCAGTAAGCTGGCTATGAAGTACAGAGACAGAGCTGGCAACATTTAAAGGCATACAGCAAGCGGTTGATACAGGCATCCCCTAGAAAGGCACATTAGTAGACACCAACTGTGATATAGCAGCAATTGTGCTAGACTATTCTCAGTAAAAGTGGTGTATTACGGCTGGAATACCTCAGCTTTAGGCTTAGGAATATGCCGTCCAGTAGCTCCGGAACTGAATCTTCCAGGAAGCGAAGGGGGTCTCATCGGGCTCTGAGGATCTTGGGCATACTCCTGCTGCACCAGTCTCCCCTGAAGTTCAGAGGTAAGTGACCGTAGAGACCCCGCAGGGGTACTTGGTACTGTGGCTGTCCTCAGTCACCTGCTCCTGTGTATGTAACAGAGGAGGTTTTTTCCTCAGCTCTGGGAGGATTAGAGAGAGATTGTCAACATTTATCGCTGCCTCCCTGTCAGGGAAAGCACGCCCGATCTCCGTCTCCTCCTTCAGAGTGCCTGTTAGCAGAGCAACAGTCCCATACAGGGATCGACCTGCCTGAAGGGGATCAGGATAAGGTTGATTCTGTTATAGAGGAATCAACAGTGGGGGAACCTTTTCTCAGCATCTCAAGCTGAAAGATTATGGGTTCAGTCTCTGACTAACATGGTCCGATCAGCATTTAAAAATGCACCTTGCGGAACCATCAACCACTACTGTATCCTCGTTGGGGTCGCTAGAAGCCCCCAGACTGTTTGTTCTTTTCCACTTCACCCTTTACTGAAAGGGCTCATTTACCAGGATTGGGAACGTCCTGAGAAAATATTTATTCCCCCAAGAGATTTCCGGTGGTCTATCCCATGGAGGATAAGTTCATTAAAAAAAAAAAAAAAAAAAAAAATGGAAGGTCCCTACAGTGGACGCAGCCATCTCTTGTATGTATAAATCACTGACATGTCCAGTGGATAATGTCCAAATGTTCAAGAACCCAATAGATAAAAGATTGGAGTTCTTATGAAAATCTGCTTGGTGATACAACCAGCAGTAGCAGCTATTGGGGTCTGCTAAGCAGTGAAGGATCAGTTGAAACAGGTCTTGAGGGACTTGACAGATCAGCAGGCTTTGCCCTAGCTGATCTACCTAGAGCCTTAGGCTTTGCGGTTGACGCCATAGAGGATTCAGTCCATCAGGCCTCCCGCCTTACGCTGTCTATAGTACATATGCGTAGGCTCCTATGGCTCAAAAAACTGGTCTGCTGAAGCTCCCTGTAAAGAATGGCGGGTTAGCGTCCCATTTCATGGTGAACGCTTATTCAGGGAAAACCTGGACAAATATATCCAGAAAATTTCCAGCGGTAAAAATACGCTCTTACCGGTTAAAAGCAGAGTTAGAGGTCCCTCTTTAAGAGGCCTGCTTCTCCAGTCCCTGGGGCATCGGCTGTGTAACAGTTCCGACGGCCTCCTCGGTCAAATCCCGGGGGTAAAAAACAGGGACAGTAGCAGGGTAATGAGAAACCCTGGGTCAGGGGAGGTACAAAACCTCCCCCAAAGTTAAATTCATTGAAGCCCCCACTTAGTCGGGTGGGGGGAGGACTCCAGTTGTTCGCAAGAGACCTGGCGGGACACGATCAAGACAGATAGGTGCTCTCCGCAGTAGGTTTGGGATACAGTTTGGAGTTAAAAGACTCTCCTCCTTCCCATTTTTGAGGTCAAACGTGCCAAGGGATCCCCGGAAGAGAGAGTCCCTCCTGTTGGCACTAGAACAACTATTGCTCCAAGGAGTAATTATGGAGGTTCCCCTGGAAGAATGAGGGTTCGAGTTTTACTCAAACCTCTTTACAGTCCCGAAGCAAACGCGGTCGGGAGGCCCATATTAATTCTAAAAGGGCTATACAAATTCCTGTATATCAGGACTTTCCGATGGAGTCGATCCGATCGGTGGCCACTGCCCTACAAGGGGAGGATTGGTTAGCCACGATCGACATCAAAGATGCTTATTTGCACATTCCCATCTTTCCAGTCCACCAAAAATTTCTACGCTTTGCAGTAGAAGGGCGCCATTTTCAGTTCAGAGCCTTACCCTTCGGTTTGGCCACAGCACCACGAGTGTTTACAAAAATTCTGGCCCTTTATTGGCCAATCTAAGAACACAAGGTGTAATGATAATGGCATATCTGGATGACTTGTTGCTGATAGACCACTCAGTGAAAAAACTAGACGTGGTCGTTCACAAGACGATCAAGTATCTGGAATCTCACGGTTGGATTATCAACCGAGACAAGTCAGCCCTAAAAACCAGTCAAAAGTCTGGAATACTTGGGGCTAAGGTTGGATTCAGGCCAGAGAAAAATATTCTTGCCTCGAGGAAAGGTGTTGTCTTTGAAAGATTTGATCCACTTAGTGGGTACAAAAAAGACAGCCGTCCATACGCCTGTATATGAGGCTGCTGGGAAAAATGGTGGCATCATTCGAAGCAGTACCCTACGGTCAATTCCATTCAAGGAATTTGCAAGGGGCCATACTGTCAGCCTGGAACAAAAAAGTTCAGGCCCTAGACTTACAATGTCCTTGTCCCCTTCCGTTCGCAAGAGCCTCCGTTGGTGGTGGGTTCCCCAGAATCTGGAAAAAAGGAAATCCTTCAGTCCGATTTCTTGGAAGGTGGTCACTACAGATGCCAGCCTTATAGGCTGGGGAGCAGTACTGGAGCAATAGTCTCTCCAGGGCAGATGGTCGGATGCAGAAAAGGCCCTGCCCATTAATCTCTTAGAGATACGAGCAGCCCGGTATGCCCTAGTAGCATGGACATCCAAACTCCAAGGGTCCCCTGTCGGAATTCAATCAGACAATGCCACAGCAGTGGCATATATCAATCATCAGGGGGGCACCAGGAGTCGTGCAGCCCAGAGGGAAGTAAATTACATCCTGAAATGGGCAGAAAAATATGTCCCAGCCATATCTGCGGTATTCATTCCAGGAGTGGAGAATTGGAAGGCGGACTTTCTAAGTCGCCAGCAATTAGGCCCAGAGGAAGGGTCCCTTCACCCCGAGGTTTTCTGGACAATATGTCAGCGGTGGGGAACATCGGATGTAGATCTTCTAGCATCCAGATTCAACGCAAAGGGGGACAGGTTTGTCTCTCGGACAAGGGATCCCCTAGCTTGCGGCTCGGATGCCCTAGTGTTCCCTTGGGATCAGTTCAAGCTGATATATGCATTCACACCGCCAATGGTTACCTCGATTACTCCGCAGAATCAGGGTAGAAAAGAAACAGTGATTCCGGTGGCTCCAGCGCGGCCCCGAAGAGCGTGGTACGCGGAGATTGTAAAATTTCAGTGGGGAGTCCTTGGACTCTCCCACGTCGTCCGGCTTTCGCAAGGACCGATATACCACCCTTCCTTACCAGCCCTAGGTTTGACGGCCTGGCTATTGAAGCCCACATTCTAAAAAAGAGAGGGCTCTCTAATGCTGTGGTATCTACCATGATCAATGCCAGGAAGCCGGTATCCAGGCAGATCTACTATAGAATCTGGAAGGCGTACATCGCGTGGTGTGAGGCCAAGAAATGGCATCCACATAAGTACGTAATAGGTAGGATTCTGGACTTCCTACAGTGGGCTTGTAGATAGGAAGCTTGCCTTGAGTACTATCAAGGGTCAGATTTCGGCCTTGTCAATATTTTTTCAAAGGCCCTTGGCTTCGCATTCACTAGTCAAAGCCTTTATACAAGGAGTGTTGCGTATTAGTCCTCCGGTTAATATTCCCATATGTCCATGGGATCTAAACTTGGTTCTGTCGGTTCTACAGAAACAACCATTTGAACCATTACAGCATATTTCCTTGGTGCTTCTCACCAGGAAATTGATTTTTCTAGTAGCCATTTGTTCGGCTAAAAGAGTATCGGAATTAGCAGCTATGTCCTGTAAGGAGCCATATCTGGTTATCCATAAGGACAGAGTAGTGTTACGTCCTCACCCAGCCTTTCTTCCTAAGGTGGTATCGAGTTTTCATTTGAACCAAGATGTGGTTCTTCCTTCTTTTTTCCCCAAACCTACTTCGGTAGAGGAAAAGTTATTGCATTCTTTGGATGTAGTAAGAGCAGTTAAAGCTTATCTAAAAGCCACTGCTCAGATTCGCAGAACGGATACTTTGTTTATTCTGCCGGAAGGCCCCAGAAAGGGTCAGGCAGCGTCAAAATCTACTTTAGCCAAGTGGATTCGACAGGTCATAATACAAGCCTATAGCTTGAGAAGTAGACCGCCTCCGTTCAAAGTTAGGGCGCACTCCACGAGAGCAGTTGGAACTTCATGGGCAGTGCATCACCAGGCCTCCCTGGCTCAAGTCTGTAAGGCCGCAACATGGTCTTCAGTACACACGTTTACTAGGTTCTACCAGGTGGACGTTAGAAGTCAGGAGGATGTCGCCTTTGGGCGCAGTGTGTTGCAGGCCGCAAAAGATCCTCATGTCTGATAGCGCTCAGCTTATATATGGTGTATCCCCCCCCTCATTTGGCATTGCTTTAGGACATCCCATTAGTAATGACTATGTCGCTCTGTGTCCCGTGATGTACGAGAAAGAAAATAGGATTTTTATAACAGCTTACCTGTAAAATCCTTTTCTTGGAGTACATCACGGGACACAGAGCTCCCGCCCCTCTTTGGGGACACTTATTGCTTTGCTACAAAACTGAGGTGCTCCCGGATGGGAGGGGCTTATATAGGGGAGGGTACTTCCGGTTTTGGAAGTTGCCAGTGCCAGCACCTGACGGTAACTATATAACCCATTAGTAATGACTATGTCGCTCTGTGTCCCGTGATGTACTCCAAGAAAAGGATTTTACAGGTAAGCTGTTATAAAAATCCTATTTTTTCCTGTAGAGATTCCTGGTAAGCTTTTCTTGCCAAGCCGTGCATACAGATGGCCATTCAAAAGAACCGCCGTTCTTTTGAACGGCAAGAACACGGTCACGATATCGACTACAACGAGCATGCGCTCGTCACATTCGATGCCGCCGTCGCCGCCATCTTGCTTCACCCTACACTACCCTTGTAAGCTACCACGCATGCGTCAAAGTCTCATCGAGCATGCGCGGGCTTACCGGAGGACGAGAAAAAAAAAAAGAGAGCAGGTTCTCTATTTTTCTCGTCGAGTTTCCCGGCAGTTTTCTTGATGAGAAACCATACACACGACCGGTTTTCTCGGCAAAAAGCTCTCCCAGCAGTTTTCTTGCTGGTTTCTTGCCGAGAAAACCGGTCGTGTGTACGAGGCTTTACTCTAAGCTTCTCCTGATCCTCTGTTGTGGGGGGGTCACGGAGCTCTGGTAAGCAGGCATTACTTTCAGTTCGGTGGTGGATTTCACAAGTTTCTTTCTTCATAATGAGAGGATTTTTCCATGGAGGAATTCCATTATAGACTTTTTTTCTGCACGGGTGTACCGATCTTTCAATATATGAACTACAAGTCACTAATTTGTGTTTTGATTAATTACATGAACTTTTAACCCTTTGTTCAGGGTCACATACATTTTTGGACTATTTCATTGATATATTATGTGGCATATTTGGAATCCTTTGATATTCCCATTGTGCCACCTCACCACTGTCATATTTTGAGGTGTTGTTTCACTCATTCAGGGCGATTTTCAATCACAGCTGTCAATCATTTACTGTGATTTTACATTTATATTCACTTTCAGTGTTGATGTTTTGTTATGCTTCACAATGTTTTTGCAATAATATGCACTTAGTTGTGTCACCTCTATAGGGTTAGCGCAACCATATTTTTTTTTTCCATATTTTGTTCACAGAAGGTTTGCTGCTTTCCAACATTTCATCCCATTCATATCATTTATTTGGGGATTTGAGACCAACAATTTCTCAGCGCAGTTTCTTCCCCCATTTTTCCAATACTTTATGTCACACCGTATTTGCGCAGCGGTCTTACAAGCGCAATCTTTGAGGAAAAAAAATACACTTTTTGGAATAAAAAAAATAAATAACAAAAATAACATAACGGCGTAACATTATCTTTCACATTTTACAAAAAAATTGGGCTAACCATACGATTTTTTTTTTTTTTAATTCATGAAAATGTTTTCCCCCCCCAAAAAAATTGCGTTTAAAAAATTGCTGCGCAAATATCATGTGACATAAAAAGTTGCAATGGCCGCCATTTTATTCCCTAGAGATATATATATATATATATATATATACATACATATATATATATATATATATATATATATATATATATATATATATATATTAGGGCTGTGGAAATTAACTATTAATTCCTCGATGAATTTTTTTGATCGATCAAAATTCTTTTGATCGGTACTCACCTCTCCGCCGGCTTCCGGGAGTTCCATCGGAGATCTGGTGACGTCACGGACACCGGTGGGGCTTGCCGTGTCCATCTGAAAGGCTCCTTTGCTGGGCCTTCAAATCTGCATGCCGGCGGGACCTTACTATCTGCCACACGCAAGGGCTGTTACACTTCCCTCTATCACTTCCCTCTATCACTTCCCTCTATCAACCTGGGATTCTACAGCCATCCACTGGGAGTTGTGATAGTTCCCCTCACGGGACATCTACATGCCGATGGACTGATGGTAACCCCTCCTCATCTGGATTCAGCAGTGGTATCGTTGTACACATTTTTATACCAGTATCATACTTCGCTACATGTTTTTATGACTGCTTTTGCTGCCGTTTGGTATTACTCGCACCATTTTTACAGTTTATGAAGCTACATCGATTTTATCTCCAGTGCAATATTTATTTTGTTACCTACTTGAAGACTATAAAAGTTTTAATGCTATTCCCATCGAGCGCTGCCTTTGTGTGTTTTTTGTATCCTGCTATCCATTTTTCCAGTGGTTGGTAGCTGCACTGGGAATCAGCTAAAAGTAGTTGGATCTGTATGTGCGTTATAATTAATCGAAATTAGTCGATTAATCGATTAAAAAAAAAAATCAGTTAATCGAACAAGAAAATTTCAATCAGTAACAGCCCTAATATCAGTGGGGGCCCGTCCATAGGGGGCGCCCGGGCGCCGCCCCCCCCCCCCCCCCTCCTGTGGTCACCAAAAAAAACAGGCCCTTTAAGAGTTTTTTTTTTACACATGGCGGCGCGACCATAGTGGGCGCAGAAGCGCCGCTACCGCTCGCTTCTGCGCCCGGCCGTCACTCACCACAACAATACATAGGTTCATGCATTGCATGAACCTATGTATTGCTGCCGCCCACTATTCAGATGGCCGGCCCCTTGAGCGCCGGCCATCTGAGTCACAGCGTCTGATTGGCCTTTAGAAGTGCCTATCAGAGCCAGCAGGCTCTGATAGGCTTCCCGACTACAGCCTGAGGGCTGCAATCGGCTTCTAAATACCTAATGAGAGGACGCACAGGGGTGCGTTTCCTGGCCAATCAGGTTCACCGGGTCTGGTTACCGGTAACCTGATTGGCTGAAGTGACATCGAGGGCGGGAGAAGACATTGAGGACGGAAGAAGGACGGCGCTGACTCGAGGAAGGTAAGTGCAGGGCTGGGGGGGACAAACTGGCTGCATTATGAGGACAAACTGGCTGAATTATGGGGGAGAAACTGGCTGAATTATGGGGGAGAAACTGGCTGAATTATGGGGGAGAAACTGGCTGAATTATGGGGGAGAAACTGGCTGAATTATGGGGGAGAAACTGGCTGAATTATGGGGGAGAAACTGGCTGAATTATGGGGGAGAAACTGGCTGAATTATGGGGGAGAAACTGGCTGAATTATGGGGGAGAAACTGGCTGAATTATGGGGGAGAAACTGGCTGAATTATAGGGGAGAAACTGGCTGAATTATGGGGGAGAAACTGGCTGAATTATGGGGGAGAAACTGGCTGAATTATGGGGTAGAAACTGGCTGTATATTGGGGTAGAAACTGGCTGTATATTGGGGGAGAAACTGGCTGTATATTGGGGTAGAAACTGGCTGTATATTGGGGTAGAAACTGGCTGTATATTGGGGTAGAAACTGGCTGCATATAGGGGAGAAACTGGCTGCATATAGGGGAGAAACTGGCTGCATATAGGGGAGAAACTGGCTGCATATAGGGGAGAAACTGGCTGCATTATGGGGGAGAAACTGGCTGCATTATGGGGGAGAAACTGGCTGCATATAGGGGAGAAACTGGCTGCATATAGGGGAGAAACTGGCTGCATATGGGGGAGAAACTGGCTGCATTATGGGGGAGAAACTGGCTGCATTATGGGGGAGAAACTGGCTGCATTATGGGGGAGAAACTGGCTGCATTATGGGGGAGAAACTGGCTGCATTATGGGGGAGAAACTGGCTGCATTATGGGGGAGAAACTGGCTGCATTATGGGGGAGAAACTGGCTGTATATTGGGGGAGAAACTGGCTGTATATTGGCGGAGAAACTGGCTGTATATTGGGGGAGAAACTGGCTGTATATTGGGGGAGAAACTGGCTGTATATTGGGGGAGAAACTGGCTGTATATTGGGGGAGAAACTGGCTGCATTATGGGGGAGAAACTGGCTGCATTATGGGGGAGAAACTGGCTGCATTATGGGGTAGAAACTGGCTGCATTATGGGGGAGAAACTGGCTGCATTATGGGGGAGAAACTGGCTGCATTATGGGGGAGAAACTGGCTGCATATGGGGGAGAAACTGGCTGCATATAGGGGAGAAACTGGCTGCATTATGGGGGAGAAACTGGCTACATATAGGGGAGAAACTGGCTGCATTATGGGGGAGAAACTGGCTGCATTATGGGGGAGAAACTGGCTGTATATTGGGGGATTAACTGGCTGCATTATGGGGGATTAACTGGCTGCATTATGGGGGAGAAACTAGCTGCATTATGGGGGAGAAACTGGCTGCATTATGGGGGGGAAACTGGCTGCATTTGGGGACAAACTAGTGGCGTTTGGGCACAGTGGCTGCGTTTAATGGGCACAGTGGCGGCAATTGATGATTTTTTTTTTTTCAGTTTGTTTGCGCCCCCCCAAAAAATTTGAGCACCAGCCGCCACTGCCTAATATATATATATATATATATATATATATATATATATATATATATGTTTGGGTGCTCTGAGTAATTTTCTAGCAAAAAAAATGATGATTTTTACATGTAGGAGAGGAGTGCTGGAATTCGTGCGGTATGAAAGTTGTTAAAGCAGAGCCTTCATTTCCTGTTTTGGTCACCAGCACAGGAAGTGAGGTGAAATCTCCACCACGAAGACACAAACTGCAATGAAAACCCGATAGGCGTTATAAACCTTCCTCTCTGTAACCAAGACCACAAAATAGGTTTTGTCTGGAGTTTGGCATGAAACACCACACGAAGTAACAGGAGATTTAGAAGGAGGTCGGGACATATTTTTGTCACCCAGAGGCAGAACACGGACACATAGGGCTGATCACACACACATCTGACAGCACTATACAGGCCCCGAGTCAGGGACATACTGTATATATATATATATATATATAAAAGGCATGGATGGCAAATAAAACATGAAGCATTCTGGGAGAAAGGCATCAAGCAAACATAAAAAAATAAAAAGCTCCTGTCCCTGACAGACAGACAGACGCACACACACACACACAGATTTGTCTTCACTCACTTTGGAGGTGGGCAAGCTATCGACCAGCGATACGTACAGTGACACTCTCTTTGCTCTTGTCGGTGGCGCTCTCCTTCTCTTTGGTCGTGACTGCGGTTTCGGCGGGCGGAGGTTGGGTGCTGGCTGCGGCCGGCGCCGATTTATCGAGCTCGGGCTCCGCTTCTTGCTGCGTCACCGTGGCTGTGGGTAAAGATAAAGACAAGCATTAATGCAAGACACGTTCCTTCCCAGATGACAATGATAAACGGCAAACAGTAAAAGCATCATCACCGCTCTCACTGTCTCCGCACAGGAAATGACCGGGCGACTGCTTCATGCGGCATTAAAGCTAAACCTTTGCCGGCGGCTCTGAATCCAGGCTGCCAAATGACCACCTGGAATCAATCACAGTTATGGCCTGAGATGCAGGGCTAGGGGGCTTCATTTACAAAAATTTGTTTTCTGCCTGCAGATGGTGCTATGGACTAAAAGTGTCAGTGTACTGCTGTTTAATACCGTAGTTATCAGGTACAATTATAGGATTAGAAAGGATCAAATAAAATATTCGAGAAAAAATAAATAAAAATAAAAATAAAACCCTTCACGCCTAAGACCCCTTTCACGCTGAAGGCAGTTTTCAGGCATTTTAGCGTTAAAAATAGCGCCTGTAAACTGCCTCGCATGCCACCCCAGTGTGAAAACTCGAGTGCTTTCACACTGGGGGGCGGTGCGCTTGCGGGACAGGAAAAACAAGTCCTGCAAGAAGCACCTTTGGGGCGGTTTGGGAGCGTTGTATACAGCGCTCCCAAAACGCTCCTCTCCCCGTTGGAATGAATGGCCAGTGTTTCCAAAGAGCCTGAAAAGTGCTTTCAGGGGTTAAAAGCTCCCCGCTATCGGCCAAAAAGCGACGCTAAAAAACAGTAAAGCGCCGCAAAAACTATCGGCGCTTTACCACCAACGGACCCCACCGCCCCAGTGTGAAAGGGGTCTTGCATAGGTTGAAAAAAAGACATTCTAGTTCAACAAATAAAGAAAAAAAAACAAAAAACACAGTTGATCCAGAGAAAGTTGAAAATCCCCAGCAAAGCATGATCCAACTTCCTCCAGCAGGGTAAAAAAAATTCCTTCCTGACCCCCCCCCCTACGAGAGGCAATTAATCAGATATTCCCCGGATAAACCAGACACTAACCCCCTCCCCCGCCCACATACATCTCACCTTGTCAAGATGCCTCGCCCCCCCCCCCCTTTTAACTTTTATCCCCTTTACCTGCTTTACCCACATTATTTCATTGGACATTATTTTTAATATCCCCTTTCCTTGCCCTTACTAGGGCGGGCACACTTCTGCATCATGTTCATCATGATTGCAATAAATTTGGCATTGAATAAAAGTGTTAGACTAGTAGATGACCCAAATAATTTATGATTACTAAGACCCCTTTCACACTGGGGGCTACCCATCCGTTAGCGAAAGTTTGTTTTTTTGTGATCCGATGCCACCACCATTGATTTTCGAAATTCGGCCGGGAATATTCTTTTCTCGCACGATTCTCCCATCATTGATTAGAAAATCGTTAGTTTTTAAAAAAAATTCCAACATGTCCGATTCCTCAAATTTGATTGCCGCACGAAAATCGGCTGTTGATGCAGCCCCACTAACGGTGCGAAATTCGTCCGAAAATACTTTTGATACGATTTTCGAAAGAAAATTCTTTCAAAATTCGAACCGTGTATGGCCGGCTTTAGGCTACTTTCACACTGCAGCCGCTCGTTTTAGTGACGATTTACCGTAGTTTTAGCAGCGGCCGCTAGAGTGGGGCACCTTTAACCCCGCTCGCTAGCGGCCGAAGAAGGGGTTTAAAAGCGCCCATGTTGCGGCGCTTTCACCGCCCCTGTCCATTGCAATGAATAGGCAGCACTTCTGAAGCGACTGAAAAGCGCCCCTTATTCGGCCGCTAGCGGGGGGGGGGGGGGGGTTAAAGGCACCCCACTAGCGACCCAAAAACGCTGCTAAAAATGATGGTAAAACGTCACTGAAACGAGCGTCGCTATACTGCCTACACGGCCACAGAGTGAAAGTAGCCTAAAGCCCCTTTCAAACTGGGGCGGTGGGTGCGTTGGCGGTAAAGCGCTGCTATTTTTAGCGGCGCTTTACCGTCAATTTTGCGGCGCTATTTGGCCGCTAGCGGGGCGCTTTTACTCCCCCCCGCTAGCAGACGAGAAAGGGTTAAAACCACCGCAAAGTGCCTCTGCGGAGGTATGCACACCGCTCCTTCACCGCTCCAAAGATGCTGCTAGCAGGACTTTTTTTACCGTCCTGCTAGCGCACCGCCTCAGTGTGAAAGCCCTCGGGGCTTTCACATTGGAGAGACAGCAGCAGCTGTTTCAGGGCGCTTTGCAGGCGATATTTTTAGCGTTATAGCGCCTGCAAAGCACCCCAGTGTGAAAGGGGTCTAAGAGTAAAACAAATCTTAATTCCTAAGCACAATTTTGCTTATACGACCTTTACGACCTTATACCTGACTGTGTGCAGGACTTCATGTGCTCTGGCCAGTGGGCTTGCTGGCAGGGATAGTCGCAGTAGCTCGTGTTCCAGCAGCAGTAGAAGATGGCTTCCTTCTTGCAGTTGGCACACCACTGTTTCTTCTTCGTCTCGTCCACCGCCTGCTGTTTCTCCAGCTCCGTTTGCTTCTTGACTTCCGCTATGAGCCGGTCCCTCTCCTGCTCCAGACTCTGCCTCATCTCAGCCATCGTGAGTTCTAGATCAGGACAGGAACATTATTAGGACTCAAGACTGACATCACATGCAACGGCTTACAATAAAAACACTGGATTCTTATTAGGCTCGGCTCACACTAATGCGATTCTCATGCGATTTCCAGTGTGACTTCTGTGAGTGAAGTCGCATCAGCATTAGACAAGAAGCAATTCCTAAAAAAAAGACTTTGATGGGATCAGTGTTTTGTTTTTAACCCTTACCTCTCCTCCAGGGCCGCCATCAGGAATTTTGGGGCCCCGTACACAGCTTCAGGCATGGGCCCCCTGGAGCAGAGGCGAACCGGGGGGGTGGGGGGCGGGGTGCTGCCGCCGCAAATTGTAAAGCGGGAGGGGCTGCCGCGAATTGTGAAGCGGGGGGGTGCTGCCGCCGCGAATTGTCGGGGTGGGGCTTTGGGTGCTGACGAACAAAACAACAGAACAAATAAGAAAAAAGGGGGGTTGCCATCCAGGGACCTCCGGGCCTCTGGGCCCCTTACAAAAAAAAAATAAAAAAAAATAAAAAAAATTTTTTATAACTTTTTTTTTTTTACAATTGTTTTTTTGTAAGGGGCCCAGAGGTCCCCGGATGGCAACCCCCCACCTTCTTTTTTTTTTTATAAAAAATTTAAGGGTGGGGGTTGCCATCCGGGGCCCTGGGGACCTCCGGGCCTCTTACAAAAAAAAAAGGGGGGTTGCCATGCGGGGCCCTGGGGACCTCCGGGCCCCTTACAGGTGTACTGCCTGTACCCCCCTGATGGCGGCCCTGCTCTCCTCCCTGGTCATCCGTACTGCATAAAAAAATTCTTCCCAAGCACATTCCATTCACAGCTGAGTGCAGCCTTTTTTTTTTTCGCGCGTTGCGCATAGGGCAAACCCTTCGCCAGCATGAGCTGACCTACTCGTGACCGGCTACCCAAAGTAGCTCAAGAGCCTTTTAGGTCATGGAGCGTTGCGTGTTTTTTTTAGTACACAAGCATTTTGTCACACGGCAAAACATGCGCCTGCTAGCCATAAATGGGGTGTTAACAATTCGGCTGCATTCACATCTGCGCGTCTCCGAACGCCCTGCAAACCGCACAGAAAAATGCGCACTTTTGCTGCCCGTTTTGGAAACGCGTATCGTGGTTGTGCCGCCATAGAGGCTCGTGAACCGTGAATAGGGTGTCAATAACAATTAGGTTTCATTCACATCTGCAACTTAATGCCCCGTACAGACGATCGGACATTCCTGACAACAAAACCGTGGATTTTTTTTTCCCACGGATGTTGGCTCAAATTTGTCTTGCATACACACGGTCGCACAAATGTTGATGGAAATTCCAAACGCCAAGAACTAAAGGGAAGTTTAATACCAGTCATGTTAGTAGATGTTTGGTGAGAGACGATTCGTGCTTTTCAGCCTTGTGCTCTTCAGTCCATTACAGCTTGACGAATGTGCTATCTCCATTACGAACGCTAGTTTTACCTGACCGAGCGCTCCCGTCTCGTACTTGATTCAGAGCATGCGTGGAATTTTGTGCGTCGGAATTGTCCACACACACACGATCGGAATTTACGAGAACGGATTTCGTTGTCGGAAAATTTGAGAACCAGCTGTCAAATTTTTGTTGGTCGGAAATTCCGACAGCAAAGGTCCGATGGAGGCCTACACACGTTCGGAATTTCCGACCAAAAGCTCCCATCGAACATTTGTTGTCGGAATGTCCAATCGTCTGTACGCGGTATAATTGTGCTGCAAACCGCACAGAAAACGCACGCTTTGCCACGCATTATGGAAACCCGCTGCAAACGAGCATTGCACTTGCGTTGTCATTATGATCCTTATAATTAGGATCCCCTGGTGTCATAGATCTGAGGACGCAGGCCAACTAGACAAACGAGTTCTTCATTGTCCAGAAAATCTTTTTTGCTTCCCGTCTCCATCTTTCCAGCAGACGGAGTGCATGTGGCTGGGAGGAGGAGGATGTGCGTGGGAGGAGATTTTTTAGCAGCATGGATGATTTAGGAGAGGAGTACAGGATTAAAAAAAAAAAAAAAAAAAAAGTCTGAAGTCACAGCAGGGTCGCAGAGATAACATGAAGCTGCGCCTTTTGTGACTTTAGATCTATGAGGCGGAAGTCGCACAGAAGTCACACAAAAGTAGTGCAGGGACCTTTCTCAAAGTTCCAGCACACCAAGGACCTGCAGAATGAGTCCAAAGCTTTATTCAGCGATCACATCGTTACAGGCAGATTGCAACGTTTAGGAGCCACGGCAGGATCCCCTTCATCAGGCATGTGACTGTGATTGCCTGATGAAGGGGGTCCTGTGTGCTACCGAAATGTTGCAATCTGCTGTAACGATCGCGGAATGAAGCTTCGGACTGGTTCTGGAGGTCCTTGGTGTGCCGGTAACATTCTCTTGCTCCCCCGATTAGTCGCGGTTCCAGCCGGTGGTCGCTTCAGCACCCACTTATATGCACCGCCATTTCTACAGCACCGTGTGCGTCAGGAATAGTGCGTTGGAATCTATGCATCGCAAGTCGCAGCAGGGTGAACCGGGACTAATTAAAAAATATCATATCAAAACACAACTAAAAAGGTAAGGCACCGGATCATTGATACCTGCCACAGACAAGGCCCCCACTGCTCTACATCTACACAAGTTCTGGGCAGAGCAGTCCTCCTCAGAATAATACACAGTGATGCCCTGTCCCATCCAGTGGCGGCTGGTGCTAAATATCCCCCCCCCCCCCCAGACGGACGGAAAGGCGGCAAACGCCCGCGGGAGATCCATAGGATGGCAGTCACTCACCAGGCTCATACTCACCCGGCTTATCGTAGATCTCTATGACCATCAGCACCTGGTAGCTCCGCCCTATGGTGTAGATCCGGCTGATGGAGGGGCATTGCAGCCACATGGCCGCCAGCGCCTCTCGTAGCTCGGAGTAGCGGTGATACTCGAAGGAGATGCCGCCCCCCCCCCCGGTTCCCAGCTCAGCCTGCGCCTCCTGCCCTCGGAGGACAAGCAGCAGCCGATGAGCAGAAGAAGGAGCCCGCAGGTGGTCAGCCACAGGGAGCCCCGGCTGAGACTCCCTAGCCAATCAGAACTCGCTTTGCTTTCTGATTGGCCGGGAGGAGAATCAGGAAGATGGTAGAGAATATACATTTTCTATTGTCACACAAGTGGGTGGGCTCAGGGCACAGTATTCTGCCCCTCCGAGTCCACCCCTTCTGAAGCGAATTAGAGCCTCAGGCTCTAATCATGTGTATCAAAAATAAATAAAAAATCCATGCGTTTGGCGCCCTGCATGTAGATCAGGGGCCAGACGCATAGATACAGGAGCAGCGCCCCTGCGCCCCTAATGGATGGGCCACCACGGGTCCCATCTGTGATAGATATGGAAAAAAGACCTATTCACAGTGACTCTGTTGGCTAGCTCACTGGCCAGGCTGGGGTGGCTACTGGATTATCCGGCCTTTCGCCCAGCTCGGCTGTTGACTAAAGATCTGAGAAGGAAAAAAAAAAAAAAAGGGAAAAGGTTATGGAGGAAGAGGTCCCAGCAAGGAGCTAGGTCCTTACTCCTACACTAGGCAGAAGGAACGAAGCTGCCCATAGCAGAGAGAGGGGGGGTTTACTACCAACTAGGGCGGTGCTGCGTTTCTTTTTCTTTTTTTCTGCCACGTGTCCTACTCCTGAAGGTGGCGCTATAACCCCCATGGTCAAGAATATGAGGAGCTGTGTCCGTCAATGAATGAAAGAGGAAAAAGACCTAGCCGGCGGTAGTTAGGACTGTGTCGGATAATATCCATTCTATCAAGCTGCAATCTCATTCCTGAGCAGCAGATGGCAGTACAAGCGTTACAACAGCGCTCTATAGATAACATGAAATTTGTATACACTTATTGCTTATAATTCACAACAACCCTCTTCAGGGAACACGTAAACACGAACGTGACAGCCCACCAGCGAGTTGAAATAGCAAAGAATAGAACAAAGACACAGAGGCCTGAACCTGCAACCTAAAAGAGAACTGTAAATTACTTTGAAATAATTATTAGTTACGGGTTATCCCCGCAGATGCCGATGTCCTACAGAATGTTTTTAGGTTTATATCAGTGTGTAATCGAACTAGACAGAACCAGAGTAAGGCAACCTAAGCAGGAGCCTAGGGCCCGGTGGATGTCCAGGGGCCCAAGGCAACCTAAGCAGGAGCCTAAGGCCCGGTGGATGTCAAGGGGGTCCAAGGCAACCTAAGCAGGAGCCTAGGGTCCGGTGGATGTCCAAGGGGCCCAAATCCACCTAAGCAGAAGCCTAGAGCATCGTGGATGTCCAGGGGGCCCAAGGCAACCTAAGCAGGAGCCTAGGGTTCCGGTGGATATCCAGGGGGCCCAAGGCAACCTAAGCAGGAGCCCAGGGCCCGGTGGATGTTCAGGGGGCACAAGGCAACCTAAGCAGGAGCCTAGGGCCTGGTGGATATCCAGGGGGCCCAAGGCAACCTAAGCAAGAGGGAGCATAGGGCCCCGGTGGATGTCCAAGGGGCCCATATCCACCCAAGCAGAAGCCTAGGGCCTTGTGTATGTCCAGGGGGCCCAAGGCAACCTAAGCAGGAGCCTAGGGTCCTGGTGGATATCCAGGGGGCCCAAGGCAACCTAAGCAGGAGCCCAGGGCCCGGTGGATGTTCAGGGGGCACAAGGCAACCTAAGCAGAAGCCTAGGTGGATGCCCAGTGGGCCCAAGGCAACCTAAGCAGGAGCCTAGGGCCCCATTGGATGCCCAGCTACAGCCTTCAACCTTCTGTAGTAAACCAGCTGAAAAGCATAATTTATCATAGCTATGCTACCGCCTGTCACTTTGCAAGAAAGGAACTACCTCTTGGCAGTATGTGTCTGATGTGGCTACGGCAGTAAAGTCAATGCAAATTTCTGCTTCTCTGCGCCTATTGCAATCTGTATTTATGTCAATCGAAAGGATGGGGAGGCGACCAAAGCTGCTACATTGCCTAGGGCCCCATTCTACCGTAATCCCTCTGTGGTCATATATCTGTGGTCCAATGACTGATGGCTCATGTGTGGATCCTTGGCTACGCCGGACACGTTTCGTCACTATCATATGACTTCCCCATGTGCAGATCATTGGCTCCACCCCGACATGTTTCGTCACTGTCAAAAGGCTTCCTCATGTGCAGATCAACCTGTCCAGCACTTTTTTTTTATATAAACATGAAAATGTAGATTACAAAACATAGGTTATATGGAACCCCTTTGATAATGATTCTTCTCCTTACCCAGGTTATGCTTCATTTCTGAGAGCTCCTGCTGATGAAGCCACTGCAGTTTCTCAATCTCGATTCTTAATCGGCGAATCTGTGATGAGGACAAGATATTAAGTGGGAGAGCAAACATCAAACAAGCTGTCCTATAACTAAAGCTGCTTTCTAGTGAATAACTCTGAGGTCATTATTTATAGTTTAAATGAAAGTACACCCTACTATCCTTTGAAGCTAAGGATGCTGAAGTGACTGACCTCAGGTAAAACACAGAGATAAAACAAATCCTCATACGTAAGTTGTACCTGTTTATCTGCCGCCATCTCTTCTCTACAACCGTTCAAACTGCAGAATTTATACAGCTTCTCTGAACTACAGACCTCTCTGTGACTTAAGGTGAAACTTTGGGCCACAATTACAGATGGGTGAACAGGCAGGGATTTTAAAGCAGAATACAAGCTTTTTCTTTTCTGCATTAAAGTTACTTATTTGCCTGTCCGGACCTGTACAGCGAGCCATGCACATGCAGCTCACTGTACAATTTCGGCAATGCCGAATCTGACTCAACTCCTGCGTCTGATCAGGAGTGATGTCATCCCCACCTGGCCAATGACAGCACCCAGCGATCGAGACCCGGAAACTGGCCGCCCGAAGATGTCAGCGGCCGAACGGGGAGCTCGGGAGCGAAGCGGCGGGTATAGTTCCACTTTAAGCTCGCCATAGATGAGCGTTTTTTTTTTTTTTTGGTTCAACAAGCGGGTTGAACAAAAAAAAGGAACAGACCCAATTGCTCCATGCACACTTTTGATGTGGATGGGGGAATCCTCCCGCTGTGTCTTTGTATCCTGACAATGGGGAGAATTCTCCACCGTCGGAAAACGCTGATCAGTGCTGCAGGCTGTGGTCACACGCCAGCATCCTTAACAACCAGTGAATAGCAGAGCCAGTACCCACCGCCATCCTTAACAAGTTGGTGGGTGTTGGCTCCTTAGCAACCAGCTATTCACTGGTCGTTAAGGACACTGGCGGGTGCCAGCTACTTAACCAGTGAATAGCAGAGCTGGCACCCACCGGCATCCTTAACAAGCTGGTGGGTGTCAGCTCCTTAGCAACCAGCTATTTACTGGTCGATAAGGACACTGGCGGGTGCCAGCTACTTAACCAGTGAATAGCAGAGCTGGCACCCACCGGCATTCTTAACCAGCTGCTCACCGCATATGCACTGCGTTAAATTTTAACACAACTCATTTAAAATCCGTATAGATCATTTTAAAGCGTAGCAGGCCTAAGGCATTAAAAACCATCACAAAAATAAAGAGAAAGCATGAAAATATTCCGCAGCCACATCAAAAACTGCTGAACCATCCTTTCCCTTTAAATGGCAGTCATACACACGGCATACCTCTGCTATGGTGCTTCCCGTTGTGTTTTTGGACAGGTCATTGTAGATTTCTGTCATCGTGCCCTTAATGGCCTCCATCATCTGAAAACAAGGGAGAAAGCCAAATTAAGACGCATCACACTAGGTTCCCGGCAAATGGTGATGAAGACAATTCAGGAAAAAACTCAGAAAAAAAACCCAAATACAAAACAATCACATTGAGATCAAATGTTGAGAGTGAGCCAAATATTATTTCTTCAAAAATTAAAAAAAAAATTCAACACAGCATGCAATAGCCCCAAGTTTTCACAGCAGCCAAAACTGTACATATCATCAAGAATGCTTGCAGATAGAGTGACCCTCCGGGGAGGTAACAGTTAGTCCAGAAACGTCAGAATGAGACCCTCTCCGGTTTAGCTCACCTTGCTGGTGTATTTGGCGATGTCGGCGGCCACGTCGGCGGAGGCTGTGGCGATGGGCAGGTCACTGGTGATGGAGGAGCTCAGGGATTGCGCCGGGCTGGTCACCATGGCCAGTGGCGGAGCGCTGGTCACCAGCGTTATGGTGGACGTAGTTGTGGTCAGCGTGACTTCCTTCTGCTGCACAGCTACAATCACAAGAGGATTACGTGAGATGAACATATAAAAACATATAAAAACGCTGACCATTGCAGCTAGTATATTATTAGCATTTCAGAACGGACAGCGCACCCAGAATACTTTAAATGTTCTTTACCTACTACATCCCACATGAATAATTATGCTACCAAAATTAGAGTGTGCTGTAAATAGACTTGATCTTATGTCTTGGTTCAGTTAGAGAGGAAGGCTGACAGAAGCTTTGCAGTGCTAAAGTTCACAAATGAGGGAAAAAGGAGAGACTATCAGGGAGATAAGATAAGACACTATCCTTGTACAAGGGACAGTGCTCAGGGGTGGGTAGGGGGGCGGAGGCAAGGAGTGACTCAGAAGGAGGGAGTTCCTGCACCTATTCTCTGAGAAAAAAAATCCCTGGGTGTAAGCAATTTACATACCTTATGAAGCCTGACTGGAATACTCCCAGGACAATGCTAAGTACTGGCAGGACGTTGCTAAGTGAGGCCTAGTCCTCACTGCTCACCTCCACCATCACAGGAGGGAGCTCTCAAATACTGAGCTTAGAGCTACTGCATCAGGGGAGAGAAAAAAAAAAGAGTATGTGAGGGGTTGAATCAGAGAAAGAGCTCACTTTTGGGATGGTGGAGGTGAGAAGTGATGGCTAGGCCTCACTTAGCAACGTCCTGAAAGTATTCCAGACAGGCTTCATGAGGTACATAAATGGCCTACACCTATAGCAGGGCTGCACAGTTTGTTTTAATCTACAAACATCCCTTTACCTGCATAGGCAGTTTTTTTGTAAAAGGTGAACTATCCCTTTAAAAACAGTATAGACACATACCGTATATACTCGAGTATAAGCCGAGTTTTTCAGCACATTTTTTTGTGCTGAAAATGCCACCCTCGGCTTATACTCGAGTCAGTGTCCATCTTCACATTTGTGCTCCTGATCCCAGCCAGCCGTAGGTCCTCTGGACCCCAAGCTTGGCACACAGGTAGCCCCCTCTTCCTCTACAAGTGTGTAAAGTTTGTTGTCCGGGGGACCTACGGCCGGGGAGCACCGTTTTTTCAAAGCCGGGCACCCCTTCCATAGACTCCCATGTTAAATGGTCATTTCTCCTGTGAATTTGGGGACCCGGTACTGGCCGGCCCTAGGTGCCTCGGACCCCAAACATGTAGCCCCACTCTTCCTCTACAAGTGTGCAAGGTTTGTTGTCCAGGGGACCTACGGCCGGGGAGCACCGATTTTTCAAAGCTGGGCACCTCTTCCATAGACTCCCATGTTAAACGTCAGTCTAGTCACACAACGCCGGAGATCAGGTAGGGAGATTGGGCACAGTGAGGCATGGGCACAGTGACAGTGAGGCATGGGCACAGTGAGACATGCAGATGGACACCCTAGGCTTATACTCGAGTCAATACGTTTTCCCAGTTTTTTGGGGTAAAATTAGGTGCCTCGGCTTATATTCGGGTCGGCTTATACTCGAGTATATACAGTATTTTTTATGTTTTACATTAAACCTGCAAAAGGGGCCGGCCTGAAGCCATCTACCAGGACTTAACTTTAAAGCAGAGCTCCAGTCTCCTAATCAATTCCTTAACAAAAGCACCCCAGTGAATCTTAGTACTCATACTATATAAATGGTCATCACTAAATGGCGGACCGTTGGCCAAATGTGGAGCGTATGACATTACCATTCAGACTGCCGCAGTACTGCCATTTAGCAGCCCCCCCCTGCCATTGCTCTGTAATCCTCACAGAGCCGACAGCGTGTGGCGGGACAGTTCTAGGTGGAGGGCGGAGCTGCCCGAGGTTAACAAGCAGGTGATTGGCTGCTAGGATGAAGGGCGGTCCTAGCAACCAATCACCATCTTGCAACACCCGCCCCTCCATCCAGACATGCTGAGCCTCCCTCCGATCTGTGTAGGGTAAGGCAGTGAGGGAGGGGGGCAAAGTTACAGGGAGTGAATGTGTGCGCTGAGGACATGGAAGTGGAGCTACTGAGGACATCAAAGTGGGGGGGGGGGGCTGAGGACTGGGATCCCCCTCCCCCCACAGTAATAGTCCCAACCCAAAGATGCATTGCTTGCCCCGTCCTCAGCAGTCAGATAAATGATGGAGATAAACTGATTGGATGTTGCTGTCTTGTTTCCTTGGTATCCTACCTCCTGTTGGTGGGGACTAAACCTCAGAATCTTTGAAACCCCCCCCCCAGTGTACCACAAGAAAATATTGTATGTGTGAAAAAGGTAGGTTATAAGGGGGCTGTGCGGTCAAAACACAAAGATCTGCGGTGCATACCTTTAACAGCCTGCCGCGTTTGGTATCTCGTGCCTTGCGGAGACTGAGGCGGCGCTGCGGTACTCGGGGGAGTCGGGGTGCTCGGGGTAGTCGGGGTGCTCGGCTGGGTTGTCGTCGTCGTTGTCGTCGTCACCGCCGTCGTCTGCTGCTGCTGCTGTTGCTGCCTTTGCACCTTCTGCATGTGCCATTTCTGCGACGAGGTCTGGAACTTGTTGGACTGGTTCCATACCACCTTGGGCGCCGTGGGTACGGTCTCCTTGGGCAGGAGGGGTCTCTGTTTCTTTACCGGGCTCCCCGTGGCCGCAGCCGGAGTGGCGGCAGAGGCTGCTGCGTTGGTGGTCACTGTCACTCCGACTGCGGGGGCGGCCTGGGCTGCAGAACGCGTCAGGATCGGGGTGTCCACGGCCGGCTGGCTGCTGCTGCTGCTGTTAGCGGAGGAAGCCTTACCTGCGCAAAAGGGACCGTTTCGTCAAAAAAAAACAGAAACACGCAAAATACAATAAAACTGATCGGCAGACTGTAACGGGTTAAAGCAAAAGTATACCCTGATCGATTTAACAGTCGCAAAAAGCAGTTGTGCCAGGATTGATAGCTGTCACATTGGTTGTGCTCTCAATCAAACTGTCAAACCATCCAATGGCTGGTGTCATAACTGATCACATGTGCAACACCATGGCAGCTGAAGGATTAAACAGAGGCCAAGATGGCAGCTTCCTTGGCTGAAAAAGATAGGAGGGTTTACTTCCACTTTAAGCCAACTAGGAAATGTCTGGGTTTAAATAAAGTTCATACAAAGACTAGCCTGAAAATGTGAGATGAGACAAATACTCTACATGCAGGGGGTCTCAAACTGGCGGCCCTCCAGCTGCTGTGGAACTACAAGTCCCATCATGCCTTTGCCTGAGGGGAGCCATGCTTGTAATTGTCAGCCTTGCAAGGCCTCATGGGACTTGTAGTTTTGCAACAGCTGGAGGGTCGCCAGTGTGAAACCCCTGCGAGTCTACATTGAGGCACTATCCCCAAAGACTCTACCCAAAAAGAGCTCCGGGACGCTTATCCCCAAAATAAAAAAAGGGTGACTCTACAGTGTGCCAGCGATGGGAAGATACACGCGACAACAAATATAAAAATCTGATCAAATTTTATTATAGAATAGAGTTAAAATGCCATCTACATGTTAAAAACATCACTACTGAAACCAACTGCAATTCATTTGTTTCTCCATAAATAAAAGGTTACAATCAACGCATGGAATCGACGCGTTTCGCATAATCTGCTTCCTCAGGACCCACGCTGGACTATACATACAAGAGATGGCTAAGGAGAAAAAAAGAAAAGGGGGGGGGCATCCCGATCTTACACCTCCAAGCTCCTTTCTCTTCAGGTAAGGCGGTAAAGGATATATATTATTATTGGCGGTATGTTCCAGTCTGGGACCAACCTTTTATATCCGCCCCCTCCGTGGGCAGCCCCTTTTCTCGATACTCTGGCTGGACCCGCATGACGGGTGTGGGGGAGGGGGGGGGGAGTTTGAAGGTGTGAGATAGGGGTATCCCTTGTTTTTTTTTTTCCTCTCTGTCTTTTAGGTCACTTTCCTGGGGCATTTTCATACATCGGATGGTGTAAACACCAAATTCAACAGTGAAATACCTCTTGAAGTATACTCTTTTTCAGTCAATAATTGTCTCGCTTGTATATACCAGTGCCCAATATTTTAACTTTTGTATACGTTTCAGACCCTATTGTTTTTTTGATAAATAAAATCAGTAATTTTTTACAAAATCTTTGACTCTCTTTTGCTGCTAAAAAGCCCCGTGGGGAAATCTCCGCTTTTTTCAAACAGGTCACTTTCCTTGACCTATGTTTTTTTTTTTACAATGTCTTTTGCGTGTTACTATGACATTATGATATACCGGTATATTGTATTTTGTTATTTTTTTAGCCATCTCTTGTATGTATACTCCAGCAGATTATGGGAAACGGGACAGCCATAAAAGGTTAGGTCCGAACTGGAATGTACCACCAAAGATATATATATATATATATATATATATATATATATCATATACCGCCTTACCCAAGGAGGAGGGGGGTTTGGATGTGTAAGATAGGGGTGCCCCTTTTCTTTTTCCCCTAGCCACCTCTTGTATATATAGTTCAGCCTAGATCCTGATGAAGCAGATTATGCGAAACGCGTCGATTCCACAGGCTGATTGTAACGCTTTATGTATGGAGAAACAAATATATTGCATTTGGATTCAGTATTGATTTTTTTTTAACCTTTAGATTGCACTTTTTTTTAATTATAGTCTGTAATAACATTTATTCAGATTTTTTATTTTTATTTCTCACGTGTATCTTCCCATCGTTGGCACACTGAAGGAGTCCAGCTTTTTGTTTGGGGATCTACCCGCATCCCATTTTGGGATGAGCGCGAGTGCCCCAGAATTCTTTTTTTGGTTAGATAAAGTTCACCGTTATAAAATAATATAAGATAAAAAAAGGGGAGGTGCTATGTGTATCAAGTATACTGCCCTCTGCTGGACAGTCTGGGAATATAGATGGGTGTTCTGATTGATTGACTCCAAAATTAGGAGAACAAATAAGTTTACATCCATGACTTACCTCAGTATGAATATACGGTCGACTGATACAAGAATGGTGGAACACATTATCTTCATATAGAATTCATATAGAATTATTTTCTGTGAGGGCTGGAGGTAAAGATTTAATTCTGGTTTATGATCAGGATTTTGTGTTTTTATAGTATTGGTTATTATTGGGGTGGGTGTTGGAGAAAGTGGTGTAGTATTTGTATTTGGTAGTTTGTTATTTTAATCAGTGTTATCTATTCTATGTTGTATTTTAATTGTATGGATATTTGTAGTGTAGTTTTAATTTTGTTTATTTGGTGCTAATGGCTGTTATTGGTCATTTTGTTGCGTTTTTGCATCTTGCTCAGTCTATTGTTGTGATCTTGTGTTTGTTAAGTGTGTCTGTGTCGTAATAATTTCCCAGTTTCCTGGGACCGCCCATGCACATTATATATATATATATATATATATATATATATATATATATATATATATATACACACACATATACATACATACACACACACACACATATATATAACAAAAATGTTACTGCAGCATACAGGGAGCCTTGACGCGGCCTGCAGCTTACACATGTATTTGCAAATGCGTGCAACTAAACCCCTGTTTTTAAACACACTGTTAGACAGGTGAATTTGTTTTGTTTCTGATTGGTTGGTAAGTTGAGCTTGGATATTCTGTGTGTTTTTTATTGACACACATATATATGTTGCGGTTTGCAAGTGGTTTACTGGGGTTATGGCTGAAGAAATCATCCATAACCCAGGTATTTTTTTTTTTGCAGCCGGCAGCTGGCTTTCTAATCAAATCTGTCCGAGCGGCTCATTAGCTGCTGGAGCGCGTTCAGAAGTGGCGGGAGGAGATGCCGCATCCCCCTTCCTTCCCGCCACTCACCACTGTTTCTCAGACTTACTGTTCTAACTTGTGCGCCCGAGAAAAGATCCGACCGTGCAGCCGGCGGGCTACAGAGGCGAACAAAGACCAGATCGTCTCTGATCGCCTCTATGGCTTTGGAGGACCAGAACGACATTATAATGTAACTTCCGGTCCAGGGTGGAAGTAGGCGGACAAAGACTATATTGTCTCCGATTGCCTCTATGGCCTTGGAGGACCAGAGCGAGATCATAATGTCACTTCCGGTTCAAGGTGGAAGTAGGCGAAGACCAGATTGTCTCCGATTGCCTCTATGGCCTTGAAGGACCAGAGCGACATCATAATGTCACTTCCGGTCCAGGGTAGAAGTAGGCGAACAAAGAGTAGATCGTCTCCGATTGCCTTCATGGTCTTGGAGGACCAGAGCGACATAAAGTTACTTCCGGTCCAGGGTGGAAGTAGGCGAACAAAGACCAGATCATCTCTGATCGCATCTATGGCCTTGGAAGACCAGAGCGACATCATAATGTCACTTCCGGTCCAGGGTGGAAGTAAACATTTTTTTTTTTTTTTTTTTTATCTTTTGCTTTTATAAAAGGGGTCAACAAGACACACAGGTCCCAGAAGACAGCAGGGACTAGTGAGGACTTGCAGCGCGACTCGCGCATGCGCAGTAAGGAACCAGGACGTGAAGCCGCAAGGCTTCACTTTCTGATTCCCTCACAGAGGATGGCGACGGCAGCAGCCGAGAGCCAAGCGACTGATCGGCTTTGGCTGCCGACATCGCGGTCACCCTGGACAGGTAAGTGTCCATTCCGCTCTTATACAAGCTGAAGCCTTTGTAAAACAGGCCTAAGAGCAGTGTGAGCAGCAAGCTTTGTTGCCGCTTTTAAAGTGTCATTCAACTCCAGTTTGTAAATGTTGAAGTTCCTGTGGTCACGTGAACAATAAGACCCCTTTCACACGGGGCAGACTCCTCCAGGAGTATGCTTGCTCAGCGGGGGGATCTGAGCAGGTGAATGACTGCAGAGCGGGCACAGACACAGCCCGTTCTCTTCTATGGGCGGTCGGATGTAAACAGACCGCCTTGTCCATTTACACCTCACTGCCATCCGATCCGCTGGGCCATGTGTCAAACACAAGGCCCGCCGGGCCATTTTATGTGGCCCTTGCACCCAGGGCTTCTTCTTTTTTTTTTTTTTTACTTCCGGGGCGTGCCTGAAAAAGGGAAGGGGGGGGTAAGAGACAAGGGCTGTGGAGGGAGATGTGTGCAGAGGTGGAAGATGAGGGAGAGTGGTGCAGAGGAAGGGTGTACACAGCGCACTCCTCTCAACCCTGCACTCTGTACACAGCGCACTCCTCTCAACCCTGCACTCTGTACACAGCGCACTCCTCTCAACCCTGCACTCTGTACACAGCGCACTCCTCTCAACCCTGCACTCTGTACACAGCGCACTCCTCTCAACCCTGCACTCTGTACACAGCGCACCTCTCAACCCTGCACTCTGTACACAGCGCACCTCTCAACCCTGCTGTCATGGACGCATGCCTCTTGGACCCACAACAAGGCTCAGACGCAGCCCCGCTAGTAGGCTTCCAACTGTAAACAGTCGCGAGCCATTGCGCATGCGCGTGCGCCAATCGTGCACGCTGACGCTGCCTTGGCTCCCAATGCCCTTTAAAAGGGGCTTCTTCTCTCCAGACTCTTGCTGTCTGATCTGCAGCTTATCCTGTGACTTGACCCTGAACCTGCACCTGTTGTTACTCTGACTTGGCTTCCTGACCCTGCTGCTATCTCCAGTCCTGACCTTTGGCTTCCTTGACCTAGTCCTGCTCATCTGTCTGCCTGATCCTCAGTTGCCTGATCCAGCCTGAACTCTGACCATCCGCTGCCTGATGCTTCTGCCTGTATCTGATCCGCTGTGCATTACCTGGCTCGTCTGACCCTTCTCCTGCCTGCTGCTTGTATCCGTATCTACCGGCATCCTCGGCTACCTGCACCCGCTGACCTGCATCATCTGACCTGCATCTTCAGCAGTCTACAGCGGTCTTCTCATCCAGTCCAGGAGAACCCAACAGTCACTCATACCCCACTGTGCTCCTTCGGCCACTGTCTCAACTCCAGTGACCTGGGAACCAGGGCTGTACGAGAGGTCTCCCTCTGCACGTCAGGCTCACCTCCAAGGTACGTGTCACCTGCACTCTGTACACAGCGCACCTCTCAACCCTGCACTCTGTACACAGCGCACCTCTCTACCCTGCACTCTGTACACAGCGCACCTCTCTACCCTGCACTCTGCACACAGCGCAATCCTCTCTACCCTGCACTCTGCACACAGCGCAATCCTCTCTACCCTGCACTCTGCACACAGCGCAATCCTCTCTACCCTGCACTCTGCACACAGCGCAATCCTCTCTACCCTGCACTCTGCACACAGCGCAATCCTCTCTACCCTGCACTCTGCACACAGCGCAATCCTCTCTACCCTGCACACAGCGCAATCCTCTCTACCCTGCACACAGCGCAATCCTCTCTACCCTGCACTCTGCACACAGCGCAATCCTCTCTACCCTGCACTCTGCACACAGCGCAATCCTCTCTACCCTGCACTCTGCACACAGCGCAATCCTCTCTACCCTGCACTCTGCACACAGCGCAATCCTCTCAACCCTGCACTCTGTACACAGCACAATCCTCTCAACCCTGCACTCTGTACACAGCGCAATCCTCTCAACCCTGCACTCTGTACACAGCGCACCTCTCAACCCTGCACTCTGTACACAGCGCACCTCTCAACCCTGCACTCTGTACACAGCGCACCTCTCAACACTGCACTCTGTACACAGCGCATCCTCCCACTGTTACTGCAATTTGGTCACACCCACCGTTCAGCGTGGGAGTGGGGGGAGGGTTGGGGCTGAGTTCCTGCACCTAGTCTTGGAGAGAAAAAAAAATCTCTGTATAAATTTATATAGTCTTACAGATACAAACTTTGAGGGCAACCATGATGCTGATGAGGCCCGCAATTAAATATATTTTTACACCCCTGTGCTAGGTGGAAGGGGAAACTGTTTTTAGATGATCGGATTGGTTGTAAACAGGTGTAAAGGGACACATATCCGTTTACACCTGCCGCTCCACAGAGGAGAATGTAAGGTCTGATTGGGTCTGTCTGTTTTTCAGGTGGACTCAATCGGACCGCTAGTGTGAAAGGAGCCTTAGGCTGGATTCACACCTATGCATTTTTAGTGGTTTTTGCATTTTGCAGATTTGCACTACAGAACGTGTTCCATAGGAAGCCATGTTAATGGGCTGTAGTGCAAATCTGCAAAATGAAAAAAGCACTAAAAATGCATAGGTGTGAATCCAGCCTTAATGAGGAGAAAAGTACCCAACAGAGACATGGACAGCAATACAAACCTTACAGAAGTTCAATGTCTTCCCTACCAGATTTATAACAGAAAAGGTTCTGCTGGAGTTCCACTTTACATGTGCTGAGAGAAATAGGAAGGTTACTGACTTTCCTTTGATAACGTGAGCTGCCTGACTGATCCAATGTCTTCAGCACTTTCTCAGTCCTTGATAATAACTCCACCATAGAAGTCAGGATCTAATCTGCGTTCTGGTTACAGGTCAGCAGAAACAACTAAAGCAAGAGGATAAGCATGACAAGTAAGGAGGAATCAGCATAGGTAGTCTTCGTACTTCTCTCACCGTGAACTCAAAAATCGGAAAAATATAAACGGCAGTGATGACGAAACTCGTAAGGAGCAGCCTACGACGTGTGACGTGACTCGATTGCTGGGACGTAGCGGCCATCTTTTGGGTTAGGAGAACGCTGGACGTTTCCTTTTCTCGCTTGTTTAACTCAACTTAAATGTGAGTGTAATCATTTTTAAGCCTTTTATTAAATGCTATGCTGGGATGTCTGCACTATGAGAGTTTTTTTCTTTCCGCTGGGTACTGCTTGACGCTGAGGGATACCTCTGCTTGCTTCCTATGGTTTCTGACCTGCTAATGGGGGATACTTAGTCTTGCTGCTATTCAATTGGATCAGTTGTAGCCTTTTACCCCCCATACTGCTGAGGAGTGGATCTTTGGATTAAATTATCTACGCTTATATTGTCTACCAAAGGGTAAGAGGCAGTGTGTTTGGGTGATGGTGGCGGTGTCCTTATGGTCGGATTTTGCAAGTTCCAGCACTACAACTATGGACTTTTTGTTTATAATTTACTTTTTACACTGCTAGTTCACATTGGACTTCGATCTAGTTCCTTTAGCGCTACACCACCCTTTAAAATTTTGTTAATTGTGCTATCCTTGCATATTGTGTTAGCTGCTTTTTATACTAGTTTACTATTTATATTCCTAGCGCAACAAATTTGTGTTTTTATATAAATATAGTATCGCAGTCTCTTCCACAGAATGGGATCCTCTGTGGAAAAGTGCAGCCAGAGTAGGTGCATTTATTACAGCAGAACCTTCTGCATTTTGTATATTATGATAATGATCGGGATAGACATACTTTCTGGGTGCTTTGCTGGCGGTTCCTTAGCCTCTTTCTTAGACTTGCGTCCTTCCCGCCCTGAGTGATCCTCCCCGAGGTCTATGACCAGTTCATTCTCGGAATCCGAGTCCAGGCCAAGGCGTACCGTTGGCGAGTCAGTATCGTCTTTCCCTTTCAGTTTGTCCTTAGCGGAGTGCGTTTTGCCTTTCTCAGGAGCGTCTTTCTCCGCGGCAGGGGCTGTTTTTTCCTTCCCCACCACCTCCCCCTTCTCTGCCGCCACAGGAGTACTTTTGCTGTTAACTTTCACCTCTGCCGCGCAGGCGGGTTTGGCCTTCTTCTTTGTTGATGTAGAAGGGGAAACCGCTACCTTTTCAACTTTTATACTCTCTTTGACATCCACATTCCGCTCAATCTTTGGCTTCTCCTCCTCACTAATATACTCGCTGTCGCTGGAATCTGTCTTCTCTGACTCCTCGGAGTCGCTATGTTCCGCTGCGGCGTAGGCGTCTTCCGGAATCTCATTAATTCCTGGGTTTAAAAGAAACATTTATCCCAATCAATCAAACTATTTAATGTGTAGCTTTTAGAGTTCCATTTACAGGTGATAAATATGTGGAGGTACCTAATTGAGCTTTACAGCTTTCAATGGTCTTGTCGAGGTTCAGCTGAAATCGGCTGCGAATTTGCCTCTTGGGAGAAATGAGGGACGTGGGTGTTGACTGCTGAAGAACCGACTCACTGAGCTCCTTCAAGTCCATCTCCGCCTTACTACGATCTAAAGGGAGAAATTCAAATTCAGCTGGTTCAAATATCAAAAGCATGTGCAAGTATGTGGACCTTAAAACTCTAAATGTGAGGATCTTCTATCTTACAGAGTAAAATCTAGAAATGTTCATTGTGCCTAGGTAGTACCCTGAAAAATCCACCTGAGAAATAGCAGTGCAATGCCTGTGCCTAGGCACTCCTACTCTTAGCCTCATAGCTGTATATCTGCAGTGTGAGATCATCTAAGGCAGGGATATGCAATTAGCGGAGCTCCAGCTGTTGCAGAACTACAAGTCCCATAAGGCAAAGCAAGACTCTGACAGCCACAAGCATGACACACAGAGGCAGTGACATGATGGGACTTGTAGTTTTGCAACAGCTGGAGGTCCGCTAATTGCATATCCCTGATCTAAGGCATTGCTGCCTCTGAATGCTAGTCTCAACAGATTTGGAGATGTCACTACTGTTCTGCTCACTGTACTCCTGGCTGGATGGAGAGGAAGCTGTACCTGAAGACCTGCAATGCAAAGATCTCCCGATTCCAAGCCTGGCAATCTCTGGAGAGTTGGTGATGTCCATACTGTTCTGCTCACTGTTCTCCTTGATGGAGAGCAAGCTGTACCTGAGAACCTGCAGTGCAAAGATCTCCCTGCTTCCATGCCTAGCCGTTTCTGGGTATTTGGTGATGTCCCTACTGTTCTGCTCACTATTCTCCTTGCTGTAGAGGAAGCTATACCTGAGAACCTGCAGTGCAAGGATCTCCCTGTTTCCAAGCCTGGCAATTTCTAAAGATTTGGTGATGTCACTACTGTTCTGCTCACTGTTTTCCTTGCTGGACAGGAAGCTGTACCTGAGAACCTGCAGTGCAAAGTTCTCCCTGCATCAAAGCCTGGCAGTCTCCGGAGATTTGATGACGTCACTACTGTCCTGCCCACTGTTCTCCTTGCTGGATAGGAAGCTGTGCCTGAGAACTTGCAGTGCAAGATCTCCCTGCATCCAAGCCTGACAATTTCTGGGGAATTTGTGATGTCACTACTGTTCTGCTCATAGTCCTCCTTGCTGGAGTGGAAGCTATACCTGAGAACCTGCAGTGCAAGGATTTCCCTGCTTCCAAGCCTGGCAGTCTCCAGAGATTTAGAGTCAGATTTTGTGATGTCACTAATATTCTACTCACCATTCTCCTTGATGGAGAGGAAGCTGTACCTGAGGACTTGAGGACTTGCAATGCAAGGATCTCCCTCCTTCCAATCCTGGCAATCTCTGGAGATTTGGAGTGAGATTTGGTGATGTCACCACTATGCTGCTCATTGTTCTTGCTGGAGAGGAAGCTGTACCTGAAGTCCTGCTGTGCAAGGATCTCCCTGCTTCCAAGCCTGGCAATCTCCAGAGATTTGGAGTGAGATCTGGTAATGTCACTACTGTTATGCTCACTGTTCTCCTTGCTGGAGAGAAAGCTGTACCTGAGAACCTTCAGTACAAGGATCTCCCTGCTTCCAAGCCTGGCAATCTCCAGAGATTTGGTGATGTCACCAATATTCTGCTCACCATTCTGCTTGGAGAGGAAGCTGTACCTGAGGACCTTCAATGCAAGGATCTCCCTGCTTCCAAGCCTGGCAATCTCTGGAGATTTGGAGTGAGAAAAGGTCATTTTACTGCTGTACTGCTCAATGTTCTCTTTGTTGAAGAGGAAGCTGTTCCTGAGGACCTGCAGTGCAAAGATCTCCCTGCTTCCAACCCTGGCAATCTCTGGAGATTTGGTGATATCAATACTGTTCTGCTCACCGTTTTCCTTGCTGAAGAGCAAGCTGTACCCAAGGACCTGCAATGCAATGAGGTCTCTTCTTCACCTATAATGTGGATCTGTGCTGCCCCATATAAGCAAGCAAAGTCCTGCTTCTCTACCTTGATGGCGAACTCCACAAAGAGACACATTGCTGATCAAGGCATGGCAAGTCAATAATGGGGAAAAGATCAGCTGCGTGGAGTCTACAAAAAATACTGGAGACTAGTCCTTGGCCCTCTGCTTGTATTTGGGGCACAGATTTCACGATTCAGGAGCTCTTTATTGGAATGATGCGGTCTTACAGTTTTTTAGATACACATACAAAAGCAATTATCTTAAAATTAACCTGTGCTTCATCCTTAAAGGCAACCCCCTCCCAGGTGCACTGTTCAGCTACCAGCAAGTAAAGACAAAAGTCCCCCCCCCCCCCCGTCCAACCTTACACAGGACTGCGGACTCACTCTGCCCCCAATGTGACAGTTCTGGGCCAATCAAAAAGCAGCGCAGAAAAGCCAATCACTCCTCAAAAATAAAAACGAATGTATGGAGCGCCCTGGTTGTCCTAAACTAATGGTATGTTATGTGATTGGCTCGAACTGCCTATGGTAAACTACATTGTATTTATACAAAGCTGCTATTGTAAAGCTTGCAGATATGTAATTTCTGATGTGAATTTGCTGCATATTTCAGACAGAGATTTGCCGTCTATACATGAAAAACGTGGCAAGATTGCCCAATGACTGCAGAGATTAAACTAGTTACAGGGTAATTCGACCACTTAGACTCTCTCTCCTTTGTTGTTTCGCAAATGCACTAACCGAGGTTGAGGTTGAGAATGCTGCCGGTGCTGCTGCTCCTGTCCGGTTTTGCCGGTAACGGGGTGGAAGATTGGGGAGAGAAAGGCTTCGGGCTGTCCGTGATGCTCCCTCCATGCCCCGTCTTTGTAGAAATAGGAGAAGCTGTGAAATAAGTTGCAATGCCATTAAGCCATCAGAAACAGACAAATAACTTCCACATATTTTAGCAGGAAACACGCTGGAGTTTTTTTCTTGCATTGATTTTATTGCTCTATTTCATAGAAACTCCAGGCAATCTGATAAATACACAGACAAAATACATATATAGAAGCTATTTTAACTGCCAAAGAAATCATATTTATGTACATCCAGTCCTGGGTTATTTACACATCTTTGACACATAGCACAGTGGCGTAGTGTGGGGGCAGCCGGTGCAGTTGCCCCAGGCGCAACATTTAGAGGGACACAGACAGGGTCGACACCACCATAAGGCAGCCCAGGCAGTAGGCAAACTAAAACCTCCACGTAGCGCAGAAAGCAGGGAGAACGTATCCAAGCATGCATAGGAGACCAGAGCAGTGGGCGATTCCTGATCCCGAGTGTGTGCAGGCAGTTAGCCCCCCGGGGGGGGGGGTTGGGGTTTGGCCAAGGGTACCAACAGATCTGGTGTATCTGGAGGTGTGATCAGAGTGGATGTTGGGGGGGGGGGGGGGGGACATGGAGGTGTGATCAGAGTGGAGGGATGGGGGGGGTCTGGAGGTGTGATAAGTGGAGGGATTGGGGGGGGTCTAAAGGTGTGATCAGAGTGGAGGGATGGGGGGGGGGGATCTGGAGGTGTGATCAGAGTGGAGGTATGGAGGGGGGGTCTGGAGGTGTGATCAGAGTGGAGGGATGGGGGGGGTGGATCTGGAGGTGTAATAAGTGGAGGGATGGGGGGGGGGTCTGGAGGTGTGATCAAAGTGGAGGGATGAGATCTGCCCACTCAGATCCCCCCCCCATCCCTCCACTCTGATCACACCTCCAGATCCCCCCCATACCTCCACTCTGATCATACCTCCAGATCCCCCTGATCTGGAGGTGTGATCAGAGTGGAGGCATGGGGGGGGGGGGGGTCTGGAGGTGTGATCAGTGTGGAGGGATGGGGAGGGGGGATCTGGAGGTGTGATCAGAGTGGGCAGATCTGGTGTGGTATCTGGGGTGTGTGATCAAGGTGGAGGGGGGTATCTGGGGGCGTGATCAGTGTGGGTTGTATCTGGGGTGTGTGATCAGAGCGTGGGGAAGGTGGGGGGCAATTGGGGGGGGGGTAATATCTGGGAAATGTGATCGGGGGAGTATATCTGGGGAGTGTGATTGGGGGCGGGTATATCTGGGGAGTGTGATCGGGGGGGGGGGGGATCTGGAGTGTGTGATCAGTATAGGTGTATCTGGGGAGTGCGATCAGAGTGGTGGTATATAAAAGTCCACAGGTTTGGGGGCACAGATTACTTGCCTCACCCATGCCTTTATGGACCTTGCTTTGTGCACTGGTGGGCAGTCATGTTGGAACAGGAAGGGGCCGTCCCCAAACTGTTCCCACAAAGTTGGGAGCATGAAATTGTCCAAAATGTCTTGTTATGATGACGCCTTAAGAGTTCCCTTCACTGGAACTAAGGGGGCCAAGCCCAAACCCTGAAAAACAACCCCCACTCCATAATCCCCCCTCCACCAAATGATTTGGACCAGTGCACAAAGCAAGGTCCATAAAGACATGGATGAGCGAGTTTGGGGTGGAGGAACTTGACTGGCCTGTACAGAGTCCTGACCTCAACCTGATAGAACACCTTTGGGATGAATTAGATTGGAGACTGCGAGCCAGGACTTCTCGTCCAACATCAGTGCCTGACTTCACAAATGCGCTTCTGGAAGAACGTTCAAACATTCCCATAGACACGCTCCTAAACCTTGTGGACAGCCTTCCCAGAAGAGTTGAAGCTGTTATAGCTGCAAAGGGCGGGGCCAACTCAATATTGAACCCTACGGACTAAGACTGGGATGCCATTAAAGTTCATGTGCTTGCAAAGGCAGGCGTCCCAATACTTTTGACAATGTAGTTATGTCATCAGCACATAGCCTGGGGTAACCTAAAGCTTTTCACCTAGGCCCCATTTACAGAAGATCTGACCACAGACTGAACACCCATGTGGTGCAAAAGAAAGTAGAAGTATGAATATGAAAGACACTCGAATGAGCCAATGCCCATCTTCCATTCTGGTGGTTGGATAACCGAGTGGGTATGTGATTGCCTTAGGAGTTGGTGGTGGCCCCCATATGAGCCAATAATGGTGCCTTCAACAGGCACCTCAATAAAGTCTCACCAGAATCTGCCTGCAGAGTCATCCAGAATTATTACAGAACGAGAAGAATGTCCTCCCTCCTCCTAAAGGAGAACAAACGGAAAAGGATTCACCACCATCAGCCTATCAGTCATATTTTGTTTACTTGTCATTCTAACGTTGGCCACCTACCCGTCAAATTGGGTCTCGCACTTTATTTTTTCTTAAAGATGTGACTGGAACTTTTGAACGCAATTACGAGTATTTTTTTTCCCAAATGGTTCCACGTACGTGTCTCTTTGATTTAATCCCTTCCATTCATCCAGGTTCTGAATGCTGAGACGAGGGGTGCAGGAAGGATTGGCGATCATGTGACCACTGTGATTGGCTGTCACAGTGGTCACATGATTGGGAGCCGGTCCTGCCAACCAAGAGCTGTCTATTGACTTAAGGCCCCGTACACACGGTCTGACTTTTTGCCAACAAACTTCAAAATGAGCAAGTTTTCCAAAAAATCCGGCCGTGTGTACGCTCCATCGGACAAACTTTTTCGATTTTCATCGGACAAAAGTTCGCTCTGCAAACTTTTCGGCAACAAAAGTCTCATGGTGCAAAGTCCGACCGTGTGTACAGAAATCCATCGGACTTTTGTCCGAAGGACAAATACGCATGCCCATGACCAATGTTAAAATCAACCAACAATGGCAGAAGTTGACCAAAGGGTGGCGGTAAAGAGCAGAAAAACCACGTGATGTTGGGAAAGTTTGCAGAAAAGTCCTGCCGTGTGTATGCTATGGGTGTTCCCGGCCAACTCCCTTCAGACAAAAATCCACCGAAAAGTTTATTTGAAGTCCGACCGTGTGTACCGTGTGTTCTCAGTACAGAAACATCGGCCACCCAGTGAGGTGTCCCATCATGCCTCTGGGAGTAAATGTAACTGCCAGCCTTGCAATGCCTCATGGGAAATGTAGTTTCACAACAGATGGAGGGCCCCAGGTTGCCTACCCCTGCTGTAAAAGCATTGCACCCACGATCTGCTGATCTTCTCTGGCAGGACCAGCTCCTGGTCATGTGACCACTGTGACAGCAATCACAGTGGTCACATGATCACACCGTCAATGTATCTGTCTGCCCGTACCTCGGATATGGGCAGGCAGTTACTTCAGTCCAGGAAGAATCAATGAACTACCAGGATGCTCACCAGCACCCTGGTAGTTCATTGAGAACAATAACTCGTCACCCACAAAGACTGTCGGTACTTGTAGTTTATTCAAATTGCAGTACCCTGTGAATGAATGACGCAGAACACTTAGTACACATAGAACACATATAGAACATGCAGAACACATAGTGACAACGGGTGTGGGGAGAAGATCCCTGGTCCGCTGACACAGGGACGGGGATCGGCAGGGGGGGAAAGACTGGAGGAGCGGGAACATGTTACATGTTCCACCCTAAAAATGGGGTTCCCACAGGTCAACTTATCCTTTATTTATTTAGTTTTCAATTTCTTTTTATTACCGTATATACTCGAGTATAAGCCGAGTTTTTCAGCACATTTTTTTGTGCTGAAAATGCCCACCTCGGTTTATACTCAAGTCACCTTTTTGCGCCTGATCTCCCGGATTCTGGGGACCCAGTACTGGCCGGCCGTAGGTCCCCTGGACCCCAAACTTGGCACACATGTAGCACAGTTTTTTGTCCGGGGGACCTACGGCCGGGGAGCACCGATTTTTCAAAGCCGGGCACCCCTTCCATAGACTCCCATGTTAAAACGGTAATTTCTTTGGTGATTTTGGGGACCCGGTACTGGCCGGTCGTCAGTCCCCTGGACCTGAAACTTGGCACACATGTAGCCCCATTTCTCCTCTATAAGTGTGCAAAGTTTTTTGTCTTGGGGACCTACGGCCATGGAGCACAGATGTTTCAAAGCCGGGCACCCCTTTCATAGACTCCCATGTTAAACGTCAGTCTAGTCATGGACACAATGAGGCATGGGCACAGTGAGGCATGGGCACAGTGAGGCATGGGCACAGTGAGGCATGGGCACAGTGAGGCATGGGCACAGTGAGGCATGGGCACAGGGAGGCATGCAGATGGACACCCTAGGCTTATACATGAGTCAATAAGTTTTCAAAGGTTTTTTGTGGTAAAATTAGGTGCCTCGGCTTATATTCTGGTCGGCTTATACTCGAGTATATACGGTAATAATTTTTTTTACCAAATACAAAAAAAACTTTTACATTTATATTTATACATGATTCCTTTAGAGTTTGCATTTTCATCATTCATTTTTCAATATGCAGAATACTTCTACTCCTATTGTCTTCCATTTCCCATTCATCCCCTCATCCATACACAAAAAAAAAAAAAAAAAGGAGGAAGGGTTTAATACCCCAATTCCCCCCAGTCCTCTCCCATTTTCCACTTCATTTTAGTTTCGTATTTTTCCTATTATACCTTTATATATATTCTTTTATTCCTGCCGATAGGCAATATTCATCCCATTTTTTGCCATAATTCTGGCGTTTGATTATTTATGCATCCTTCTTCTCTTATCTGTTTTTCCATATATTGTAATTTGTTTATTTATTTAAAAATGATGTTTATTTGTATATATTGCATACCATAAATATCCACTATTTTCTTTGAACCATAGGAAAATAAAAGACTTGGGTTATACTACACAAAATACAATGGATGGTTCTTCAATTCAACCGGATTTAGAAAATCAATGTAAAACAATTGAAAGGTCACTCGCATTCTTCATGGATATTTCGTAGACAAGACCGGATTATAAAAGCAATCATTAAATGACAAGCATGCGCAGGCACCGACGCGCCCCGTCCAACTGCCCCAGAACGCATTGGTTGCGTTTCCCTCCATACCTGTGCTCCTGTCAATGAAGTCCATCGACTCCTCACTAGCGCTGAAGTGACTGGACGGCACTTTCTTATCGGCGTCTTGTTCTACGTCAGAGCCCGTGTGCACTGAGGAGTTGGTGCTCATCGGCGAGCGCGGCATGTCCGTCAACGAAATCCGCCGGCCCCCGCCGCTGTTCAGCATGGGCTTGCTCATCAGCATCTTCGGCGAGGCCGTCATGTCGAAGTTCAGCTTGATCTTCTCCGTCTTCTCGGTTTTGACGGTGCCGGCGCCGGGGTTACTGGTGTCCAGCAGCATTTGGTATTGGTTGTTTGGCGTGTAAGGCGTCCGGAAGGGAGCGTAGTTAAAAACGCCGAAACGCTTGCGAATGTTCTCCACGTAGACCTCCATCTCCTGCATGGCGCTGTTAAAGATGCTTTTTGTCTTTTTAACAGAGAAGGGGATTTCTTTGGACATGAGGTAGCAGTTATTCATGGGGACCCAGGCCCTGGAGGAAATAAAAAAACAAACGCAGGTTATTCATCAATGCCGCAGGGGTAAGGGTCATAAGACGAGAATGCCACCAATCAACCATAAAGTCAGTAAAAGTGTATTGACCATCAGAGTCCAGAAGATGGATACAGCGGGGGAAATAATGATTTGATCCCCTGCAGACCACTTACATAGAAATGAAGGGTCTATCATTTTTATCATCGGTGTATTTTATATGATAGAGACAGAATATCAACCAAAAATCCAGAAAAAAAACACACGATACAAATGTTATTAATGGAGTTGCAGTTCAGTGAGTAAAATAAGTATTTGATCCCCTTAGTAGTTGGTGGGGAAACCCTTGTTGGGAAGCACAGAGGTCAGACGTTTCTTGTAGGTGGTGATCAGGTCTCCACACATCTTAGGAGGGATTTTGCTCCTCTCTTCTTTACAGATCTTCTCTAAATCCTGAAGGTTTCTTGGATGTCTCTTGGCAACTCGAAGTTTCATTTCCCTCCATACATTTTCTATAGGATTAAGGTCTGGAGACTGGCTAGGCCACTCCATGACCTTAATGTGCTCCTTCTTGAGCCACTCCTTTGTTGCCTTGGCGGTATGTTTTGGGTCATTGTCATGCTGGAAGACCCATCCATGACCCATCTTCAGTGTTCTGGATGAGGGAAGAAGGTTCTCATCCAAGATTTTACAATACGTGGCCCCGCCCATTGGCCCCTCAATGCGGCAAAGTCGGCCTGGACCTTTACCAGAGAAACACCCCAAAGCCTCATGTTTCCCCCTCCATGTGACTGTAGGGATGGAGATCTTAGAGTCATAGTCACCATTTTTCTTCCTCCAAACACGGCGAGTTGAATTAATGCCAAAAGAGCTGAATTTTGGTCTCATCTGACCACAGAACTTCCTCCCCAATCCTCCTCTGAATCATTTAGATGTTCATTGGGAGACTTCAGACGGGCTGTACCTGTGTCTTCCCTGAGGAGGGGACCTTGCGGGGGCTGCAGGATTTCAATCCATGGCGGTGTATTGTGTCACCAATGGTTTGTTTGGTGACTGTGGTCCCAACTGCCTTGAGATCCATTCACAAGCTCCTCCTCCCGTGTAGTTCTGGGCGGATCCCTCACTTTTCTCATGACCATCCTCACCCCATGAGGAGAAATCTTGTATGGAGCTCCAGACCGAGGACGATTGATGGTTATTTTGTATTTCTTCCATTTGTGAATAATCCCTCCAACAGTTGTCTCCTTCTCACCGAGCTTCTTGCTGATGGTCTTGTAGCCCATTCCAGCCTTGTGCAGGTCTCCAATCTTCTCCCCGACGTCCTCTGACAGCTCTTTGGTCTCCCCCATGATGGTGAGCTGTGATTGGAGGAAAGAGATTCTGTGGATAGGTGTCTTTTATACACATAACGAGTTGTCATTAGGAGAACCTTCTTACAATGACAGGACTGATCCGTGTACCACATGAGCCCCTCCTGTAGCCAGTCTGTGGGGGGAGAATTATTGTTGGTTGGTCGGGGATCAAATATTTATTTTACTCACATGCTTCCCTATACTTGGAGCTTCAGGTATTTTCATGCCAGCTGCAATGGAGGAAAGAAGTGTCAGGGAGTCACCGGAGAGGTGCGTGTCAGTGGGTTGGGGGTAGACATGTGTAGAATGAAAACATTTGCTTTGATTCATTATATAACATCAATTTATTTTAATACGTTTTCTAAATTAATTTTGTTCATTCGCATTTAATTCAAATTTTCAGAATTCGGCTGAATTGAACTCAATTTGACCGAATTTGGAGAATTCAAATGGGATTCAAATTAATTTAATTAGAAATTGAAATTTTGGAAGATGATTATATCCTATTCCATTCTATTCTGATGTTTTTTTCTATTCTATTCTTTTATTTTTTTGTTCTATTCTATTCAAGTTTAGTCTATCCGAAATCTTGGAAGATGTTTATATTCTATTATATTATTATTTTTTCTATTATATTCTTTTCGCTTTTCCATTCTTTTCTATTCTACTCAAATTCATTCTATTCAAAATTAGCATTTCGAAAGTTGGTTATATTCTTTCTATTTTATTCTATGCTTTAATTTTTTATTCTACTTATTTGAATTCAAATGTCTTCTATTAAAATTTGGGGAAATGGTTTTATTGTTTCTATTCAATTTTTTTATCTATTCTCTCCCTTTTTTTTCTGTTCTATTTTTTTCTATTCTTTTCTACCCTTTTTCTATTCTATTCCTTTATTTTCTATACTATTTTATTTTATTGGAAAATGTTCAAAATTTTGGATGATGATTATATCCTATTCCATTCTATTCTGATGTTTTTTCTATTTTATTCTTTTAATTTTTTATTCTAATCAATTTCAATTCAGTCTATTCGAAATCTGAATTTTGGAAGAGGTTTATATTCTTGTTTTTTTCTATTATATTCTTTTCTATTCTTTTCTATTCTACTCAAATTCAAATTCATTCTATTAGAAATTTGAAGTTGGTTATATTCTTTCTAATTTTATTCTATTGTTTTTTTTTATTCTATGCTTTTATTTTTTATTCTACTCTATTTGAATTCAAATGTCTTCTATTAAAATTTTGGGAAATGGTTATATTGTTTCTATTCTATTCTTTTATCTATTCTCTCCCTTTTTCTTTTTCGTACATCACGGGACACAGAGCGACATAGTCATTACTAATGGGTTATATAGATACCTTCAGGTGCTGGCACTGGCAACTTCCAAAACCGGAAGTACCCTCCCCTATATAAGCCCCTCCCATCCGGGAGCACCTCAGTTTTTTGCCAGTGTCTAAGGTGTTGGCCAAGAAGAAACATGTGTTTTTCACTGAGCTTGCGTACAGGTTCTTTTGGGCCTCAGTAAGCTATTCCGGATCCGACCAAAAAAGCTTCATAGCTAAACGGTCGGTACCCGGGCCTTGCAGAGAAGAGCAAGGTTTTGCCTGTAATGCTTCTCTTAGGAGAGCTGGACCCTGGGATCCAGAGCTCTGGTCATACCCACGACCAAGATGTTTTCTGTGCAGGGTGCTATACAGGTCCAGGGGAGTGGAATCCTTGGGAACCCGGTCCCTGAAGGTTTGATTACAATGCCTGCCGTGATAGGTGAAGTTTGGGCTTTTGTGGACCAAACAAAGTCCTGCGGCGGGGAACAGGTAAGTGGGGGCCCCCCAGGAACTTGGTTCTATTGGGGGACCCCCAAGCCTAATTTGTCTTTCTGTCTGTTACCTAATGGTATTCCCGCAAGATTCTGTGCATGCCTGTAACTACTAAAAAAATGTAATAATTTTTAATGGTGGTCAAGAAAAAAAAAAAAAAAAAAAATTTTATATATATATTTAATATATTAGACTGCGGTACCTGTGTTTGTCCACTAGAGGCCGCTGTGGAATGTTTTCTTGTCATGTGGACTAGTTTCTTCTCTGCAGAGCAAAGTCCAGGCAGTTGGTGAGTTCTCTTATAGGAAACTGCTTCCTCTGCCATGTTGCAGTGCTCGTCCATCCCCCGGCCTGCGGCAAAGAGGGGCCCTGGCTCCTGTCCCTTTGTTTCCATTTTTGAAATTAGCGCCGAAGGCGCACGTGGCCGCGCGCGTGCGCGTGCACGCGCCTCTATATATAGAGGTGAGCCGGAAAAGGGGGCGGAGCCTGGGGGATGACGCTCTGTGCGCGCCGCAGCGCTTCTGCGCATGTGCGGGCGTCCCAGCAGGTTTAAAAACCACAATATTGTAGTAAGCTGGCTATGAAGTACAGAGACAGAGCTGGCAACATTTAAAGGCATACAGCAAGCGGTTGATACAGGCATCCCCTAGAAAGGCACATTAGTAGACACCAACTGTTTCTTATAGCAGCATTTATGCTAGACTATTATCAGTAACTGGTGTATTTCGGCTGGAATACCTCAGCTTTGTGGCTTAGGAATATGCCGTCTAAAAACTCCGGGACTAGAAATTCCAGGAGGAATAGGGGGTCTCCATCGGGCTCTGAGGATCTTGGGCATGCTTTGGCTGCACCAGTCTCCCCTGAAGAATCAGAGGTTAGTGACCGTAGGGCACCCCCAGGAGTACCTGGTACTGTGGCTGTCCCCAGTTCACCTGCTCCTGTGTATGTAACAGAGGAGGTTTTTTCCTCAGCTCTGGGAGGGCTGGAAGAGAGATTGTCAGCATTGATCGCTGCTTCCCTGTCACAGGAGAAAAGCGCTCGATCTCCGTCTCCTCCCTCAGAGTGCCTGTTAACAGAGCAACAGTCCCATACAGAGGTCGACCTACCTGAGGGGGATCAGGATGAGGTCGATTCGGTTGCAGAGGAATCAACAGTGGAAGAGCCGTTCTCAGCATCACATGCTGAAAGGTTATGGGTTCAGTCCCTGACTAATATGGTCCGATCAGCATTTAAAATGCCACTTGCGGAGCCATCCTCCACTTCTGTCTCCTCGTTGGGGTCGCTAAAAGCTCCCCAGACTGTTTGTTCCTTTCCGATCCATCCTTTACTGGAGGGGCTCATTTACCAGGATTGGGAGCATCCAGACAAAATATTTACTCCTCCCAAGAGATTTCCGGTGGTCTATCCTATGGAGGATAAGTTCATCAGAAAATGGAGGGTCCCTACAGTGGACGCAGCCGTCTCTTGTGTGAATAAATCACTGACATGTCCAGTGGATAATGTCCAAATGTTCAAGGACCCAATAGATAAAAAATTGGAGTCCTTATTGAAATCTGCTTTTTCTACAGCAGGATTGGTGACACAACCAGCAGTGGCAGCTATTGGGGTCTGCCAAGCAGTGAAGGATCAGTTGAAACAGGTCTTAAGGGACTTGCCAGATCAGCAGGCTCTTGCCCTAGCTGATCTACCTAGAGCCTTATGCTTTGCGGTGGACGCTATAAAGGATTCAATCCATCAGGCCTCCCGCCTTACGCTGTCTGTAGTACATATGCGTAGGCTTCTATGGCTCAAAAACTGGTCTGCTGAAGCTCCCTGTAAAAAATTGCTGGTCAGCTTCCCATTTCATGGGGAGCGCTTATTCGGGAAAGACCTGGACAAGTATATCCAGAGAATTTCCAGCGGTAAAAGTACACTTTTGCCGGTTAAAAATAGAGTTAGAGGTCCCTCTTTTAAGAGGCCGGCTTCTCCAGTCCCTAGGACATCGGCTGTGAAACAGTTCCGACGGCCTCCTCGGTCAAATCCCGGAGGTAGAAATCAGGGACAGTTGCAGGGTAACAAGAAGCCCTGGAGCAGGAGAGGTACAAAACCTCCCCCAAAGTCAAATGCATGAAGGGTTGCCCCCACCCAATCGGGTGGGGGGAAGACTTCAGTTGTTCACAGAGACCTGGCGGGACACGATCCGAGACAGATGGGTGCTCTCCGCAGTAAATCTGGGATACAAATTGGAGTTAAAAAACTCCCCTTCTTCCCGCTTTATAAGGTCAAACGTGCCAAGGGATCCCCAGAAGAGAGGATCCCTCCTGTTGGCACTAGAACAATTATTGCTCCAAGCAGTAATTATAGAGGTTCCCCTGGAAGAATGGGGGTTCGGGTTTTACTCAAACCTCTTTACAGTCCCGAAGCCAAACGGGGACGTGAGGCCCATACTAAATCTAAAAGGGCTAAACAAATTCCTGCATATCAGGACTTTCCGGATGGAGTCGATCCGATCGGTAGCCACTGCCCTACAAGGGGAGGAATGGTTAGCCTCGATCGACATCAAGGATGCTTATTTGCACATTCCCATCTTTCCAGCCCACCAAAAATTTCTACGCTTTGCGGTAGAAGGCCGCCATTTTCAGTTCAGAGCCTTACCCTTCGGTCTGGCCACAGCACCAAGAGTGTTCACAAAAATTTTGGCCCCGTTATTGGCCAATCTAAGAACACGAGGTGTAACGATAATGGCATATCTAGACGACTTGTTGCTGATAGACCACTCAGTGGAAAAACTAGAAGTGGTTGTTCACGAGACAATCAAGTATCTGGAATATCACGGTTGGATTATCAACCGAGACAAGTCAGCCCTAAAACCAGTCAAAAGTCTGGAATACTTGGGGCTAAGGCTGGATTCAGACCAGAGAAAAATTTTCTTGCCTCAAGAAAAGGGGTCGTCTTTGAGAGATTTGATCCACTTAGTGGGCTCAAAAAGACAGCCATCCATACGCCTGTGCATGAGGCTGCTGGGAAAGATGGTGGCATCATTCGAAGCAGTACCCTACGGTCAATTCCATTCAAGGAAGTTGCAAAGGGCCATACTGTCAGCCTGGAACAAAAAAGTTCAGGCTCTGGACTTACCAATGTCCTTGTCCCCTTCCGTTCGCAGGAGCCTCCGCTGGTGGTTGGTTCCCCAGAATCTGGAAAGAGGGAAATCCTTCAGTCCGATTTCCTGGAAGGTGGTCACTACAGATGCCAGCCTTGTAGGCTGGGGAGCAGTACTGGAGCAATGGTCTCTCCAGGGCAAGTGGTCAGAAGCAGAAAAGGCCCTGCCCATCAATCTCTTAGAGATACGAGCAGCCCGGTATGCCCTAGTAGCATGGACATCCAAACTCCAAGGGTCCCCTGTCAGAGTTCAATCAGACAATGCCACAGCAGTGGCATATATCAATCGTCAGGGGGGCACCAGGAGTCGTGCAGCCCAAAGGGAAGTAAATTACATCCTGAGATGGGCAGAAAGATATGTCCCAGCCATATCTGCGGTATTCATTCCAGGAGTGGAGAATTGGAAGGCGGACTTTCTAAGTCGCCAACAATTATGTCCAGGGGAATGGTCCCTTCATCCCGAGGTTTTCCGGACAATATGTCAGCGGTGGGGAACACCGGATGTAGATCTGCTAGCATCCAGATTCAACACAAAAGTGGACAGGTTTGTCTCTTGGACAAGGGATCCCCTAGCTTGCGGCTCGGATGCCCTAGTGTTCCCTTGGGATCAGTTCAAGCTGATATATGCATTCCCACCGCCACAATTGTTACCTCGATTACTCCGCAGAATCAGGGTAGAAAAGAAACCAGTGATTCTGGTGGCTCCAGCGTGGCCCCGAAGAGCATGGTACGCGGAGATTGTAAAAATGTCTGTGGGGAGTCCTTGGACCCTCCCACATCGTCCGGACCTGCTTTCGCAGGGACCGATATACCACCCTTCCTTACCAGCCCTAGGTTTGACGGCCTGGCTATTGAAGCCCACATTCTAAAAAAGAGAGGGCTCTCTAATGCTGTGGTGTCTACCATGATCAATGCCAGGAAACCGGTATCCAGGCAGATCTACTATAGAATCTGGAAGGCATACATCGCCTGGTGTGAGGCCAAAAAATGGCATCCACGTAAATACGTAATAGGTAGGATTCTGGACTTCCTACAATGGGCTGTAGATAGGAAGCTTGCCTTGAGTACTATCAAGGGTCAGATTTCGGCCTTGTCAATATTTTTTCAAAGGCCCTTGGCTTCGCATTCACTAGTCAAAGCCTTTATACAAGGAGTGATGCGTATTAGTCCTCCGGTTAATATTCCCATATGTCCATGGGATCTAAACTTGGTTCTGTCAGTTCTACAGAAACAACCATTTGAACCATTACAGCATATTTCCTTGGTGCTTCTCACCAGGAAATGGATTTTTCTAGTAGCCATTTGTTCGGCTAAAAGAGTGTCGGAATTAGCAGCTATGTCCTGTAAGGAGCCATATCTGGTTATCCATAAGGACAGAGTAGTGTTACGTCCTCATCCAGCCTTTCTTCCTAAGGTGGTATCGAGTTTTCATTTGAACCAAGATGTGGTTCTTCCTTCTTTTTTCCCCAAGCCTACTTTGGTAGAGGAAAAGTTATTGCATTCTTTGGATGTAGTAAGAGCAGTTAAAGCTTATCTAAAAGCCACTGCTCAGATTCGCAGAACGGATACTTTGTTTATTCTGCCGGAAGGCCCCAGAAGGGGTCAGGCAGCGTCAAAATCTACTTTAGCCAAGTGGATTCGACAGGTCATAATGCAAGCCTATGGCTTGAGAAGGAGACCGCCTCCGTTCAAAGTTAGGGCGCACTCCACGAGAGCAGTTGGAACTTCATGGGCAGTGCATCACCAGGCCTCCCTGGCTCAAATCTGTAAGGCCGCAACATGGTCTTCAGTACACACGTTTACTAGGTTCTACCAGGTGGACGTTAGAAGTCAGGAGGATGTCGCCTTTGGGCGCAGTGTGTTGCAGGCCGCAAAAGATCCTCATGTCTGATAGCGCTCAGCTTATATATGGTGTATCCCCCCCCTCATTTGGCATTGCTTTAGGACATCCCATTAGTAATGACTATGTCGCTCTGTGTCCCGTGATGTACGAAAAAGAAAATAGGATTTTTATAACAGCTTACCTGTAAAATCCTTTTCTTGGAGTACATCACGGGACACAGAGCTCCCACCCCTCTTTGGGGACACTTATTGCTTTGCTACAAAACTGAGGTGCTCCCGGATGGGAGGGGCTTATATAGGGGAGGGTACTTCCGGTTTTGGAAGTTGCCAGTGCCAGCACCTGACGGTATCTATATAACCCATTAGTAATGACTATGTTGCTCTGTGTCCCGTGATGTACTCCAAGAAAAGGATTTTACAGGTAAGCTGTTATAAAAATCCTATTATTTTCTGTTCTATTTTTTTCTATTCTTTTCTATTCTATTCCTTTATTTTCTATACTATTTTATTTTATTGGAAAATGTTCCAAATTTTGGATGATGATTATATCCTATTCCATTCTATTCTGATGTTTTTTCTATTTTATTCTTTTATTTTTTTGTTCTAATCTATTCCAATTCAGTCTATTCGAAATCTGAATTCTGGAAGATGTTTATATTCTTTCTATTCTATTGTTTTTTTTTCTATTATATTCTTTACTAATCTATTTTCTATTCTACTCAAATTCATTCTATTAGAAATTCGAACTTGGTTATATTCTTTCTATTCTATGCTTTTATTTTTTATTCTACTACTTTGAATTCAAATTTATGCTATTTGAATTTTGAGAAAATTTTTCTATTCTATTCTTTTATCTATTCCATTACTTTATTTTCTGTTCCATTTTTTATATACTATTCTATTTATATCCTTTTCTGTTCTATTCCTTTATTTTCTATACTATTTTATTCGAAAAATTTTCGAATTTGATTCGATTAGAATTTTGTCTGAAATTTAATTTCGCTATTTCGCATTTGTTTTAAATGTGTTACTACTACAATTCCGATTCGGAACAAAATGAACCGCACATGCCTAGTTGGGGGGGCTTTATACAACCACTGTCATTTCCCCCTGAATGAGTAAAGTGAAAGTGTCTTTTGTAAGCGGAGTGCCGCCATTCTTCTTCAGGGGCCGGCACAGTAAGGCCCCTTTCACACCGAGGAGCTTCTAAACTGCTAGTAAAAACACTGAGCGCTTTTGAAGAGCTTTCCATTCATTTCAATGGAGAGGGGAGTTTTTTCACCGCCCTGCCAGCACACTGCCCCAGTGTGAAAGCATTCATTGATTTTAATAAAAATAGGTTTTCGTGAGCTTTTTAGGCCCTGATTTTAGCGTGAAAGCACCTCAGTGTGAAAGTGGTCTTAGGCTTCAAATAAGAAAAGCACAAACACAAATGTACATTCTTATATGGTACGATCACAATCTGGTGGGCACTGGGGGTGGTCTTTCATCCCTCTCTGCCAACCGCTCTGCTGTTTTCTGCTCGCCCAATGAATAAAAATAAAAATACTAACAACAAGGGCATCAACAACGCTGACCTGAAGTACATCGCCAACCTCTTTTCAAAAACTCACCCGAACCGTCCTCTCTGCTCCTCCTGCTCTCTAGCCCCCCCCCCCATCATCTCCATCCATGCTCACCTGCAGGACTTCTCCAGAGCCTCTCCCATCCTCTGGAACTCTCTACCCCCCATATGTCCAACTATGTCATACTCCGAGCATCTCTAAAATGGTGGACGACGGCCTGAACCCAGACTGATTGATATCCCACCTGTCGTGCTGTCCGAAGAAGCGGGCATCCACCTGTCCATCCTTATCTCGCAGGGCCTTTGCTGGCCAGAATGGGAATCCTTTTAATTTTGCCCAGACCAAGGGATGTGGATTACTCTGGAGAGAACAGAACACAAAATTTAGCAAAGGAGAAATGCCAGATCCCGTCACCTAGAGATGCTCATGGAGTCATCCCTGTTATTCTATATGAATGCAGTGTACAGTTCACACCCCATGCATGCATCTGCACAAGCTGTGCGAAGACATAATAAAATGCAGCACATGGGACTTATTCCCAGCATTGTGCAATGCAACCCATAGGAGACAACACGTGCCAATAAGAACAATGGGGGGAATTTACAAAGACACGGGCAGGCAAAATCTGGAGCAGCTGTGCATTTTACCCAGCCCGCGTCTAACTTCAGCTTGTTCGGCTTTAACCACTTAAGGACCGCCTAATGCCGATTTACATTGGCAGAGCGGCACGGCTGGGCATAAGCACGTACAGGTACGTTGCCCTTTAAGAGCCCAGCCGTGGGTCGCGCGCATGACCACGCCGGCGGGACCCGATCGCCGCCGGTGTCCCGCGATCGGGTCACAGAGCTGAAGAATGGGGAGAGGTAAGTGTAAACCAACCTTTCCGCATTCTTCCTAGTGAGAGTGTCACCGATCGTCTGTTCCCTGTCATAGGGAACGGCGATCAGTGACGTCACACGCCAAGCCACGCCCCCACACAGTAAGAATCACTCATTAGGTCACACTTAACCCCTTCAACGCCCCCTACAGGTTAACCCCTTCACTGCCAGTGTCATTTTCACAGTAATCAGTGCATTTGTATAGCACTGATCGCTGTAAAAATGACAATGGCCCCAAAATGGTGTCAAAAGTGTCCGATGTGTCCGCCATAATGTCGCAGTCAGGATAAAAATCGCTGATCGCCGCCATTACTAGTAAAACAAAAAAATTATTAATAAAAATGCCATAAAACTATCCCCTATTTTGTAAACGCTATAACTTTTGCGCAAACCAATCAATATACGCTTATTGCGATTTTTTTTACCAAAAATATGTAGAAGAATACGTATCGGCCTAAACTGAGGAAAAAATAAATGTTTTTTTATATATTTTTTGGGGATATTTATTATAGCAAAAAGTAAAAAAATATTGAATTTTTTTCAAAATTGGCGCTCTACTTTTGTTTATAGCGCAAAAAATAAAAATCGCAGAGGTGATAAAATACCACCAAAAGAAAGCTCTATTTGTGGGAAAAAAAGGACATCAATTTTGTTTGGGAACCACGACCGCGCAATTGTCAGTTAAAGCGACGCAGTGCCGAATCGCAAAAAGGGGCCTGGTCCTTTAGCAACAAAATGGTCCAGGGGTTAAGTGGTTAAAAAAAAAAAGTAGATGCCGATGGGTTGCCTTGCACAGCGGCTCCGGATTTTGGCTGCCCCAATCTTAGTAAAGTGTTCTGCTCATTTAAAAAAAAATACAAAGCCAGGCATCAGCGTTTGCCCATTACCTCCTACTGTATGGCCACGCCCGTGTATCCTCCCCCTGCTCCCCCCGCTGACGAGGTCATCCTACCAGACCAGATGCCTGGCTAATACACTAGTAATGGTCCATACCAGGGGTCTCCAACCCCCGGGCCATGGAAAGATGCCAGCCCATGGCCTGCCTGCTGATGACTGGCCCACACAGCAGGAGGTGAGCAGCGACCACGGCCCGCACAGGACTATCACAGACCGCGGTCGCCGCTCAACGCCTGTATATGTTGTATCCTCTCCCGGCTCCCCCCGCCGACGAGATCATCCTACCAGACCAGATGTCTGGCTAATACACTGGTAATGGTCCATACCAGGGGTCTCCAACCCCCGGGCCATGGACAGATGCCGGTCCATTGCCTGCTGATGACCGGCCCACACAGCAGGAGGTGAGCAGCGACCACGGCCCGCACAGGACTATCACAGACCACGGTCGCCGCTCAACGCCTGTATATGTTGTATCCTCTCCCCGCTCCCCCGCCCGCCCAGCCGACTAGGTCATCCCATCAGACCACATGCTTGACTAATACACTAGTAATGATCTAAACCAGGGGTCCCCAACTCCCGATCCATGGCCTGTTGATGACCAGCAGCAGGAGGTGAGCGGTGACTGCAGCTCGCACTAGACTATCTCAGACCATGGTCGCCGCTCACCTCCTGCTGCGCGGTCATGCCCCTGTACTCTCTTTTGGCTGCCCCGCCTGCCCGGGGGCAGGGCAGGGAGTGGGAGGAGCTGCAGATCAGAACGGAGAGTGGGAGTCTTATCATATTAACAAGCGGCTGCCATGAAACCGGTCCTTCCTGACAAAATAGTTTGGGGACCGCTGGTCAAAACCACACGTGTCAAAACACAAGGCTCGAAATCCAGCCCACCAGGCTATTTCATGTGGCCCTCTCAGCTCTCCTGCAGCTGGGGCATGCCGTTGTCTCCGCCCACCACCTTGTCTCAGAAGTCGGCAACAGGGAGAAGGACAGAACTCCTCCGCCAGACCCTACGCTTTTCTGTGCAGCTGCAGAGAGGCTCGCCTCTCCCCCCATCTCAGCAGTAGGCAAGCACGGAGGACAGAACTCCTCCTACAGGTCCTGCACCTCTCTGTAGCTGCAGCACCCACTCGTCTCTGCCTTCACAGACTCCAGCAACTGAATATAGCTCTCCTCCGGTCCTCCCCCAGATCCTGCACTGTCTGCTTCCCAACTACGTCCTCAGCTTCTTCCCAGCAGCAGCACAGGGGTAAAAAGGGGGGTACACTGTGATGAAAGGGAGGGTGGGGGACTCTTGACTTCTGATGGTGGGAGGGCTATAGGCATCTGATGTAAGGGGGGATGGGGGGCGCTCTGGACATCTAGTCTTACAGATACACCCAGTCCTTTGAGGGCAACCATTATACTGATGCGGCCCGCTATGAAATGGAGTTTGACACATGAATCAGCGGCCGTGATTTGCTATCATCTTGCTATCATCGGCGGGACCGGGACACATACATTTGGCCAGATATGTACTGCGAACATTTTTAATAAACTTGCCCACTAGATGGCGGTATTCCCTTTCTATACACACACACAGGAGCGGTGGGGGAAATCCCATGCGATTCAAACAGGAATCACATCGCATTTCCTGTTCAAATCGCATGCGATCCTTTGCAGTGCGATTTGCGCCAATTCATTTTGTATTGACGCAAATCGCACGGCAAATTACCAGCTTCGAACTGCTTGGTATCGGCACCAATACCGGTGCATCCCTACTGAAAATATTTAAAAAACAGATAAAAACTCTGACATACAGCCCAATGTATAAAAACGTCAGTGCTACAAATGTTACCCATCTTCACAGATATTCAGTATACAGTATCAGTATTGTTGTTGGATTATTATACTACAACCCCCCCCCCCCCCCCCCCCGAGGATGAGCGGGTCTGCAGTAGTCGGAGTTCTCAGTACAGTATAAAAGATGGGTCATGGAACTGTATACTCACACAGGGTTCACAAAACCAGTTCTCTCTTTTTTGGCAAGCAGCTAAATAACATTCAGGACAAACTTCAATCTCATTCATCTGTAACAAAAAGCAGAGAGAGAGGCGAAATTCAGCAAGGAGACGGAATAAACCTGACGGGCCGGTTGAGTCTTTTTACATTTACCTACATATGGTGGTTAGAGCAACAGGAAACAGAGGCCGGGGGGGGGGAGGGGAGGGAGAGGGTTTGGGTGATCTTCCTGTTTGCACACTGGGGTCGGTGATGCGAAAAGGTTAGTAAAATAAAGTGTAAAAAAAACTTTCCACACTATTAATATATACACTAAAAATAGAAGCATTAATACAATATAAAATCTCCAGCTGCTGCTTTGTCACGAATTGTCACTAAACCCACATCATTAAAAAAAAAGAAAAAAAAAAAGAAGTATCAATAAATGGTGTATTACCCACTTAAGGACCGGGCCTATTTTTTACACTTGGTGTTTACAAGTGAAAATCAGTTTTTTTTTTTATTGCTAGAAAATTACTTAGAACCCCCAAACATTATATATATATATATATATATATATATATATACCGTATTTTTGGGACTATAAAACGCACCTTTTTCCCCCAGAAATACGGGGGAAAATGTCCCTGCGTCTTATAGTGCGATTATATGACAGGCCCTGCCGCCGCTGGAACCGCCCCTGCCGCCGGTGGCACTGCCCCTGCCACCGCTCACATCGCCCCCCGCCGCCACCACTGGAAGAGAGGCAGGAGAGCGGGGGACAGACTTCCAAACCCCCCGTGGGCGCCGAGCGATCTTCCGGCTGGTTCCTCAGACAGAAAACAGAGCATTCGGCCGCTCGGCCTGCTCTGTCTTCTGTTAGGTGGAAGAGGTAAGGCTGCATTTGTGCCAACGTTCACTCTGCATTTCTATGGCATGGTCACTCTGCATTTCTATGGCATGGTCACTCTGCATTTCTATGGCATGGTCACTCTGCGTTTACTGTGGCAATGGTCACTCTGCGTTTACTGTGGCAATGGTCACTCTGCGTTTACTGTGGCAATGGTCACTCTGCGTTTACTGTGGCAATGGTCAGGCTGCATTTCATGGGCACTTGAAAATATTTTAGTACACCATTTGGTTCAGAATATTTTTTTTCTTGTTTTTCACCTCTAAAACCTAGGTGCGTCTTATGGTCAGGTGCGTCTTCTGGTGCAAAAAATACGGTATATATATATATATATAAAAATTCAGACACCTTAGAGCAGGGGTGTAGGCAACCTCGGCCCTCCAGCTGTGGTGAAACTACAAATCCCACCAGGCCTCTGCCTCTTAAAGTCATACCTGTGATTGTCGGGGTCTTGCAATGTCTCATGGGACTTGTAGTTTCAAAACAGCTGGAGCGCCCGAGGTTGCCTACCCCTGCCCTATGAAATAAAAATGGCGTTCGTTGCAATACTTTATGTCACACCGTATTTGCGCAGCGGTCTTAGAAAACGCATTTTTATTTTTAAATACAATTTTTTTTAAATTAATAAATAAGAAACAAGTAAAATGTTAGCCCAATTTTGTGAAAGATAATGTTACGCTGAGTAAATTGATACCCCAACAAGTCATGTTTCAAAATTGCGCCCGCTCGTGGAATGGCGACAAACTTTGATACTTCGAAATTTTTAAACGTCGCCTATGGAGATTTTTAAGTATCAAAGTTTGTCGCCATTCCACGAGCGGGCACAATTTTGAAACATGACTTGTTGGGGTATCAATTTACTTGGCGTAACATTATCTTTCACAAAATTGGGTGTTAGAAATTTTTAAACGTCGCCTATGGAGATTTTTAACGCCCAGTTTTGTGAAAGATAATGTTACGCCGAGTAAACGGATACCCCAACAAGTCACGTTTCAAAATTGCGCCCGCTCGTGGAATGGCGACAAACTTTGATACTTAAAAATCTCCATAGGCGACGTTTCAAAAATTTCTACAGGTTGAATGTTTTGAGTTTCACAGAGGAGGTGGTCTAGGGCTAGAATTATTGCTCTCACTCGAACGATCGTGGCGATACCTCACATGAGCATACCTTCCAACTTTTTGGGTTTGGGAATGAGGGACACCTATCGGCAAACGTATGCAGGCATAGGACACACCCTGGCCACGCCCCCTTAAAGGAGAATTGCACAAAAAAAACAAGATTGGTTAAACCCACAAGTTCCCTTTTACCACTACTATTCCTTTATATTGGCTTTTGGAATTTACAAATGCAGCAATTTAGAAATCAGATGAAAGGTTTAGCGCCAAGAAACACTTTTTGAAAGAAAAAAAGTGCATTTTATATACATCTATACAGATCAAAATGAGGGACAAAGGAGGGGGAAAGAGGGACAGAGGGACATTGCTCCAAATCAGAGACAGTTGGGCAACTATGCATGTGTGGTTGTGTGGTTTCAACACCGTTTACATATGCGGGGTCAACTTACGTATGTGTTTGCTTCTGCGCACGAGCACGGCGGGACAGGGCGCTTTAAATTATTATATTTTTTCTTATTTATTTTACTTTTTATTTTTACACTGTCCCTTTAAAAATAAATTTGAATCACTTTTATTCCCATTAAACATTCCTTGTAATAGAAAAAAAAAGCATGACAGGACCTCTTTAATGTGAGATTTGGGGTAAAAAAAAAACTCGGCTCTCATATTTACACTAAAATGCAATATATAAAAAAAAAAAAAAGTTTTTAATTTTTTTTAAATAGAAATAAAAATCCCCTTTAAAGCGGAGTTCCACCCAAAAATGGAACTTCCGCTTTTCGGATTCCTCCCCCCTCCAGTGTCACATTTGGCACATTTCAGGGGGGAGCAGATACCTGTCTAATACAGGTATTTTGCTCCCACTTCCGGGCATAGATACCCGATACCCGGGCATAGCTACCTCTACGCCACTTCTGGCGCCTTTTCCGTCCGTCCCCCCGCTGTCTTCTGGGAGACACACAGGTCCCAGAAGACAGCAGGGACCAGTTAGGATGCGCAGCGCGAGTCGTGCATGCGCAGTAGGGAACCAGGAAGTGAAGCCGCAAGGCTTCACTTCCTGATTCCCTCACCGAAGATGGCGGCGGCAGCACCTGAGAGCCGAGGGAGCGATCGGCTTCGGGTGCCGACATCGTGGGCACCCTGGACAGGTAAGTGTCCATATTTTAAAAGTCAGCAGCTGCAGTATTTGTAGCTGCTGACTTGAAAAAAATAAATAAAAAAAATCGGTGGAGCTCCGCTTTAAGACCATTGGGCGGAAGGGACGTTTGACGTCGCTTCCGTCATCCGATGGTATGGAATCGAGTGGGGGGCCATCATTCCCTCACTTGACTTGGTGCCTCTGAGGGGAAAGGATCGGATCGTCTCCACCACTACCGGGCGGCTCCGGTAAGCGTGGGGCACATCTCCTGTCGCCGATAAAAGTGATCTCAGTATACAGTATATCTCTTCTGTCTGTTATTCTCAGAGTGGATTCGAGATTTTACTGCCTAACCATATAGTTGGTCATTTATATTTACCACTGCATGTAGATATTTAAGAATAAATTGCCTTTTATTTTAAACTTTGCACTTCAGCTCCGGAGGATTTTACCCCCTTTTTACCCCACTTTTTGGGATTTGGCACTGCGTCGCTTTAACTGACAATTGCGCGGTCGTGCGACGTTGCACCCAAACAAAATTGACGTCCTTTTTTCCCCACAAATAGAGCTTTCTTTTGGTGGTATTTGATCACCTCTGCGGTTTTTATTTTTTGCTCTAGAAACAAAAAAAAAACGAAAATTTTGAAAAAAAAAAGCAATATTTTTTACTTTTTGCTCTAATAATTTTTTTTTGCTAGTAATGGCGGCGATCTGCGATTTTTATCGTGACTGCGACATTATGGCGGACACACCGGACACTTTTGACGCTCTTTTGCGACCATTTTCATTTATGCAGCGATCAAAAAAAATGCACTGATTACTGTGTAAATGACACTGGCAGGGAAGGGGTTAACACTAGGGGGTGAGGAAAGGGTTAAGTGTGTCCTAGGGAGTGATTCTAACTGTGGGGGGGGGGGTGGGATACCACTGATCCCGATGACAGGGCGCAGTAGATCACTGTCCTGTCACTAGGCAGAACAGGGAAATGCCTTGTTTACACAGGCATCCCCCCGTTCTGTAGCTCCGCGACACGATCGCGGGACACCGGGCGGACATCCGAGTCCGCGGGTCCCGTGGGCATGCCTTTTCAAAGCAACAAACAGGTACCTTGCTTTGCCCACAGGAGCCATTCTGCCAACGTATAAGTATGTGAATCGGTCGGCAAGTGGTTAACTAAATTATACACCACACTTTATTTTAAGGTTGTTATCTGATTAATCGAAACAATAAATTGGCCAACTAATCGATTATGAAAATAATCGTTAGTTGCAGCCCTATGTATATCCATTAGGAAAAGGGTACTTGGATGCTTTTTTTTTTTAATTAAAATAATTACAGCGCAGTCATCCACACAGAGAAATAGAGGGGATAATGTAAATTACACAGTGTGTGTTTAGTATCACTTTAGCCAATTCTGGCACTTCTCTCCTACATGTAAAAATCATCATTTTTTTGCTAGAAAATTACTCAGAACCCCCAAACATTATATATGGTTTTTTTTAGCAAAGACCCTAGAGAATACAATGGCGGTCATTGAAACTTTTTATCTCGCACTGTATGTGCGCAGCAATTTTTCAAACGCCTTTCTTTGGGAAAAAAAAAACAGTTTCATGCTTTAAAAAAAAAAACGGTAAAGTTAGCCCAATTTTTTTGCATAATGTGAAAGATGAAGTTACGCCTAGTAAATAGATACCTAACATGTCACGCTTCAAATTTGCACACGCTCGTGGAATGGCGCCAAACTTCGGTTCCTTAAAAATCCCCAAAGGCGACGCTTTAAAAATTTTAACTGGTTTCATGTTTTGAGTTACAGAGGAGGTCTAGGGCTAGAATTATTGCTCTCACTCTAACGTTCGCGGCGACGCCTCACATGTGTGGTTTGAACACCGTTTTCATATGTGGGCGGGACTTGCGTATGCGTTCGCTTCTGCATACGAGCACACGGGGACAGGGGCACTGTAAAAAAAAAAAAAAAAAAAATTTATTGTTAATTTTACCTTTTTTTTTTTTTGACACTTTATAAAAAAAAAAATGTATCACTTTTATTTCTATTACAAGGAATGTAAACATCCCTTGTAATAGGAATATGACATGACAGGTCCTCTTTACAGTGAGATATGGGGTCAATAAGACCGCACATCTCACCTCTAGGCTGGGAAGCCTAAAAAACAAAACAAAAAAAAAAAACGATCACCACTTCAAAGCCAAAGCGGCGCCGTTTTTTTTGAATGCAGAGGGCGGGCGTGACGTCATAACATCGCGCCTGGCCTCCGACAATCATAGAGACTCCGGGCGACCATATGGTCCACCGGAAATCTCTATGATCAACATCCGGGACCGGCGGATCCGTTCTCCGACTCACCGATCGCACAGGTGAGTCGGTAGAAGCACCGGAGGGCGGCGGGAGGGGGGGGGGGACATCCCCTTCTGCTGCCCGCAAGAACGATCAAGCGGTGGAACCGCCACTATGATTGTTCTCATGGTGTAGGGAATCACCGGCTGAAACCGGCAATATCTGAATGATGCCTGTAGCTGCACCCATCATTCAGATATACCCCCACAAACCCGAGGACGTCATATGACAGCCTGTGGGCCTGAAGTAGTTAAAGCAGTAATAAACCCAAAAAGCACCACAAGCTCCTCTAATAATTACTTTTGCTGGACAGCTCGGTCTGCATGTAAATAAACATATAATTAATATCTGTAATAATAGTATTCAGGAATTCCTTTTTTTTTTTTAGTTCACAGGCTTTTATCCCCATACAGATAGAAGGATACAATAATTTTAACTATTGCAGACCTTTAACCAATCAGCAATGTGCAATTTCTTCCATCTGCAAATAATCAGTCCCAGACAATCGGGGTGTAAAATAATCGATAACGCAAATTAATTTGAGGCTGTGGAAAAAAAACAAAAAATATGCAAGGACTGCAGAAAATCTATATTTTTTGGGATAGTGACAAGGCAAGACCTTTGTGAACAGCAGGTGGCGCTGGCGATCTCAGCAGTCAGTTCTGAGCCAGGAATGGAGATATCTCAGACACAAAATCAGAAGCCATTATAAAAATGCTGACCAGGCCGCATGGCGTGCTGATGAAGCAAATGCCATCACCTAAATAGAGTTAACCCCTAGGCTGCTGGAAGGCAGCAAATCTGATGAGTTTTATTTGCCCAGAGACTGAGAAGCGCGCAATATGGTGCATCATCCCCGGCTTCAGAAGCCTCATTATCCGGCTACAGTGCAAAAGAATGCCCACGGCCAGGTAATTTTAAATGCTGCTTATCAATGTGCATTTTTAACCCCCCCACCTAACAGGGTGCTCAACCTGTGGCCCCTTCAGCTGTTGCGGAACTACAAATCCCATGAGGCATCGCAAGGCTGAGAGTTACAAGTATGACTCCCATAGGCTGAGGCATGATGGGACTTGTAATCCTGCAACAGCTGGAGGGCAACAGGTTAAGCACCCATGTAACAGATATGTGCAGCAGCACACGTGTCTCTGGGGGGGGGTTGTTTATGTGCTGACAGCACGTTGGCCACGCCCTCACAGCACAAAGACTGGCCCGGGCTACAGATGAGTAGCTGCTGGGACCGGCATGCAATCATGTGACCACTGTGACAGCGGTCACATGATCACTGATCTTTCCCACCCCTCCCCGGGCATTCTGAATTGTTTAAAGCAGGGGTCTCAAACTGGCGGCCCTCCAGCTGTTCCGGAACTACAAGTCCCATCATGCTTCTGCCTGCGGGAGTCAAGCTTGTAAACTGTCAGCCTTGCAATGCCTCATGGGACTTGTAGTTCTGCAACAGCTGGAGGGCAACAGGTTGAGCACCCATGTAACAGATATGTGCAGCAGCACACATGCGTCTCTGTGGGGGGTTGTTTATGTGCTGACAGCACGTTGGCCACACCCCCACAGCACAAAGACCGTGAAGGACTCAAATCCGGAAGCACCCGCAAGTTTGCTAATGAACATCTAGACGATTCAGAGGAGAACTGGGGGAAAGTGTTGTAGTCAGATGAGACCAAAATCGAGCTCTTTGGCATCAACTCAACTCACCGTGTTTGGAGGAGGAGGAATGCCGCCAATGACCCCAAGAACGCCATCCCCCACCGTCCTCCATGGAGAACGCCATCCCCCACCGTCCTCCATGGAGAACGCCATCCCCCACCGTCCTCCATGGAGAACGCCATCCCCCACCGTCCTCCATGGAGAACGCCATCCCCCACCGTCCTACATGGAGAACGCCATCCCCCACCGTCCTACATGGAGAACGCCATCCCCCACCGTCCTACATGGAGAACGCCATCCCCCACCGTCCTACATGGAGAACGCCATCCCCCACCGTCCTACATGGAGAACGCCATCCCCCACCGTCCTACATGGAGAACGCCATCCCCCACCATCCTACATGGAGAACGCCATCCCCCACCATCCTACATGGAGAACGCCATCCCCCACCGTCCTACATGGAGAACGCCATCCCCCACCGTCCTACATGGAGAACGCCATCCCCCACCGTCCTACATGGAGAACGCCATCCCCCACCGTCCTACATGGAGAACGCCATCCCCCACCGTCCTACATGGAGAACGCCATCCCCCACCGTCCTACATGGAGAACGCCATCCCCCACCGTCCTACATGGAGAACGCCATCCCCCACCGTCCTACATGGAGAACGCCATCCCCCACCGTCCTACATGGAGAACGCCATCCCCCACCGTCCTACATGGAGAAC